>JAIGNY010004119.1:695000-1130000 GCA_020152595.1 Chiridota heheva
ATTGGGGCCAAAAAAACGGAAGGTTTTAAACCCACCCCTTGATATTTTTTGGACAAAAATTCTCGACCTCTACCAAATTAGATCAAAGTATATCAAATAAAAGGTATTGATATGCTGATTACTCATCTGAGGTTAGATATGCAATTTTATGATGTACCGAAAGTGGGGCCACAAAAGTGAAAAAAAAAAAAAAAAAAAAAAAAAAAATGGAATTAGTTGTAATTTTGCTTCCTGAACTTGTTTTTAGTGCTGATTATAAATATGCAATTCGTTTTTTCATTCACAGTCTCAAACAAAATTTATATAAAATTTTTTTTTTAAAAATTTTAAAATAGCAATTTCCTCAGCAACCAAAGGTCGGAGTGAGGTGCCAATGTTTTCCGCACATCAGCAGGGCCATATCTACCTACAAAAAAATCACCGTTTGGATTGGCGGAAGAAAAAAATTGGGGCCAAAAAAACGGAAGGTTTTTTGAACCCCTTGATATTTTTTGGACAAAAATTCTCGACCTCTACCAAATTAGATCAAAGTATATCAAATAAAAGGTACTGATATGCTGATTACTAATCTGAGGTTAGTTATGCAAATTTATGATTGTACCGAAAGTGGGGCCACATTAAAAAAAAAAAAAGTGAAAAAAATAGAATTAGTAGTATTTTTGCTTCCTGAACTTGTTTTTAGTGCTGATTATAAATATGCAATTCGTTTTTTCATTCACAGTTTCAAACCAAATTTATATAAAATTTTTTTTTTTAAAAAATTTTAAAATAGCAATTTTCAGCAACCAAAGGTCGAAGTGAGGTGCCAATGTTTTCCGCACATCAGCAGGGCCATATCTACCTACAAAAAAATCATAGTTTGGATTGGCGGAAGAAAAAATTGGGGCCAAAAAAACGGAAGGTTTGTTTCCCTTGATATTTTTTGGACAAAAATTCTCGACCTCTACCAAATTAGATCAAAGTATATCAAATAAAAGGTACTGATATGCTGATTACTAATCTGAGGTTAGTTATGCAAATTTATGATTGTACCGAAAGTGGGGCCACATTAAAAAAAAAAAAAAAAAATAGAATTAGTAGTAATTTTGCTTCCTGAACTTGTTTTTAGTGCTGATTATAAATATGCAATTCGTTTTTTCACTCACAGTTTCAAACCAAATTTATATGAATTTTTTTTTTTTTTTTTTTTTTTTTAAATTTCGAAATAGCAATTTACTCAGCAACCAAAGGTCGGAGTGATGTGCCAATGTTTTCCGCACATCAACAGGGCCATATCTACCTACAAAAAAATCACCGTTTGGATTGGCGGAAGAAAAAAATTGGGGCCAAAAAACGGACTTGTTTTGTTTGAACCCCTTGATATTTTTTGGACAAAAATTCTCGACCTCTACCAAATTAGATCAAAGTATATCAAATAAAAGGTACTGATATGCTGATTACTAATCTGAGGTTAGTTATGCAAATTTATGATTGTACCGAAAGTGGGGCCACATTAAAAAAAAAAAAAGTGAAAAAAATAGAATTAGTAGTAATTTTGCTTCCTGAACTTGTTTTTAGTGCTGATTATAAATATGCAATTCGTTTTTTCATTCACAGTCTCAAACAAAATTTATATAAAATTTTCCAATTTTTAAAAACATTTTAAAATAGCAATTTCCTCAGCAATTAAAAGTCGGAGTGAGGTGTCAATGTTTTCCGCACATCAGCAGGGCCATATCTACCTACAAAAAAATCACCGTTTGGATTGGCGGAAGAAAAAAAATTGGGGCCAAAAAACGGAAGGTTTTTGAACCCCTTGATATTTTTTGGACAAAAATTCTCGACCTCTACCAAATTAGATCAAAGTATATCAAATAAAAGGTACTGATATGCTGATTACTAATCTGAGGTTAGTTATGCAAATTTATGATTGTACCGAAAGTGGGGCCACTTAAAAAAAAAAAGTGAAAAAATAGAATTAGTAGTAATTTTGCTTCCTGAACTTGTTTTTAGTGCTGATTATAAATATGCAATTCGTTTTTTCACTCACAGTTTCAAACCAAATTTATATGAATTTTTTTTTTTTAAATTTCAAAATAGCAATTTACTCAGCAACCAAAGGTCGGAGTGATGTGCCAATGTTTTCCGCACATCAACAGGGCCATATCTACCTACAAAAAAATCACCGTTTGGATTGGCGGAAGAAAAAAATTGGGGCCAAAAAAACGGAAGGTTTTGAACCCCTTGATATTTTTTGGACAAAAATTCTCGACCTCTACCAAATTGGATCAAAGTATATCAAATAAAAGGTACTGATATGCTGATTACTAATCTGAGGTTAGTTATGCAAATTTATGATTGTACCGAAAGTGGGGCCACTTAAAAAAAAAAAGTGAAAAAAATAGAATTAGTAGTAATTTTGCTTCCTGAACTTGTTTTTAGTGCTGATTATAAATATGCAATTCGTTTTTTCATTCACAGTCTCAAACAAAATTTATATGAAATTTTCCATTTTTTAAAAACATTTTAAAATAGCAATTTCCTCAGCAACCAAAGGTCGGAGTGAGGTGCCAATGTTTTCCGCACATCAGCAGGGCCATATCTACCTACAAAAAAATCACCGTTTGGATTGGCGGAAGAAAAAAATTGGGGCCAAAAAACGGAATGAACCCCTTGATATTTTTTGGACAAAAATTCTCGACCTCTACCAAATTAGATCAAAGTATATCAAATAAAAGGTACTGATATGCTGATTACTAATCTGAGGTTAGTTATGCAAATTTATGATTGTACCGAAAGTGGGGCCACTTAAAAAAAAAAAAAAGTAAAAAAAATTAGAATTAGTAGTAAATTTGCTTCCTGAACTTGTTTTTAGTGCTGATTATAAATATGCAATTCGTTTTTTCACTCACAGTTTCAAACCAAATTTATATGAAGTTATGCAAATTTTTTTTTTTTTTTTTTAAATTTAAAAAAATAGCAATTTACTCAGCAACCAAAGGTCGGAGTGATGTGCCAATGTTTTCCGCACATCAACAGGGCCATATCTACCTACAAAAAATCACCGTTTGGATTGGCGGAAGAAAAAAATTGGGGCCAAAAAAACGGAAGGTTTGAACCCCTTGATATTTTTTGGACAAAAATTCTCGACCTCTACCAAATTAGATCAAAGTATATCAAATAAAAGGTACTGATATGCTGATTACTAATCTGAGGTTAGTTATGCAAATTTATGATTGTACCGAAAGTGGGGCCACTTAAAAAAAAAAAAAAAGTGAAAAAAATAGAATTAGTAGTAATTTTGCTTCCTGAACTTGTTTTTAGTGCTGATTATAAATATGCAATTCGTTTTTTCACTCACAGTTTCAAACCAAATTTATATGATTTTTTTTTTTTTTTTTAAAAAATTTCGAAATAGCAATTTACTCAGCAACCAAAGGTCGGAGTGATGTGCCAATGTTTTCCGCACATCACAGGGCCATATCTACCTACAAAAAATCACCGGTTTGGATTGGCGGAAGAAAAAAATGAGCGCCAAAAAGCGGGTTTTTTGAACCCCTTGATATTTTTTGGACAAAAATTCTCGACCTCTACCAAATTAGATCAAAGTATATCAAATAAAAGGTACTGATATGCTGATTACTAATCTGAGGTTAGTTATGCAAATTTATGATTGTACCGAAAGTGGAGTCACATTAAAAAAAAAAAGTGAAAAAAATAGAATTAGTAGTAATTTTGCTTCCTGAACTTGTTTTTAGTGCTGATTATAAATATGCAATTCGTTTTTTCATTCACAGTCTCAAACAAAATTTATATAAAATTTTCCATTTTTTTTTAACTTTTTAAAATAGCAATTTCCTCAGCAACCAAAGGTCGGAGTGATGTGCCAATGTTTTCCGCACATCAACAGGGCCATATCTACCTACAAAAAAATCACCGTTTGGATTGGCGGAAGAAAAAAATTGGGGCCAAAAAACGGAAGGTTTGAACCCCTTGATATTTTTTGGACAAAAATTCTCGACCTCTACCAAATTAGATCAAAGTATATCAAATAAAAGGTACTGATATGCTGATTACTAATCTGAGGTTAGTTATGCAAATTTATGATTGTACCGAAAGTGGGGCCACATTAAAAAAAAAAGTGAAAAAAATAGAATTAGTAGTAATTTTGCTTCCTGAACTTGTTTTTAGTGCTGATTATAAATATGCAATTCGTTTTTTTTTCACAGTTTCAAACAAAATTTATATAAAATTTTTTTTTTTAAAACATTTCGAAATAGCAATTTCCTCAGCAACCAAAGGTCGGAGTGATGTGCCAATGTTTTCCGCACATCAGCACGGCCATATCTACCTACAAAAAAAATCACCGTTTGGATTGGCGGAAGAAAAAAATTGGGGCCAAAAAAACGGAATGAACCCCTTGATATTTTTTGGACAAAAATTCTCGACCTCTACCAAATTAGATCAAAGTATATCAAATAAAAGGTACTGATATGCTGATTACTAATCTGAGGTTAGTTATGCAAATTTATGATTGTACCGAAAGTGGGGCCACTTAAAAAAAAAAAAAGTGAAAAAAATAGAATTAGTAGTAATTTTGCTTCCTGAACTTGTTTTTAGTGCTGATTATAAATATGCAATGCGTTTTTCCATTCACAGTCTCAAACAAAATTTATATAAATTTTTTTTTTTTAAAAAATTTTAAAATAGCAATTTACTCAGCAACCAAAGGTCGGAGTGTGATGTGCCAATGTTTTCCGCACATCAACAGGGCCATATCTACCTACAAAAAATCACCGTTTGGATTGGCGGAAGAAAAAATTGGGGCCAAAAAAACGGAAGTAATTTTTTGAACCCCTTGATATTTTTTGGACAAAAATTCTCGACCTCTACCAAATTAGATCAAAGTATATCAAATAAAAGGTACTGATATGCTGATTACTAATCTGAGGTTAGTTATGCAAATTTATGATTGTACCGAAAGTGGGGCCACATTAAAAAAAAAAAGTGAAAAAAAATAGAATTAGTAGTAATTTTGCTTCCTGAACTTGTTTTTAGTGCTGATTATAAATATGCAATTCGTTTTTTCATTCACAGTCTCAAACAAAATTTATATAAAATTTTCCATTTTTTAAAACATTTTAAAATAGCAATTTCCTCAGCAACCAAAGGTCGGAGTGATGTGCCAATGTTTTCCGCACATCAACAGGGCCATATCTACCTACAAAAAAATCACCGTTTGGATTGGCGGAAGAAAAAAATTGGGGCCAAAAAAACGGAAGGTTTGTTCGAACCCCTTGATATTTTTTGGACAAAAATTCTCGACCTCTACCAAATTAGATCAAAGTATATCAAATAAAAGGTACTGATATGCTGATTACTAATCTGAGGTTAGTTATGCAAATTTATGATTGTACCGAAAGTGGAGTCACAT
The DNA here is from genome assembly GCA_020152595.1 of Chiridota heheva. Lineage (NCBI taxonomy): Eukaryota > Metazoa > Echinodermata > Holothuroidea > Apodida > Chiridotidae > Chiridota > Chiridota heheva. The sequence continues at coordinate 700,414 of JAIGNY010004119.1, forward strand.
TCAAAAAAAAAGTGAAAAAATAGAATTAGTAGTAATTTTGCTTCCTGAACTTGTTTTTAGTGCTGATTATAAATATGCAATTCGTTTTTTCACTTACAGTTTTAAACCAAATTTATATGAATTAGTTGTTTTTTTTTTTTTAAATTCAAAATAGCAATTTACTCAGCAACCAAAGGTCGGAGTGATGTGCCAATGTTTTCCGCACATCAACAGGGCCATATCTACCTACAAAAAAATCACCGTTTGGATTGGCGGAAGAAAAAATTGGGGCCAAAAAAACGGAAGGTTTTGAACCCCTTGATATTTTTTGGACAAAAATTCTCGACCTCTACCAAATTAGATCAAAGTATATCAAATAAAAGGTACTGATATGCTGATTACTAATCTGAGGTTAGTTATGCAAATTTATGATTGTACCGAAAGTGGGGCCACATTAAAAAAAAAGTGAAAAAAATAGAATTAGTAGTAATTTTGCTTCCTGAACTTGTTTTTAGTGCTGATTATAAATATGCAATTCGTTTTTTCATTCACAGTCTCAAACAAAATTTATATAAAATTTTTTTTTTAAAAAATTTTAAAATAGCAATTTCCTCAGCAACCAAAGGTCGGAGTGAGGTGTCAATGTTTTCCGCACATCAGCAGGGCCATATCTACCTACAAACAGGGGCCCAATGCAAAGGCCTGCAGTAGAAGAGGGCATGGCCCCAATAATATTTTAACTATTCCCTGATGAGAAATTGCCAACATTGGTCCTGGATCCCAAATCTCAAGCCCATAGGCGGAATTTGCCTGCCGAAAGTTGGGGAAAAGGTCAACAGTGGGAGGGGGAGGAGGGAAAATCACGCTAAGATGCAAAAACAAAATCGCCATACAAAAATAGACATTTGGAAACAAAGTGGGGGTGGGGAAAATGCCACATTGCCGGGAAATCCTGCCTATGCTCAAACCATATGTGTAGAAGCCGGGGCCAAAGGACATGTACCCCCTCAAAAAAAAAAAAAGAAGAAGAAACTGCCCCGTTTTGAAAATGAAGTGCCTCTCTCTCAATTACTGTCAAAACAAAAAGTACCCTCATTTGATTTTCTGCTGCCCTCCTCCCCTTGCCCCGAATTTGTTTTCCGACACCACTGCTTACATACTGTGGGCAAAGGTACACATCATAACAAGGCACAGAGTTAAGTTTGAAATTCTGATTTCAATATTTTCGGGACTTTGATATGACTGTCCCAATGACCAGCACCAGGAGTTTGGTCATGGGGGGAAAGAGGGGCAATTTTAAAAGGGGAGAGGGGGGGCACTTCTTAAAATTTCTGGGTCAAGTGGGGGCAAAGCGATCTCGTGGGGGAAAATTCCCCCACCCCTGTAGCGTCATCACTGCTGATGACTGTATGACAAAAGTACTTGATCACTTGCACTTGATCACATCCCTCTGCTGTTCTGGTTTCTTTTAGGCCCAAGTAGAATGAGTATAATGGGTCCTTCGTGAGTGCAAATTCATTTGACCCGTGCATTAAATAGGCAAATAAACACAATGCCAAAACATTAATCTTTTTATAATATTTCTATGTTAGATTGTTTAAAATGCATATAGAAACAACAAACTAGAACGGTAAATAACGTGATGGTTCGCATACCCATGCAAATTGACACCCATATCATATGACCCGGCCAATTATAAAAATGGTATCTCACACAAAGTCCCATATGGCACCCCATGTCCCACATCGCATCCCACCCCATGTCCCACATGGCATCCCAACCCATGTCCCATATAGCATCCCAACCCATGTCCCACATGGCATCCCAACCCATGTCCCACATGGCATCCCAACCCATGTCCCACATGGCATCCCACCCCATGTCCCACATGGCATCCCACCCCATGTCCCACATGGCATCCCACCCCATGTCCCACATGGCATCCCACCCCATGTCCCACATGGCATCCCACCCCATGTCCCACATGGCATCCATGTCCACATGGCATCCCATCCCATGTCCCACATGGCATCCCATCCCATGTCCCACATGGCATCCCATCCCATGTCCCACATGACATCCCATCCCATGTCCCACATGACATCCCATCCCATGTCCCACATGACATCCCATCCCATGTCCCACATGACATCCCATCCCATGTCCCACATGACATCCCATCCCATGTCCCACATGACATCCCATCCCATGTCCCACATGACATCCCATCCCATGTCCCACATGACATCCCATCCCATGTCCCACATGATATCCCATCCCATGTCCCACATGACATCCCATCCCATGTCCCACATGACATCCCATCCCATGTCCCACATGACATCCCATCCCATGTCCCACATGACATCCCATCCCATGTCCCACATGACATCCCATCCCATGTCCCACATGGCATCCCATCCCATGTCCCACATGGCATCCCATCCCATGTCCCACATGGCATCCCATCCCATGTCCCACATGGCATCCCATCCCATGTCCCACATGGCATCCCATCCCATGTCCCACATGGCATCCCATCCCATGTCCCACATGGCATCCCATCCCATGTCCCACATGGCATCCCACCCCATGTCCCACATGGCATCCCACCCCATGTCCCACATGGCATCCCATCCCATGTCCCACATGACATCCCATCCCATGTCCCACATGACATCCCATCCCATGTCCCACATGACATCCCATCCCATGTCCCACATGACATCCCATCCCATGTCCCACATGGCATCCCATCCCATGTCCCACATGGCATCCCAACCCATGTCCCACATGGCATCCCACCCATGTCCCACATGGCATCCCACCCCATGTCCCACATGGCATCCCACCCCATGTCCCCATGGCATCCCACCCCATGTCCCACATGGCATCCCACCCCATGTCCCACATGGCATCCCACCCATGTCCCACATGGCATCCCATCCATGTCCCACATGACATCCCATCCATGTCCCACATGGCATCCCATCCCATGTCCACATGACATCCCATCCCATGTCCCACATGACATCCCATCCCATGTCCCACATGACATCCATCCCATCCATGTCCCACATGACATCCCATCCATGTCCACATGACATCCCATCCCATGTCCCCATGACATCCCATCCATGTCCACATGACATCCCATCCATGTCCACATGACATCCCATCCATGTCCCACATGACATCCCATCCCATGTCCCACATGATATCCCATCCATGTCCCATGACATCCCATCCCATGTCCCACATGACATCCCATCCATGTCCACATGACATCCCATCCATGTCCCACATGACATCCCATCCATGTCCCACATGACATCCCATCCATGTCCCACATGGCATCCCATCCATGTCCCACATGGCATCCCATCCCATGTCCCACATGGCATCCCATCCCATGTCCCACATGGCATCCCATCCCATGTCCCACATGGCATCCCATCCCATGTCCCACATGGCATCCCATCCCATGTCCCACATGGCATCCCATCCCATGTCCCACATGGCATCCCATCCATGTCCCACATGACATCCCATCCCATGTCCCACATGACATCCCATCCCATGTCCACATGACATCCCATCCATGTCCCACATGACATCCCATCCCATGTCCCACATGACATCCCATCCATGTCCCACATGACATCCCATCCCATGTCCCACATGACATCCCATCCATGTCCCACATGACATCCCATCCCATGTCCCACATGACATCCCATCCCATGTCCCATGACATCCCATCCCATGTCCCACATGACATCCCATCCCATGTCCCACATGACATCCCATCCCATGTCCCACATGACATCCCATCCCATGTCCCACATGACATCCCATCCCATGTCCCACATGACATCCCATCCCATGTCCCACATGACATCCATCCCATGTCCCACATGACATCCCATGTCCCACATGACATCCCATGTCCCACATGACATCCCATGTCCCACATGACATCCCATGTCCCACATGACATCCCATGTCCCACATGACATCCCATGTCCCACATGACATTCCACCATATCTCTGACATGGCATCCCACCACATTCCATCCCTTGTCACACATGGCATTCCACCATGTCACACATGGCATCCCATCCTATGTCCCACATGGATCCCATCCCATGAGCCAAATGACATCCCACCCCATGTACCACATGAAATCCCATCACATGCATTGTACCACATGAAATCCCATCACATGCATTGTCCCACATGACATTCTACCATATCTTCCAAATGGCATTCCACCATATGTCCCACATGGCATTCCACCATATGGCCCACATGGTATTCCACCAATTGTTCCACATGGCATCCCACCTTATGACCCACATGGCATCCACCTTATGACCCACATGACATCCACCTTATTTACCACATGGATCCCATCCTACATGTATGTCTCACACTTATCCAACCATATGTAGCACATGACATCCCTTCCTATGTCACACATGGTATCCCTCCCTGTGTCCCACCCACATGGAATCCCTCCCTGTGTCCCACATGGTATCTCTCCCTGTGTCCCACATGGTATCTCTCCCTATGTCCCACATGGTATCTCTCCCTATGTGTCACATGGTATCTCTCCCTATGTGTCCCCCATGGCATCCCATCATATGTCCCGCATCAGTGGCTTCCCACCTGATGTCCCGCATCAGTGGCTTCCCACCTGATGTCCCACATGGTATCCCAAATTGGATCCCACCATATGTTCCATGTGGTATCCCTCTAAATGACATCCAACTTTGTCCCACATGGCATCACATCCCATGTCCCCATAGCCTCCTACCCCTATGTCCCACATAGCCTGCTACCCTATGTCACACATCGCATCCCAACCTGTCACACCCTGTGTTACTCGTGGCACCCCACCCCATGCCCCACATGACATCCCATCCCATGGCTTTCCGCGCTGTGAAAATCGCTATTTTTATATTTTAAAATTAAGACAAAATCATAAAATGTGTGTAGATTTTGTAGAAGTCGAGAAATTTTGTCCAAGAAATATCAAGGGGTACGTACGTACAACCGCCGTTTTTTTTGGTCCTTTTTTTTCCCCTCCAATCCAAACGGTGATTCTTTTTGTAGTTAGTTATGGCCCTGCTGATGTGCGGAAAATATCAACACCTCACTAATATCAAAGAAGGATATTGTTATTATTTTACTTGTTATAATTTAAAATTTGCCTAAAGTTTGTTACGAAATGATGATGAAATGTAGTCGATGTGGAGACAGTGTGGTTTCACTATAATGTTAGTCAACACAACACTGACAGAAGGGCCCGAACATTGTCCTTTTGAGTCAGGGACGTAGGCTGACATTTGAAAGGGCGGCGGAGCGATCTGTTTAAAAGAAGAAATTACTCCTATCTAATCATACATTTACAAGACTAATCTCTACTGGAGAAGGAAGAGAGGGGGGAGAGGTGGCTGAACTCTCTTCGTTCCAAAATACTTCGCCGCAACTTTTTACCCAAATTGTTGGGTCCAAAAAGTTTTATATTAAAGTGGTACACTTATTCATTAAGCCACCCAAAAATGATAATCAGCATGTAGCGGTGTGTGCTGCAAGACATTATCACCAGCACTGCACCAGATGAGGCTATGACAGGGCTGGCGTTGTAACCTTCCCGCCAGTCTGACCCTACTTTCAATCAAATGTTTGATGTGGAGGTAATTTCACTGCATACACTTCATCATTTTAACGCTATTTTGTTAAGATGGTAGGCCTATATGCATTTAGCACAGTTGTTAGAAATGGCTTAAATGACTTCCACACAATGTTTGATGTGGTTCGACTGCTGATTTTATTGCAAATTTTGATGTAATCTGTAATATTTTAAAAATTTACCATTTGACGCCATTTCGTTTTTTAAATGGTAAAGCTATACAACTTTGAAGTCCAAACTTATTTTCTTTTCGGTGGATACATTGAGGTATTTTAGTGGCAATTAACTTATGGGTCATTGAATACAAATCTTCACAAGACGAAGTTACTGCAGCATTAGGCTAGGCAATTAACCAACTATGTAATTTATCTAGAGCATCTTTGAAGATGAAAGTCTTATCGACCTTCCATCATCATCTACAAACCACGGTCTACAAAAGAATGAAAGACATTTGTTAGAAACCAACATTTTCATATCTTTGAACCATCAGTTATTTCAGTTTACTGTCAGATACGTTGGAAGCACACTGTCCGTAGAGATAATTTTAACGTGGGAGATACCTTTCCTTCCTTTTATTAATCGATAGATAAAATTCGGCAACACCCTTACGCAAAGAGTTCAGCAGCAAAGACTGGATACTAATCACAATATAACCCGATAAGCCATGCTGCGTAATAAAGCAAACTCTCATAAGATCAAATCTAGATTTTTAAGGTATGACAACAATACTGACACAACTCTCATATATCTTTCTTTGTTTTTCTCACCTCGAGCCAATCTAGACAATTGGCCGGGGGGATGGGGGTACTTTTACACCGGTCCAGGTTACCAGCCTCGTTGCCAGGTTGTAAACTTATTGAAATTGTCTAAAGAAACTGCTTCATTATAAACAGACAGAATGTTTGAATTGACTATATATACATATGTTGTAAATCTGCCTCTACGCATTGCTGTATACATTTATGAAATATCCAGTCTACATGATGATCAATCTTTTATCTCGTTTTCATTATGAGTCTGCGCAGTTGTCGCATCTTCTATTGATGGGTTTGATATTGAGTGAGCTGACTTTCCTAATTCCTCGTCTGGTTTTTCTTCATATGCCTTTAGCTCCTGCGCCTCAGTGACTGGTTGCACCGTTCCGTTGCGCTTTGAACAATACTTGACGAGAACGACTCCGCCGCCTGCTATGATAGCAGCGCCAACGACAGACCCTATCACTATGCCCGCGATTGCTCCCCCTGATAATTTCTCTGGGTCTGTTGAGGGTTGTGGTTCTTCTGGACCAGAACTGCTTCCACTTACTGATGTCGGCTCTATGGGGTCTGTTGCATTATCTATTTCAATTTCTGTTATCAATACTGTATGTGGGCTAGATGTGACACTTTGGGTTGAAACTGCAGAGGACGGTAATGAAGAGATTGTGCTTTCAGTTGTAGTAATTCTCGAGGTCGATCCATCAGTATTGGTACTTATAGCTGCTAATTCTGTTATCAATATTGTATATGATTCCGATGCCGTTTTTTGTTCAGTTGAAGATTTAAACGTGGATTCGACGTTATTTGTATTCATAACTGAGGCTGATACGTATATGCTAGATGTAATTTTCGTGGTCGGTGCATCAGTGTTAGTACTTAATGTAGATGCAATTTTTGTTGATGATGCAGTGTTCATTGTGGATCCAGGTGCAGTATCTGTGGTGAAAGCTTCGGTCGAACCCACAGATGGTGGTAGAGAGGTCTCGATATCAGGCAATTGAGTTGAATTCAACACATTCTCTGTTGTTTGAAGTGGCGTGGCTTTTTGTGATGTTGTCGGGGCCTTTGTACTCTGTGAAGTAATGAATGTTGTCAATGTACGTTTGTCTGTCGGACTTGAGGTAGATACAACGCTTGTTGACAAAGGATCCGTATCGGTCGTGGCTAAGGTTTCAATTTCTATTGATAATGCAGTGTTCATTGTGGATCCAGGTGCAGTATCTGTGGTGAAAGCTTCGGTCGAACCCACAGATGGTGGTAGAGAGGTCTCGATATCAGGCAATTGAGTTGAATTCAACACATTTTCTGTTGTTTGAAGTGGCGTGGCTTTTTGTGATGTTGTCGGGGCCTTTGTACTCTGTGAAGTAATGAATGTTGTCAATGTACGTTTGTCTGTCGGACTTGAGGTAGATACAACGCTTGTTGACAAAGGATCCGTATCGGTCGTGGCTAAGGTTTCAATTTCTGTAACAATTTCTGTAACAATGTGTGTTGAAGTTGGTTCCACAAATTTAACACAGTAAGGCGTAAATGCAAAGCAAATGAAGACTTGAAAGAGTTGATAAGTTCTCCACTCCATTTTGCAAAACTTCTGCGAAAAATAAAAAATAATTTAATAAGTTTACATTTCGACAGACATTATATAAGTTTACATTTCGACAGACATTATATCATGATATTAGCATATGCCTACACATCTTTAGTTACATTTTGACATGCTGACCGAGAGCTGGCCCTAGACTCGCGGGACACAATTTTACGTAACAGGATTCCTTAGTATCTTTATCTCCGAATTAGCCTCTCGCACTACGATAAACTTATTCTTTCAATCTGCTAAGCATGCGCAGAGAAAAGCGGAATTTCTTGAACTGTTGGTAATTCGAAACCCATTTTCAAAGTGAGTTGTTGCTTCATTGCAGCAGTTCGCTGCAATATTGCTGTAATTTGACGTGACTGCTACAGGCACCAGAACTAGGGAAGGCCCCATAAGTTTTTTTAGGGGACCACGCTGACTTTGCAAAATGCTGAATACGTACGCGCGTGTTGAGTCATGTACCAGATGTTTACAACACTTCGAGTTAATGCAGTAATGCAAGGGCTTCACTCAAAAAACCATATAATTCCCTTTCGAAAATTTCTCCTTAGATCAGGAGATTGATTGGACAAGCGATCTTGACGAGAGAGGGGGTTTGCCCCATCCAGTCCTCCATTAACTCCGTTATCTGGTTATTGACTGGCGCCTTTACTTGTGGTAAAACGTAAGATTAAAAGCAAGCAGGCAAATTGATAAATATATATTTAATGCATAGGCCTACAAGACGAACCGCAGTCAAACAGCGGAGCAGATACTGAATATGGTAAATGACAATGGTAATGGTATATGACAATGGTAAAGCTTGAGGTTAATAGGCAAATGTTGTGTCATTTGAATCTTCTTTAAGTACAATCTTTTTTTTTATGGACATTTTATTTTTGGAAGAAAATAAACATTTTTGAAAAAATTAAAACATTTGTGAAAAGAAAAACGTAAAAAAAAGAAAGAAAAAAAACTTCTGAAAAGAGAAGAACTTACCGGTTTGATAAACGTTTGCTAAAAACATTATTGCACATGATAGAGGATACAAATCTAAACCAACTACCACAAACAGCAAGTTAAAATCTTATTCCTATCTCAAGTTATTTATGTTTGAAGTCGACACATGGAGGCTGCCATTTTGTTTAATTATGTATATTAAAATCTTGTGCATGATGAATCTATTTCCCCAACAGGGACATAAGGATTATAATGTATTTCTTTATAAATTTGTTTAAAGCTTTTATTCCAAAATAATGTGATACAAAGTGTTAACAGCAGGTTTTGATAATTTCATGTGTACAGAAAATGTCCTTGACCCTTACAAAAGAAAAATAATATTTCATTCCAACATCCTGCTGGGCGAATGACATAATTTCTTGCATGTGTTTAAATACAAAATGGCAGCTCTCCATAGTATAGTAGCATTAACGTTTTTAATACTTACAAAAAATCAATTAGATTGCTTTGGGGATGTAAAAAACTTGGTCAGAAAATTTGTTATCTTTTCTATCAAATAAAATAAAAATTATATCAGATTTTATGTCTCCTTTAATATAATTTAAACAATACACAGCTGCTTCTTGACAAATAACTGTGTTAGAAGTCGCTCACTTATCAATTTGGTACTTCAAGCATGCAGTGAAATATTGTCATGGATATAACACAAATTTATCCTAAACTCTCGATCTAAAATTGGTATTTTAAAAGTTAAGTAATATGAATGATGAAATTGGACACCAGTTTTGGTTAGTTGTTATGGAACAGCATACATTATTATTTTTACTTGTCAAAATCAACCTTTGTACCGTACCGCTGATGAAATCCGCTGACATTTTAATTATAAATTGTTTATGAAATTGAGCTATAAATGATAATTCGGCTATATAGTATTAATACCCTAAAAGTTCGTCGTGACTCGCAACCGCCTTGAAGACTCGCGTACAGGGAAATTGGCATCAGTCCTAAAAATTCGAGGTCATTCAATCAATTTCAAACGAAACAAACTAATGAAGAAATTATTTAAAAATCTGAATAAGTAAATAAATAAACAAATATTAATAATTGCAAATATAAATGACCTGAAGCTGAAAACTTTTCGTCCGCTAGGCAGGCACGTAAATAACGCAGTCATTTCTACACAGATAAAACAGAACTTTATTTCTTAACGGAACAAGATATGGAGAGTATAGTCTCCACACTATTTTGTTTCTTAAGTCCTTTTTCATATAAGAAGTTTGCTTGACCGCCAGACCACTAACTATTCCCAAGTTCATTTCGTAACGGTCGTTTCAGAGATATCCTAGGCATGGAAGGGTTAATTTGAATTTACCCTAAAAGCTTCTTTTTTATTTCAATTTTTTAAGCCCGTTTGGTAAGCAACGTCGGATTAGGGCGGCAGAGCGTTCAAAGTATTGGGGGAGCTAATGAGGTCAGGTATCGTGATAATACATGTAATCCAACAATTATTGGGGTTGAATCCCCAAGCCCCTCCGCTCTGTCGCACTAGACGATGGCAGACGCCTAGACTATCTGCCCACGACCCATCATTCCTCCTCTCTCCCATTACCAACCTATTCAGTGACTGCACAAAACCACGATTGAATTGAAAATATTTTGCAATTAATTTGACTTCTTCTACAATCATTTTTCTCCAAGTTTAGATAGTTAATCAATTAATTTAAGAAACAAAAAATCGATTATCTTACCATGTGAAAGATTTTATTCCCATATAATAGCAACCTGAAGCAATTCTATTCCTTTTTAGCAGAGAAAATATTAGTTGATTAAATCCAAAAGTGAAAGATTCATGTTTCAATTGTTTGATTAATTCAAACGTTGAGTTGGCATCTAGTTACTTCCTATAGGATGGTTGCACAGTTTTATATTCGTGGGTAAGATTGTTGTATGGTTGGCATGGTGATTATCATAAAAAGTTTATTCATTAACCTGAGTTGCTATGTGCTTTTACAGATTACTTGGGATTAACGGCTCGTCCTTCTAAAGCCCGTTTGATACAGTTTGTTCTGTCGAGGTAGCGATATGACGTCATTGTTTGTTAGTTATAGGAATAGTTGTCTGTAAAACAATATAAAATCCTGTCAAAGCAAAGTAAATTAAAAAGGACACACACTTTAACATCTAACAAAGAAATATGAATGTTTGAAAATTTATAAATATATATGGGGCAAGATCCCAACAATTTCCTGTTTACTAGCAGAAAAATTGCACTGGTAAATAAAGTTTCTATCAATGTTCAAATTACAATTTGTTTCGATTTTCGGAAAATTTCCTTTAATTGGGAAATTTTGCCTATTTCCGGGCAATTTCCTTGATTTTCGGAAATTTCCTTCTTTCAGGCAGTTTTATACAATATTCGAGATTTTGGGAAGTTTTCTTCAATGTTTGGGAACTTTTGTTCAATTTTTGGAATTTTGACCATAATTCCCAATAATATTATCAAATTTTCCTTCAATTTTAATAACTTTTTCAATTTTATTTCACTAGATTCTAAAGTTTACCTTCCAACCGGTAAATATCTTGCCACATTATCAGTTACATTATCGGTAATTTTTTTGCATACACGGCATGGGACCAAACGGATGTTTTTAAATGTTAATCAAACGTGCATTATACATGCGTATTGATAGTGACGTACCCAGAGGGAGGAGAAGGGAGGGGAGGGGGTTACTCCCAATATTTTAATCCGTCGGGATTGGTGGGGTTCAACAAACTTTCATATTCCAGGTGCTTATTATGTTTTTAGATTTCAAAGGGCACAGTACATTAAACATTTGTGCGATTTTGTATTTAAATACTGCACTAAGATACAGAGAATGAGAGAGAGGAGAGAGAGAGAGAAAGAGAGAGAAAAAGAGGGGGGAGAGAAAAAGATGGGGAGGTGGGTGTCGGAGGGCACGTGATACAGAACAGGCTCATTTTAAAAGTTTGACAACATTCACACAAGTTTGTAGTGAATTATTGAAAACCTTTCTTTAGACAACCCATATTTTTTAAAGAGTGACGATAAATCTAACCATGTACAAACGCAAACAATAAAACATTATATTTCCACATTATGCCTTTTCATGATTTTGTGTATGTAATTTAGCTCTCTTTGACATGAATTTTGACTTGTATAATACACTTCTTACTATGCGTTGTGACATATTTTTTACCCTTAAAATGTCAATTTTGCAAGAGCATCCGGGGACTTTGCCCTTTAGACCCTACCGGGGCTTCGCCCATAGACCCTACCGGGGCTTTGCCCTGAGACCTAACCAGAAGCCCTTGAGAATCTACCCCCACAAGTCGAGGGGCTCGAAGTGACACCTCTGGTGTCACCTCAACTACACCACTAAATATCTTGTCGGTTCAATTCAATTCTCCGCCCCCCCCTCTCCCCTCCCCCCAATATGAAAATCCTGGCTACGCCAATGCGTATTGTAGTTTAAAACTTTTCCTAGCAGTTTATTGGTTAAAGTACTGAAGAGACCATGTTCGTTTAAACTTGGATTGAAAAGGTCTACGATGTAAATTCACCAGTTCTGACCCTTCATCCATATTCTTTGCTCCTCTTTAAGATTTTATATTCAAAAGACCGAGAAGAACAATTTGTCTTTAAATTTGTCAAAAGCACTTGTAGTATCCTAGTTATTAGCAATCAAAGTTTGAAGAATTTTTAATGTATGTAATTGTTTGTTTGTCTTGTTTGATGAGGGCTTAATGGCACCACGACAGCGAGGGTCAAATTGTACCCGAGAGGTTAGATCATTCAAGAGGTAGGCAGAAAAGAAATAGGAAGTCTGAGAAAAGTACGCGGGCCAATAGTTAGGAAGCTGGGATCGAAAGAGGAAGTGCAGGTGTAAAAAAAAAAAGGGGGTAAATGTAGGTACAGGGGGGTGGGAGAGGATTAAATATGGTTGTAGAGGGAGGCATGATGAAGGAAGGAAATAATTTTATCCAGAGGGTTTTTCTGGAAAGAGCCCGGCTATGGAATTGTGAGGGAAGCTCTGAGGAGATTGTACAGGGGCAGGCAAGGAGGACGTGGTGGACTGTGAGGGGGCAATGACAATTGTTGCAGAGGGGTGGGGGAGCCAGTCGAGGTGGAAGTGAGTGAGTTGGACCTATTTTAAAGGTGAGTAATGTGGACGTTGTCGACACGGGAGAGATCGTGGATGGTGGGCTGGATGTCGGGCAGTTTGTTATCAATTTGGGAGTCCCAAGAGGTTTGCCAGCGGTCATAAACAAGGAAAGCGACAAGCGGTTTGATGTCAGAGGGTTTGGAAAAGGGGGAGGTTGAGGGCAAGCTTAGCAGCTGAATCGGCTCTGTCATTGCTGGGGATGCCAAGATAGCATAGCAAGGTTTTAACGTCCCGAAAGCATCCAGTGCTGGACATTATAACAAGACGGCCACGGCCTTTGATAAGCAGTTGTGAACTCACTGGTTGCAGACCCACCGGGATGGCTGGGTATTTAGAAGAAAATAATACCTTTCCTGCATAGAAAGGAAGAGGGGGGATAGGGAGGGAGAGGTGGTTACGGAGGAGGTGGGGGTTAGAGAGGGGGAGGTGGTACGGAGGAGGTGGTTACGGAGGAGGTGGGGTTATTCCACTTCAGATTGAGTCAAAGAATAAGGACACTGTATGTAAAAGTTGTGATGTATGAAAGAGAGGACAGCTTAAAATCTTTAATGTCATTCTTTACAGTTCTTTCCTTAATTTATGTTTACTGAAAACCACCAGATTATTATTTTAAAAATTTATTGGGGTCATTACATTAAAAACCTCTTCATCCATTCCCCCCATCCCCTCTTCTTCCCCTCATTTAAATAATGTTGGAAAAAGATTGAACAACAATAAATTAACATAAGAAAATTCATTGGTTTTCCCGTGTGAATGTCCCAAAACTACAATAGAATTTGCATAATTTATCATAATAAGGCGTTAAAATTCAAAATGTTGTAAAATGGTCAATTTTTCATGGGTTGTAGCCTATTGTCTTCCAATTTGTTGCTACCTGTCCATATATCTTTAATATTAAAATTTCTATTAGTCCCGTCCACACTCCCAATCGGGAAATTTTCTGATTTGGAGATCGAGAGATGCGCAGTGACCATAATTTAAACTCTTGCTAATAAGTTCAGCTGTTAAAAATGTTTTGCTTTTCAAAGTCTGTAATTGTATGATATTTAAAATGATATTTGTGTAAAATTCAATAATGACAAAAATCTCCCGATTGGGAGATTCCCCCATTAGGGGCCTGGACCAGACTGTCTATTGCATATCTCTGAGATGGCAAAATTATACCTATTTACTTTTACTGTAGACTTAAATTCTACCAACATTTGACACCGGGGTATTCTGTAAATAATTTGGACTGGACAAATCCAGAATAGCAATTTTTGATTTTGGCTAGAGTGGAATTGCCTGACTTTAGAAGAGCCATTTAAAAGTGCAAAGTCCTTTGAACAGTGCATCAAATGTATACATAAACATGATGCCAAATATTATATTGTTTAAAATGCATAAAAAAACAACTAAAAAGAATGAAAAACAAGAAAAGTTTACAAATAATCTTTTGCTTTATTAAGAAATTCACCTGTTGTATAAATGGAATAAACCAAAAATCAAGGTAGCACATTACTGGGTTTAATGCACTGATCATGACAATGCAAATACTCAAAAGAAATTTTATAACCTAAAATATTCTATTTTTTACACTAACAAGCATTTTCCCCTTCAAATTCACCCTTAAATATACATTAATTTACATTAGATTTGATCTAAACTTTGCTCTACTCTAAAAGTTGTACATGGTCGAGTCTACTATAACAATGTAAAGAATTGCAGAATACAAACTATTATTATGCATAATCTATCTTAGGGGATATGAACTAAGTTCCTCTTCACTATACTACCCACCTCTCATTATTCTTACCATTGTGGCCATCTATGGTCAAGGGTGTAGGAAGCTTTCACAAAGTGGGGAGGGGCACAACCTCTTCAGGGGCACTTCCCAAGTCATATGCATATGTCCGCCTCCTGTCTGTAGATAATAATGTAAAGTAAAAGGGGCACGTTATTTTTAGAAAAGGGGCCCTTATTCCAATGGAAACACATTCCCCATACATGGGACTGACAAAAATCGCCAGTTTCCTACTATTAGGTCAGTAATTAAGGGGCTTTGATTTTGAAAGAGGCATTTGTGTAATAATTTCTTTTAAAAGTATGTGCATATTCTACCAGCTCTTGCACCTTTGACAATAGTTGAGGGGCACTTTTTATTTTCAAATGGGGATTTTTGTCATTTTCTAGAAAAGTGGGGAAGTGCATGCCCCCCCTTCTTCCCTTACAGTTCCTACAACTATGTCTATGGTACATACTAACAATTATCACACTAATAAAATCAAAAGAATATAAGAATGTAACTTAAAGCATGAGCTAATGCACAGTGCTTATAACAAAATCTCTCAAACAATCTTCAATTTAGGCAAGAAGAGCAACACAAGGTAACTTAGAACAATCTTATTCAAATTCTCACAGGAATATTCCCATGGATTTGCATATAAATGATGGAGAATTATGAAAGAAAAATTTGGTGTACAAATAATGTCGATATCTTTTCAAAATTAGGAGTTACTGCATTTCAAAAATTGCATGTGTGGGGAAAAGTGACCCCACAGTGAACAGCATGATGGCATAAAAGGCAAATCCAAGACAATTGTTGTGTATTTTTTTGAAAATTAATTGCCTCTTCCAAAATTACAGGAAGCATTTTTTTTTACTTATTAAAATGGGATATGACATTTACTTTATAAGAACATGCTTTGCTTATTTTTTATGAACCTGACACTCTTAAGTGAAAGAAAACAAATTGTTTTTGTTTTGTAGAAATACATAAGAATGTTCCTGGATCTGCCTTCATTACGTCACATTTTACAATGCGAGGCTCGGGTCACTTTTCAACACACATGCAATTTTTGAAATGCAATAACTCCTGAATGGAAGAATTATTAAGACCAAAATTTTCTACACCAAATTGTTTCTTTAATAGTTCATCATATATATGAAAATAAATATCCATGGGAATATTCCTTTAAAGAAATTTTTCTGAATTTTAATTTACATAATATAGGGTTATTAAAGAAACAAATTGGTGTAAAACTAGGTCCATATCTGATTTTTGTTTTACATTTGAACGATTTCATTAGTGTGACATCACAGTGTA
Organism: Chiridota heheva; assembly: GCA_020152595.1. NCBI lineage: Eukaryota > Metazoa > Echinodermata > Holothuroidea > Apodida > Chiridotidae > Chiridota > Chiridota heheva. The sequence continues at coordinate 716,652 of JAIGNY010004119.1, forward strand.
CAATGTGATGTCCATAAAGGCAGATCCTAAACAAATTGTTATATATTTGAGTATTTGGGATGATGTCACAAGAACGGTGTAAATCTGAACAACCAGTTTGTGGGTGAAAACAAAAGCATTTTACCATTACAGCCAGAAAATCACATTTATCTCAGTCTACGTTCGCTTTGGTAATTTTGCAGAAAATTGTTGCAAATGTGGGGAAATATTGTAGAAAAGATCATTTCGAAGTTTGAAATATATTTATTGTGCATACGTAGAATAAAGCCAAAATTCACTTATGCATAAATCGTAGCACGTTTTTACCAACAAAGAGTCCCGGATGTTCAAAATGCTTGGATGACCGAATACTCATATTTTTATAAAACAAAAATATGTTTTTCTTTCAATTAGAGTGTAAGCCTGTTTATGAGCAGATGGGCAAGGCACGTTCTTATACAGTGTACAGTATGTTACACCCTATCTTAATGATAAAAATGCTTCCAATAATTTAGAAAGAGCAAACTTGTTTTAAAAAAATAAACAAAAATGGTCTTGGATCTGCATTTATGACATCACACTGTACACTGTGAGGTCACTTTTCAACACACTTGCAAAATCTTTCAAATGCAATAACTCTTAAACAGAATAAGATATGAGCATGATTTTTACATCAATTTGTTCCTTTAAAATTCCTCTGTCATATATTTGAAACTGAAGATTCACAGGAATATTCCTTTAGATAGAAACAGCTGCAATAAAAAAGGAAATTTAATTGTTTATTGCAAATTATGAGACAAATTTATTTAAGTATTTACAGTCATTTTAAAGATTAATGTTGAGGCAAAGTGTTTTTACACATATTTAGTGGAATGGCCTGACTTTAGGAGGGTGATTCGTGAGTACAAAGTCCTTTGAACAGTGCATTAAATATGTATATAAATACAGTGCCAAAACATTAATCGTTTTATCAAACTTCCGTGTATGTGTTTAAATACAGAGCCAAAACATTAATCGTTTGATAAAACTTCCATGTTATATTGTTTAAAATACATTAAAAAAAAAAAACCAACTGGAAAGGATGAAAAACAAGAAATCTTTACATATGTTTTTTTTCTTTGAAGAAATTCACCTGTTGTAAAAATGGACTAAACCAAATAAACAAGGTTCCTCATTACCGGGATTGAATGCACTCATCATGACAATGTAAATACTCCAAAGAAATTGTTAATTATCTCTAAACAAAGATACTTAAAAATAAATAGAAATACTAGAAACAGTAAATTAAGGTTACCCCCCTTTTCGGTTATATTGAAATGGAATTAAACTATCTGTAAAAAGCTTGAAAACTGAATAAACATGAAACTTAAGTGATAAATATTTTCTGTTTATGCAACTACGAAATCGGTAGTTAAAATCACATCTATGAATACGATTATCATAATTGTGTAAAATAAAATATGAAGACCATTATATCCCCAAATTAATTGTTATAAAGAAGAAAAGTCTAAGGTTCCGGAGGTTATTACTGCCAGAAACAGGTAATTCCCGAGAAGAAATTTGTTTTCAATAAATTTGTTTAATACAGATTTCTTGAGTATAAGCAACAGTATGTATGGTAAATATGTGCTTTATGTCCCCTCATGTATTTGTGCGATAAACAGTCACAATAAATTGCGAAAGAGGGAAGCATAAATAAAGATGTATTCACTACATTAAGATTATCTCTGTCATGATTTTTTGTGCAAAGATTTTTAACATCATTATTCAGAACCGTGGGAAGTTTTATAACTAATTCCAACTCTTGAGTAACAGTCACCATTATAAAACTTGGGAATATCATACAATGACTCTCATCATTGCACATACTACATTGCAACACAGCCCGAATAAATTCTTTTGAGGAGTAACTGCAGAAAATCCAACGCTCTTCTGAAGGTATACCGCTTCCATGATCTCGAAGGCAGAGTCATAGTTGATTTTGAGGGAACAAAAGTCCTATTTACTTTTTTTATAAGATAGGGGTCCAGAGTAGGAACTTGTCCTATCTCTGCAGGCGTAGTCATAGTGATGGAGTAAGAACTTGTCCTATCTCTGCAGGTGTAGTCATAGTGATGGAGTAGGAACTTGTCCTATCTCTGCAGGCGTAGTCATAGTGATGGAGTAAGAACTTGTCCTATCTCTGCAGGTGTAGTCATAGTGATGGAGTAAGAACTTGTCTTATCTCTGCAGGTGTAGTCATAGTGATGGAGTAGGAACTTGTCCTATCTCTGCAGGCGTAGTCATAGTGATGGAGTAAGAACTTGTCCTATCTCTGCAGGTGTAGTCATAGTGATGGAGTAAGAACTTGTCCTATCTCTGCAGGCGTAGTCATAGTGATGAAGTAAAAACTTGTCCTATCTCTGCAGGTGTAGTCATAGTGATGGAGTAGGAACTTGTCCTATCTCTGCAGGCGTAGTCATAGTGATGGAGTAGGAACTTGTCCTATCTCTGCAGGTGTAGTCATAGTGATGGAGTAGGAACTTGTCCTTTCTTAGCAGGCATAGTCGTAGTGATGGAGTAAGAACTTGTCCTATCTCTGCAGGTGTAGTCATAGTGATGGAGTAGGAACTTGTCCTATCTCTGCAGGCGTAGTCATAGTGATGGAGTAGGAACTTGTCCTATCTCTGCAGGCGTAGTCATAGTGATGGAGTGGGAACTTGTCTTGTCTCTGCAGGCGTAGTCATAGTGATGGAGTAGGAACTTGTCCTATCTCTGCAGGTGTAGTCATAGTGATGGAGTAGGAACTTGTCCTATCTCTGCAGGCGTAGTCATAGTGATTGAGTAGGAACTTGTCCTTTCTTAGTTTTTTATAAGATAGGGGTCCAGAGTAGGAACTTGTCCTATCTCTGCAGGCGTAGTCATAGTGATGGAGTAAGAACTTGTCCTATCTCTGCAGGTGTAGTCATAGTGATGGAGTAGGAACTTGTCCTATCTCTGCAGGCGTAGTCATAGTGATGGAGTAAGAACTTGTCCTATCTCTGCAGGTGTAGTCATAGTGATGGAGTAAGAACTTGTCTTATCTCTGCAGGTGTAGTCATAGTGATGGAGTAGGAACTTGTCCTATCTCTGCAGGCGTAGTCATAGTGATGGAGTAAGAACTTGTCCTATCTCTGCAGGTGTAGTCATAGTGATGGAGTAAGAACTTGTCCTATCTCTGCAGGCGTAGTCATAGTGATGAAGTAAAAACTTGTCCTATCTCTGCAGGTGTAGTCATAGTGATGGAGTAGGAACTTGTCCTATCTCTGCAGGCGTAGTCATAGTGATGGAGTAGGAACTTGTCCTATCTCTGCAGGTGTAGTCATAGTGATGGAGTAGGAACTTGTCCTTTCTTAGCAGGCATAGTCGTAGTGATGGAGTAAGAACTTGTCCTATCTCTGCAGGTGTAGTCATAGTGATGGAGTAGGAACTTGTCCTATCTCTGCAGGCGTAGTCATAGTGATGGAGTAGGAACTTGTCCTATCTCTGCAGGCGTAGTCATAGTGATGGAGTGGGAACTTGTCTTGTCTCTGCAGGCGTAGTCATAGTGATGGAGTAGGAACTTGTCCTATCTCTGCAGGTGTAGTCATAGTGATGGAGTAGGAACTTGTCCTATCTCTGCAGGCGTAGTCATAGTGATTGAGTAGGAACTTGTCCTTTCTTAGCAGGCGAAGTCATAGTAATGGAGTGGGAACTTGTCCTATCTCTGCAGGTGTAGTCATAGTGATGGAGTAGGAACTTGTCCTATCTCTGCAGGCATAGTCGTAGTGATGGAGTAGGAACTTGTCCTTTCTCTGGAGGCGAAGTCATAGTAATGGAGTGGGAACTTGTCTTGTCTCTGCAGGCGTAGTCATAGTGATGGAGTAGGAGCTTGTCCTATCTCTGCAGGCATAGTCATAGTGATGGAGTAGGAACTTGTCCTTTCTCGGCAGGCGTAGTCATAGTGATGGAGTAAGAACTTGTCCTACCTCTGCAGGCGTAGTCATAGTGATGGAGTAAGAACTTGTCCTATCTCTGCAGGCGTAGTCATAGTGATGAAGTAAGAACTTGTCCTTTCTCTGCAGGCGTAGTCATAGTGATGAAGTAAGAACTTGTCCTTTCTCAGCAGGCGTAGTCATAGTGATGGAGTAAGAACTTGTCCTATCTCTGCAGGCGTAGTCGTAGTGATGGAGTAGGAGCTTGTCCTATCTCTGCAGGCATAGTCGTAGTGATGAAGTAAGAACTTGTCCTTTCTCTGGAGGCGAAGTCATAGTAATGGGAGTATCCTAGGAACGTTTCATTTGTTTGCAGGTGTAGCTGTAGTCATAGTGTGCAAAAACGATGCAACATGAAAATTATTATTAGTGATTGCACCTGCGCCTGAATAGGTATAGTGGATACTTTCAATAATGCAATGGATTCTGCAGTTAAGAATCTTTCTACACATACAAACTCAATATCCGCTTACATACTCGATAAAGAAAAGATGATAATTTTGATTCCTTGCTTGCCCATTACATGTACGTTCCCTGTAAGAAGGACAGTGTCATCGCTTGAATCAAATTACCCCCAGCACACCAGAATTCACTCTTATCCTTGTAATTCATACCACAGAAATTTATTTATAGAAACACTGAGCACACATTTCATTTTACATGAGCACTATTTTTTCAAGGATCACTTTTAAATAAGCACAGCCCACACTGTATACAGTTTACATTACTTGTACGTTCGAAAAAAGCCCAACTCGTAGGCTATGCGATATGAGCTCGGGTAATATGTTTTTTTTTTATATATAGGGAACTTTCATGTAATGAGCCGTTTCATTCATCAGGCAATGAAGAATGGAACATCACAGGATCACTCGCTATCTTCATCACTTTGTTGCCCCCAAGACAGAACGAACATGTTGTCCTTGTTCCCCGTGCTGTCGTCTATCGGAATTCGATGAGCAAGGGAAGCATCACCTTTGACCAAGGTGCTCAATTCGATTTCTTCTGGAATGTGACCGGAGGGGTAGGCTGCAGTAGCTGGTTCAAATTTGGTGGAATGAGCACTTCGTTGCTTCCGTAAGAGAGTAACCACGATCACAAGCACCAAGATGGAAAGAAGAAGGAGAATGGCAGCCACAGATGACAAGAGGGGGTCATTGTTGAGGGAGGGTGTTTGTCATCTGTGAAAAAGAATGTGAAAACAAAAGTCTAAAATATGTTAAGGTACAGTAATTTGCTAACAAAGTAAAAATGAGAATAAGAATCATTAAGAATTTTTGGCACTTAGACCCCTCCAACCCGACACCCCGATTTTCTCAAAATCAGGTGGTAATCCACACCATTCAACCCGAGAGACTCTTCACACTTCATTGACTAGCATCCAGCTATTGTTATACCGTACACAACACGGGTAATCTACACCTTCTTATCTGATAACATCTTCATAGTCTGTTCACTTGTTAGCAACCAGCTACTCTTACACTGTACACAATAGGTCATTCATCTTATGTAGCTTGCTACATAACTGCTCTTTAGTGATATGAGTCAGATTAGTCCTTGGCAGAGCCTAAATAAAAATATCATTATATGCTTGGGAGGACTTTGTGCAAAACCCATGAATGATTGATGGACCATTCTTCATAAGGATGGTTATTTCATGTCTAATTCGTTTGTTGTGGAGAAGCTGTTTGTTTGTTTGGTGAGGTTTAATGGCACCATGACAGCGATGGGCAAATTGTGCTCAAGAGGTGCAAAGTGGTTGGAGAAGTCCAACAGAGTGCAGTAGGTAGATATGTTGATGGAGAAGGTTAGGATATTAAGGGGATTGGATTGGGGTGTTCATGCACCCGACACCACAGCCAGTGGTGTTGGGGTCAACTAGCTCACCTTGATGGGTGAAAAGCGAAAATGAGTAGAATGTCAATGACCGATATTTCACCCAAGTCAACCTTACCTCCTCGTGGCTCCCCCTGGTAACTAGCTCCATACGGTGCTAGGCTAACAAGGCTCTGGCTAAGGGAAGGAAAACCCTGAAACAAAACCTGCTGCAATGAGCTAACAACCAATTCAGCTCATTCAATTGTTACAGAAACTGCAAGTGCACTAGCTAATGCTGGTAATATTATTGGCTTTGGGAGTATGACAATCCAAATTCCTGAAGATGACAATCTGAGATTTGTGGATAACATGACGCCAATGGGTGAAAGCCACAAGGAAGCTCATGGGTTGACAACGTCAATTACCAAACCCACCAGCAACACTCTTATAGGGTGCTGGAATGTAAGATTGCTTTTCTCAATTGGAAAAGCAGCTCAACTCACCAAAGAGATGGAGCAGTATAATATTGACATTCTTGGTATAAGTGAATGTAGGTGGACGGGCTTTGTTAAAGTCAAGCTGACTACTGGCAAAAGTATTTTATTTTCGGGCAGAGATGATGAAATGCATTATCAGGGAAGGGAGTTGCATTCATTTTATCAAAGAAAGCTGAACACACACTATTAAAATGGACACCTTTAAATGAGAGGTTAATTTATGCAAGGTTTTTCTCAAAGTATATCAAATTGTCAATCATTCAAGTTTATGCTCCAACAAATGATGCAACTAATGAAGACAAGGAAGCTTTTTATGATCAGTTACAAGCCCTGGTAGATGGAGTTCCCAGGCATGACCTAGTAATCATAATGGGCGACTTGAATACCAAAGTAGGATGTAATAATGATGATTATGATAATGTTATTGGAAGGCATGGCATTGGTAAAAGGAATGCTGATGGTGAAAGGCTTTTGGACTTCTGTGATATCAACAATTTATTGGTGACTGGCACAATTTTTCCACATAAACTCATTCATAAACAGACCTGGACTTCCCCAGGAGGGAGGACAAAGAACCAAATTTATCATGTGCTTGTAAGAAAGCAACACAGAACCTCCATATTAGACACAGGAGTGATGGGGGGGGGGGCTGACATTTCAAGTGATCACCACTTGATATGGACCAGGATCCGTTTGAAACTGAAAGGAAAACCGATAACAAAGACATGTCGAACCAGGTATGATACCATCAAATTACAGCAACAGCAATAAGAAAGAGTTTTCGGTTGAACTACAAAATAGATATAAAGTTTTACAAGACTGCTGTGATGAAACTGAAGTACCTGATAACATTGAAGAAGTTGTGAGTAAGTGGCAGACATTTGAAGAGGTATACAATGGGGCTGTTAAAAAGGTCCTTGGGTACAAAAAAAGGGCTAAAAGCCATGGATTAACAGAGAAAGTTGAAAATGTGTTGAGGAGAGAAAACAGCTGAAGGTTAAGTTTGAGAATGCCAAGTCAATTAGAATTAAAGATATTATGAGAGCTAAGTATGCTGAAAAAGACAAAGATGTGAAGAAAAGCTTAAGGAGAGATAAAAAAAGTGGATTGACAACCTTGCTACATCTGCAGAGGAAGCAGCTAGTAATGGCAGAATGAGAAAGCTTTACAAGATAACCAAAACAATTTGCAATGAGAGGACCAAGGTTGGGAGTGCTATAAGAGACAAGGACGGGAATTTAATAACAGATGAAAGTAAAAGAGACAGGTGGAAAGAGCATTTCGAGGAAATACTGAATAGAACAGATCCTGTTTTTCCAGTTCCTAACATAACATGTGACCCTAAAATAGACGAAATCAGTACCAGTTATATTACAAGTGAAATAAAAGAGGTATTGATGAAGCTAAAGAATAACAAAGCTGCAGGCAAGGATAATATAACTGCCGTGGTGTTAAAAGCTGATATATGCACATCAGTATTATGGTTTGAAGAGCTGTTCAGAATTGTATGGGAAAAGGAAGTTACACCAAAATCATGGAAGCAAGGACTGATTACAAAAATACCTAAGAAAGGCAATACTACTGTATGCGATAACTGGTGCTGATTAAGCTTAACATCCATACCAAGCAAAACTGACCGCCCGTCAGTGGGGAAGTCGGGGGTGGGTCAAAAGTGCTGCCCCTTGCCTTTCCCCCACCCTTGGGGAAGAAGAGGTACCCGCTTTGTGTGCAGAGGGGAAAGATGGTTGACCGCTCCCTGCCACATACACTCTGCGGGCCCACGAAGTGGACTCCTGGCAAGAGGAAGAAGTTGTATAGGGTCCCGTTACTGCGTTATGGCGATGATGGACCCATCGCTGGGTAGGTGTACTCCGGGGCCATACGGGGGCCAAAGGACAGCAGGAAGAGAAAAAAAGACTTCATTCTCGCTAACAGCTTCTTAGTCTTCCAAAGTTCGTCCTGATGGCCGGCTTGGCACCAAAGAACATATGGGATCTGACCTGCAAATAGGTCCGGGCCTTCTGTTGGTAAGTGCCAAAGGTCCGTCTAAGTAGCGTCAGAGAGTCTAAGGAGAGGGAGAACATTATCGTGCCTCTCCCTGACTACCTTTGCGGAGACTCCGGCGAGTTGGTCGACTGTCACGTCAAGTAAATCCGAGAGTCGGTTAATAAAGGTGCGGTCGTTGTAAGGACATCAGATGGCAGATGTCTACGCAGAATCGAGTGAAACCCCTCTGTCACACACACGGCGACGGCTTGGTATTTAAAGCCCCGCCACATGGCCTGGTCAACAGCTGTTAGGGAATCTTCCTCCACTGGACCGCAGGATTAAGAAATTTCTTGGCCCTGGCCATGGAGCTGGACACCACTGCAGTGCCGCTCGCCGGCTGGCGGAGGAGTTGCCACACTCCTTCCGGGATCAAAAGGGTGGTTATGAGCGCCTGATAGGCAGCTGGTTGGACATGCGTGACCTTGTCAACCTCTTTGTTGTAGGCTGGGACACCAAGGTCTCAAGTGTCTGCTTGAGTGTATCCTGGAAGGTGGGATCCTCGAGGGAATTTACCCTGTGTTGCTTCCTTCGCCTCCGTCTGGGCTCAGGGGAGGATGAGGAAGAGAAAGAGGAGGAAGAGGACTGGTGACGTCGACTCTGTCCCCTCCTGTATGTACTATCCCATTCCCTGTCCCTCCTCCAGGGCCTGCCTCACTCAGGAGATATCAACACGGGTGCGAGAGAGTTGGGCTCCACCACAGCGTTTGGCACCAAAAGGAGTATGTGTAAGCGTACACCTACTCATCTGTGGGGGCCCGTTGTCGGGTGCCCTGCTGAGAGTGGGCGGCGGCCTCACCTCCCGTGCAAGAGGGGCTGTGGCTTAGGCTTGGGTGGCGGTGGTGGCGGGAGGGAAGACAAAGACGTCGCTTCTCCGCTTTGTCTGACCGTAACTTCTCCGCTCTCTCGGCCGCTTTTTTAAAGTACCGGTCGCGGTTGAGTCTGTGCACCGACCATGCCACTTGATCCCATTCGCTGCACAGAGTACACGGGTTGGATTTGCAGGACAATCTACACGCGTAACACATGAGATGGATGTCACCGGAACGTAGCTTAAAAAAGCGTTTACACGCGAAGCTTCGCGGGACATCTTGGGTGCGCAATGCACCGACACTTAAAGACCTGTCCTCTGTGTCCATGATACTGGTGAAAAATATTGCAAAACTGTAATTTTCAATGTGGAAATTCTTACTGAGGCAGTTCATACGGCCGTGGAACCGCGTAGCTAATGGCTACAGGACCAAGAAGAAAATAGCTCTCGTGATGCTATACTTCTTGTGAAGATTAACATTTATCACCTGACCATGTAGCTTTGTAGCTAGCAGGTCTATTTCCGGATTTATTGTATGGTGTACGTTAGAGCCGTATGGATCCATAAAGCAGTGGGCCACGGAGCCGTTACGCAGGCAAGACGGGTCTGCGGGAGATGTCAAACATAGTTAGGCAGGCCATAACAATATAGTACATCCAAAAAAATAAAACAAAATTATCAGAAAAATCACTATCTGAAAAATGATTAAAACCCAAGAAAATGCACCAAACGTAAATTCTTTAAAATCACAGGGGTAGCGTGGAATACACGAAGCACTTAGTAACTTGGTGTCTGTGGAGATAAAAAAAAAGATTAGATCTCCTGAAAGGAGGACGTCAGGGAGAACCCTTCAAGGTCTTTCCAACGCCCCAAAAATCAAGCTTAAAAATTCAAAACTCTTGTTTTAATTTATGTGAGAAAAACAAACACAAAACATTTGCTGATAATGTTAAATAAAATAACGGCTCTCTTGTAACAAGTGTAGCTCCTTGAAGCTGTATGAAGCCGGACTCCTAGAACACCCTGTGGTGAGGTAGACCCAATACGCATGCGCCAACATCGAATGAAGAAATTGGCCAAATGCATACGAGAACCTGTACTGAAGATATGCATAGTATAATGCTAGGCTCTCCTTGTGGAAGGACGGGGCCGAGGGTAAAAAAATACTTAAACCCAGAGGCAAGAGGTCCACTAGACAGGCACACTTGGTGCTCTAGGGCCTAAAAACACCTGCCACTAGAGTGGGACTCTCTCATACTAGCCACCTGCTTTGTACGGATGGAGACAAAAACACTCTATCCTAAGTGTAGGCTTAACAGGAAAGTCCTGCGAGTCGGACTGAAGAATACCCGGTTCCATGGCTACCTCCTCTTACCTCAGAAGACTTAAAAAGGCGAACCAAATAAGACCGAACAGCGTAAAAACCTGCCTGGTAGAAGCTGCAAGGGAGAAAATTGTTAGAAAAAGGTTAAATTTCTAAAATAAAATTTGACCAGTTCCAGCAATGTTGCGATAACAATGCGCTGAAAAGAAGTGAGGATTAGTGCAGGTAATATGGAAGTCAAAACTGGGCTGGTAACTATGTTTTTAAGGTCGGTTAGAAGTGCGTTAGAATCAGGTCATGTGACCAAGGTCAGTTAGAATTGCGTTAGAATCAGGTCATGTGACCAGATTGCATATCTATAGCATGGAAGGTAAGATATAACTAGAAGTATAGAGTCTGCTGGGCTTTAAGCTTGGTAATGTTAAGGGTGGTAACCCACGCTAGCAAATACGGTTATTACTGACTGTATTGTAGTTCATACAAAGATAATGCAATTCAAGTATTTCTGGTAGGATTAGGTTTTCAAATGGGCAAAATATGTTAGCAATTTGGAAAAAGTGTCAGAAATATCTGCATGACACTGTCCGCAAGTAGAATACAATTGCCGCTTTCTTTGCTCTAGCTTCCCTTTAAAACTCTGGTCTATTCTAGGTTGAGTCAACTTCGAAGATATAGACAAGAGGTTGGTGTTGATGTAACCGTTATACAAAACAAGTGATTAGAGAAGGAAGCATTGCACAATCTCACACCAATGGGGACGTTTAAAGCTTTCACAAATGGACAGGTCCATTATGAGGAGTCCGAACTGACATTTGATGGGGAATCTTTTACATGTTCAAAATATGATGATCTTCCTTGTTGTTTATCGCAGATAATTCGTTGATTGTGCTTCATTGGCTTTCATGTTTTAAATGTGCCTGGTAGTTTAGTAGGTTCAAACTGCCTTGCAACACAAAATGATCTGTGTGTAACAGCTACCTGCCAACATGAATACATGAAGCAATACCTTTCCTTAGGAGAAATGGTCTGTCAATCATTCACTGTTCATGCACATTATTACCTCAGGCATATCACCAGTTTGAAAACAAATTTCTCCCATTACGACACCTAACACGAATAAGTGATTTCAATCACAAAAGTGCCTTCATTATTCAGCTCTGGCTTTGTGTAATTTTATACACACAAATAGCCTTGAGCTACTTGGCTGTGGTTTGCATGGAAATGGAAGATAAACAATCATTGTTTGGAGTGAAAACACAATACACTGAACAGGAAGTCGGGTTGGTAATTATCATACCTGAGTTTTCCGGATTAACTCAGGTGTTGGGTGCAGTTAGGCTTAAAGAGAAACTTTTTGGCATGATGATGAGATTAAAGCAATTCACCGAAATCACAAATTTCAGTCATTGCTTTTTTTTTGCCAGCAATCATATAAAATGGATTATTTTATCTTTTAAATATAACTAATTTTCAGATTTACCTGGGATGATTTTTTCGATCACAGGGGGAAGTGGTTGATACTCATCCTCAAGGTACAGATCTATGACGTAGGGTTCATGATCCTCCCTCCAACTGTGAATCAATTCCTCCACTATGTCATCCATGCTGTGAGCAACTTCTTCCTTCGTCATGTTTGACTTGAACCCTGGGGTAGCATGCTGCATGGAAGCACAGAAGTAATGCATGCATGGATTTAAAAGGTATATGAAAACTCCTTGGTGTAAGCCTTTTGAAACTGAGTTGAACCAAATGTAATTTCTTTAGTACTTCGACCAATCAACTGCTGGGGGAATTTTCCCTTTGTTACTCAACCAATCAGGTGCAGTTGCTGGTGTTTGCATATTACCTTAATTTATAATGCACGTATGATTAGTGTTTGAAAACATTTTTTTTAAACACTTGATCTTATACCATGCGTGAATTGTACAGACAGGCAATAACCCCCAGTTTTTGATTGGTCGATAAGATTCCTCCAGTATACCATTGGTCCATTATAGACACACGAATTTTGGCCATGTGGCATTATTTAAATTAGTTTGATGGATTTTGCCAATTCAGATTTGAAAAGGCGTATGATGCTTTCATTTTTTAGAGTACATTTTATTCTCCTGAATTATCTGATGCAATAGTGTACAGTGGCAATTCTTAATAGGCGGCCCCACGGGCCAAATCTGGCCCACCAGATAATCCAATCTGGCTCGCAAACAATAGTCATTATATAATGCAATACAGTGCATTGCATGTAAGAAAAATCCAAATGAGATTGGTAAAAATTGCAAAATCCTCATTTATTTTGGTTTTTTCCTAGGCGGATCAGCTCACTAAAACATTGCGGCTTATCAAATAAAATGTTATCTTTAGTTCTGCTATAAATTGGGCTCGCGGCTTGTCAAAGAAAGGTGGATGAGTGAGCCGGTGACATCTGGCGTACATCCTTCTAATCGCACATGCTCTCAACTTGTTTGTATTCAAGGATTGTTTTGACGTGTTTTGTTTGTCACGTTGGTTTTGCCACGCTATTAGCCCACGGCTATTGAAGCTGTTGTGAAATGATGGCCCTTGGCAAAATTTATTTTGGCTTATAGGGGGAAAGAAAGCTTTACCTTAATTTGTTTGTCAATTTTGACATATTTTGGCTTAATTTCTATCACATTTTTGTTTATGAAAATCAGCAATTTAATTTACTGGGAGACTTATATCCTTTGAGAATTTTCATACTTTGTCCAAAATGAATTAATCAAATTTGCCCAAATTTGAAGGAATATTTCAGTACTGAGTCTTAGGAGACATTTGCCCACTTGTCCCCAACCTCCTTGAAACATGAATTTTCATAAACCCAGGGGTAAATAAATAAATATGCAGCAAAAAAGAGATAGGTAGAGCAAGAGGATAGATTGAGCTTCTAACTTTCTTTTCCATTGATGTCTGTTTGTTTGTTTGTCTGTCTGTTTGTTTGTTTTTTGTTGAGGATCTACTGCACAGCTATAGTCAAAAGTGCCAAACTAAGGTTAAAAACGAAATCTTGAGTGCTATACGAAAGGGATTGAGACATTGGCGAGGAGCAGAGGGGGAAATTGCCCCGCCCCCCACTCCCTGGCAGATATTTTCCAAAATTCAGACAATTTGCACAATAGAAATTCAGTATGTTGGATTGTTTTGGTATATATTAATCCTATATTAATCCTGCTGAAAACATCTTAAAGGTTCATTTGAATATCAGCCACCCTAAGAAAAAGAATTACAAAATTTACGAAAATTGAATTTAGGCCTATTTAGCTATTTAGAGTTAAAAATTTCCGATTTTTCCCTTCTTTCTTTTCTTTGAAGGGTAAATTGCAATGAATCTGTGAATAAACAATTACTTTTGAGTAAAAGCTCTACAAGTTTTAGCTTTCGGAAAGTAGCCCTCATTTCCAGGCAATTTTGGGGAAATTTCCTTCACTTTTGAGCAAGTTTTTCGATTTCCCAGAAATTTGGGGAAATTTTCCTCAATTTTCGGGAGCTTTCCTTAACATCTGGGCAGTTTTCTTTGATATTCGGAAAATTTCCTTTCTTTCCGGACAATTTTTTTCATTTTTCGGGCAGATTTTAAAGAAATTTCCTTTAAATATCGTGAAATCTAGTCGAGTCAGGCATGATTCAGATAAATCACTGATTTAAAACGTATGTTTTACATCTCTGCCTGACTTTAAAAGATCAGTGCCCGAGTATCATATTGTCATCGCCATGCCCAGTCGGATATGATTCCCCGGCCGACTAAGATGGGTATCCAACCAACAGGGGGTGTTGCTACCTCGGCAACGTACTGCCATGAGGGTATACATGTACCAATTAATAATTGTGGAACATATAGGTTTCATTGATAGAAATAAAATACCAGCTAATTCCAGTTTCAAATAATCCTTGTCAAATTTCATGACAACAATGATGTTAGTATACTCGAGGAAATTAATATTCATCAATACTTTGTATGATTTGTGCACTTACAACTTCAATTCTGATTTGCAACTCATCAACAGAGCGCTTTGCCTGTTTGATGAAGAAGCATTCCAGGCGGATACAAACGTCAAGATTGGATCCAGCTATCAACAGGTTAGAATCACAAATGTCATCGAGAGAGATGTCCTGAATAGAAAATAAAATAAAATAAAATCAGTTTTTTTAAATAACATTATGATTTACCTTGAAGAAAACTCTCTGTAGCCAAGACATGGATAAGTTTTTTTTTTCACTCTACTTAAAAAGATATAACAAGTTTAAATTACTTGGTTAATACAAGGAGAGTAAATGTGCACAAATATACGCTCTGCACATAATACTTAAAAACAGTCAACTTGAAGATTTTGTGTGATATTGATCTTTTATTCTATTTATTTCAACATTCACATTGGGTAACTCAGTTTAGCACTTGGCTAATCTTACATGAGGCCCAGTTAAGCACTTGGCTAATCTTACATGAGGCCCAGTTTAGCACTTGGCTTATCTTACATGAGGCCCCCTATAATAGCACATAATAGGTGGAGTAAAAGATAAGAATATAAATACAAATTAAAAAGGGATAAACAAAAAGTAAAGCAATGAGGCATGTGCACATGCATCGAGGCCTCCCGTGCACATGCATCGAGGCCTCCCGTGCACATGCATCGAGGCCTCCCGTGCACATGCATCGAGGCCTCCCGTGCACATGCAGGCCTCCGTGCACATCGAGGCCTCCCGTGCACATGCATCGAGGCCTCCCGTGCACATGCATCGAGGCCTCCCCGTGCACATGCATCGAGGCCTCCCGTGCACATGCATCGAGGCCTCCCGTGCACATGCATCGAGGCCTCCCGTGCACATGCATCGAGGCCTCCCGTGCACATGCATCGAGGCCTCCCGTGCACATGCATCGAGGCCTCCCGTGCACATGCATCGAGGCCTCCCGTGCACATGCATCGAGGCCTCCCACGTGCACATACGCATCGAGGCCTCCCGTGCGCACATGCATCGAGGCCTCCCGTGCGCACATGCATCGAGGCCTCCCGTGCGCACATGCATCGAGGCCTCCCGTGCGCACATGCATCGAGGCCTCCCGTGCGCACATGCATCGAGGCCTCCATGCATCGAGGCCTCCGTGCTCGAGGCCTCCCGTGCTCGAGGCCTCCCGTCGAGGCCTCCCGTGCTCGAGGCCTCCCGTGCCGCCGAGGCCTCCCCGCACATGCATCGAGGCCTCCCGTGCCATGCAGGCCTCCGCGCACATGCCGAGGCCTCCCGCACGAGGCCTCCCGCATGCATCGAGGCCTCCCCATGCATCGAGGCCTCCCGTGCGCATCGAGGCCTCCCGTGCGCATCGCCGAGGCCTCCCGCACATGCGCATCGAGGCCTCCCGATGCGCATGCATCGAGGCCTCCCGTGCATCGAGGCCTCCATCGAGGCCTCCCGTGCATACGCATCGAGGCCTCCTGCCCATGCATCGAGGCCTCCCGCACGAGGCCTCCCGTGCACCGAGGCCTCCCGTGCACCGTGGCCTCCCATGCACCGTGGCCTCCCGTGCACCGTGGCCTCCCCGTGCACCGCGTGGCCTCCCGAGGCACCGCGATGGCCTCCCCGTGCACCGTGGCCTCCCGTGCACCGTGGCCTCCCCGTGCACCGTGGCCTCCCGTGCACCGTGGCCTCCGTGCACCGTGGCCTCCGTGCACCGTGGCCTCCGTGCACCGTGGCCTCCCGTGCACCGTGGCCTCCCGTGCACCGAGGCCTCCCGTGCACCGAGGCCTCCCGTGCACCGAGGCCTCCCGTGCACCGAGGCCTCCCGTGCACCGAGGCCTCCCGTGCACCGAGGCCTCCCGTGCACCGAGGCCTCCCGTGCACCGAGGCCTCCCGTGCACCGAGGCCTCCCCCGTGCACCGAGGCCTCCCGTGCACCGAGGCCTCCGTGCACCGAGGCCTCCCGTGCACCGAGGCCTCCGATGCGTGCACCGAGGCCTCCCGTGCACCGAGGCCTCCCGTGCACCGAGGCCTCCCGTGCACCGAGGCCTCCCGTGCACCGAGGCCTCCCGTGCACCGAGGCCTCCGTGCACCGAGGCCTCCCGCGGCACCGAGGCCTCCCGTGCACCGAGGCCTCCCGTGCACCGAGGCCTCCCGTGCACCGAGGCCTCCCGTGCGCCGCCGAGGCCTCCCGTGCACCGAGGCCTCCCGTGCGGCACCGAGGCCTCCCGTGCACCGAGGCCTCCCGTGGCCGAGGCCTCCCGTGCACCGAGGCCTCCCGTGCAACCAGGCCTCCCGTGCAACGCAGGCCTCCCGGCAACGAGGCCTCCCGTGCAACGCAGGCCTCCCGTGCAACGCCTCCAGGCCTCCCGTGCAACGAGGCCTCCCGTGCGCCCAGGCCTCCCGTGCACCGAGGCCTCCCCCGCACCGAGGCCTCCGCACCGAGGCCTCCCGTGCACGGAGGCCTCCCGTGCACCGAGGCCTCCCGTGCACCGAGGGCCCCGTGCGCCGGAGGCCTCCCGTGCGGAGGCCTCCCGTGCACCGAGGCCTCCCGTGCACCGGGAGGAGGCCTCCCGTGCACCGGAGGCCTCCGTGCACCGGAGGCCTCCCCGCGCACCGAGGCCTCCCGTGCACCGGAGGCCTCCCGTGCACCGGAGGCCTCCGTGCACCGGAGGCCTCCCGTGCACCGAGGCCTCCCGTGCGCCGGAGGCCTCCCGTGCACCGGAGGCCTCCCGTGCACCGAGGCCTCCCGTGCACCGGAGGCCTCCCGTGCACCGGAGGCCTCCCGTGCACCGAGGCCTCCCGTGCACGGAGGCCCCGTGCACCGAGGCCTCCCGTGCACCGAGGCCTCCCGTGCACCGGAGGCCTCCCGTGCACCGAGGCCTCCCGTGCACCGAGGCCTCCCGTGCACCGAGGCCTCCCGTGCACCGAGGCCTCCCGTGCACCGAGGCCTCCGTGCACCGAGGCCTCCCGTGCACCGGAGGCCTCCCGTGCACCGGAGGCCTCCCGTGCACCGAGGCCTCCCGTGCACCGAGGCCTCCCGTGCACCGAGGCCTCCGTGCACCGAGGCCTCCCGTGCACCGAGGCCTCCCGTGCACACAGGCCTCCCGTGCACACAGGCCTCCCGTGCACACAGGCCTCCCGTGCACACAGGCCTCCCGTGCACACAGGCCTCCCGTGCACACAGGCCTCCCGTGCACACAGGCCTCCCGTGCACACAGGCCTCCCCGTGCACACAGGCCTCCCGTGCACACAGGCCTCCCGTGCACACAGGCCTCCCGTGCACACAGGCCTCCCGTGCACACAGGCCGCACGTGCACACAGGCCGCACGTGCACACAGGCCGCACGTGCACACAGGCCGCACGTGCACACAGGCCGCGACGTGCACACAGGCCGCCGCGTGCACACAGGCGCGACGCGTGCACACAGGCCGCGACGCGTGCACGAGGCGCGACGCGTGCACGAGGCGCGCCGCGACCGTGCACCGAGGCCGCACGTGCACCGAGGCCGCACGTGCACCGAGGCCGCACGTGCACATGCACCGAGGCCGCACGTGCACATGCACCGAGGCCGCACGTGCACATGCACCGAGGCCGCACGTGCACATGCACCGAGGCGCTTCGCGATCTTGTAGTTACAGACTTCGCGATCTTGTAGTTACAGACTTCGCGATCTTGTAGTTACAGACTTCGCTTGATATCATGTACACAAAACATCGCACAGCATGTTTAAACCACTGTCTCAGAAAGATGTCTGGCACCATAACGGAAGTCAACTCTCTTTATTCCTTAGGCACAGAGAATCCATTTGCGCATTTACGTTCCTTGGCTAATATTACTAAAGCTTTTCAAAAGTTTGATGGTATCTCCCAAATCATCCTCAAAATTTGAGATGTACACCTAGACCCCAAAACTAGGGTTGTGCGACATTGCTCTCTCAGTCAGGTCGATATATCGCCAAGCTTATGTCGGGATTATCGATAATGTCCGACATTGAGCCACTGAGGAAATACCATCCAGTAAGCAGTGTTGATATGCAAATCAAAAGCACCTTTTATTTCAATTTTGTGTGATTTTTGGCTGTGCTTTTTAATATTTTTGTGTGAGTGATTTAGTTTGGTGATTTCACAGAAGTGAATACTGCTCAATGATGCTACTTTCAACATTGTCGTGAATCAATGAACCCAGTGTCGATGTCAGGACATGAAGATCATTGTCTTGATGTATCGATATTACTGTTATGTCGCACAACCCACCTCAAACCAGTCCATAACTTTATTCATTACTCTACCAAAACTTTGACCAGGAAAAGTTTAAGAAACAAGATTTCCTTTCACTGTCTAAAACTGCATTAAATTTGTACTATAGCTTTTTGCAGTAAGATGGCAGTCACAATAACATCTTTGTCTACATGGGTTGATAGATACTCAATATACCATTCGAATGTTTATAACACACACCACAAAATTCTGATTAAGTCAGAGGGACAACTACTGTTGGTAGGTCTTGCTACAGTGGGCAAAGGCTTTAGCAAAACCCATTGTAGGAGGTAAAAATACAACATTTACTATCTTCTTCTTAACTACAAAGTTTTGAAGGGGAAGAATTCTTAGTGTTTAACCTTATCCCAATCCCATCTCAGTGACTGAATCACTGATCATGGACAAATTATTTAAAGGATTGGGTTAAGCAAGTTCATCTTATATGAAAAAGAACTTTAAAAGAAACAAAATGGTGAAGAAAGCATTCCAAAATCTTATTCCATTAAAGGATCAGTTCAGTGGTCAAGCAAGTCCATCTTAAATGAAAGAGGACTTCAAAAGAAACAAAATTGTGAAAAAAGCATTCAAAAATCTTATTCCGTTAAAGGATCAGTTCAGTGGTCAAGCAAGTCCATCTTATATGAAAGAAAACTTCAAGAGAAACAAAATGGAGAAGAAACCATTCACAAATCTGATTCCGTTAAAGAGATATTTAAGTTTAAAGTTTGGTGGTATCATTTGGGTAGAAACGACTGAAATCAGACTAGTTGTGATGTCACATACTCAGATTCTTCAGTCTTTATGTATTTGATCATATTTTGTTCTGCGATTTGTGGCTAAAAAAACCATGGGATATGTCAGGAAAGTAGTAAAACAAAATCTAGTAATGGTAATTATAATTAAGCACTTGAAAATAGTTTGAGGAAAAATAATGTAAACAGTAAACAAAAGTTAGATAAAGTTTCTTTATAATACATTAACAATTGTTAAGAATGTTTGTTTGTTTGTTTGATGAGGGCTTAATTGCACCATGAGAGCAAGGGTCAAATTGTGCCTGAGAGGTTAGATTATTCCAGATGTAGGAAGAAAAGAAAATAGGAGGAGTCTGAAAGAAGTATGGGGGTAAGACCCAGGAAGCTGGGATCGAAGAAGGATGTGCAGGGGTGTAGAAAAAAGGGGTAAAAGTAGGTAGAGGGGGGTGGGAAAGGAGGACTAATTATGGTTGTAGAGGGAGGCATGATGAAGGAAGGAGATCATTTTATCGGAGAGGGGGGGGGAGGTTCTGGAAGAGCTCAGCTATGGAGTTGTGAGGAGTGAGGGAAGCTCTGGGGAGGTTGTTAAGAATGTGAAGATGACGGTGCCAACATTCCATAGCAGACTTACTACACCAGTCATTTCTACAAAGATAATACATGAGCTTTATAATTGAATATCTCCTAAACGGAATAAGATTTTGAAGAAGTTTCTTCACCATTTTGTTTCTCTTAAAGTCTCTTTCATATAAGATAAACTTGCTAGACCACTGAACTAATTCTTTAATTCATTTAACATGATGAAAAGAATCACATTTACTCACATTTGGAATTTCGGTGATATCGATAGTTATGAGCACTTGTTTGCACAACAGATCCTGGACACAATAGCCGTAAGGGAATGTCGAGCATCGCCTAAATTGATAAGGAAAATTTCTTCATAATCAATTACACACAACAAAAAAGAATAGAAAATCTGCTAAAAAATGATGGCTTTCAACACAAATTCACACATTTCTAAAGATGCAGCTATTTGCTTTTTCTACTTCCTTAGTCAATCTGAAAATAGAAATCAGGTACTGATACTCTCAAATCTCAAGTGATTGCTTGGATTGACACTCCAAGTCCCTTGTACCTAAGGGGGTGTGGAGGTGTACTGGGTAGGTATTCCAGGTGTATGGGGAGTGGGCGAGGAAGGGGGAAGGGGTTGCATTTCTATTTAATACCATTGTTCATTTTCAAGGGTCAAAGATTAATAATTTCTGGTCATTCGTCTTCTTTCATTTGCACCACATGTTCATAGATATTAAGTTTGTGTTCTATTTACTCATGTTGTACAAACTTTTTGCTATAATCTATATATACTGTCGTTAACTGATTTGAAGAGAACAAAATTACCAAAGGACCATGTGTTATCTGTGTACCACGTACAGTATGACCCGTCTCCAATGTTTTTAAGTTATGTTGTTTACAAGCTCTTTTCAGCAAAATCATATTAAGCCCTGCCCACTATGCATGTTAATAAAATTCAAAGTTGTTCATACCAGCTAACAACATATTTATACCACATAACAAACAAAGCGGAGGTAATTGTTAAAATATTAGCATTTGAAGATTTCAAAATTAAGCCCTGCCTACTCATTAATATGCATGACATCACCACCAAAATCAATAGGGCACATCTACAGATTATGGACTATCTGTGTACAAGATATGACATAAAAACAGAATGTCAATCTTCAGATATTGGGCTTAAAAGCTCTTTTCAGGTAAATCATATTAGGCCCCGCCCACTATGCATATTAATGATATTAAATGATTTTATACAATGAACATATATACACTGGCTAACAACATAATTATACTGAATATGAAACAAATCAGACATGTGATTGTCTATTTCAAGATTTTGTATATTAAGCCTCGCCTACTCATTACTGTGCATGATATCACTACCAAAAACAATAGCGCACATCTACAGACCATGGGCTATCAGTGTACCAAATATGACATGAATCCACTTTACCGTTCTTGAGATACCATGCTTACAAGCTCTTTTCAACAAAATCATGTTAAGCCCCACCCACTATGCATAATGATAAAAATCAACATTTTTGTACCATGAACATGTACACACTAGCTAATAGCACAATTGCACTCAATATGCAACAAAGCAGACATCCAGTTGTAAAAATATGAGCATTTCAAGATATTTACATTAAGCCCCACCTACTCATTAATATGCATGATTTCGCCACCAAAAATAATAGGATACACCTACGGACCATGGGCTATCTGTGTACTACATATGAAATGAATCCGGTGTATCCTATGCGTCATAAAAACATACATACACACACACACCCACGCCAGCATGACTGCATAGGTTCCTTATGCTATTAGCTTTGGAACCAAAAATTTAAACCATGAAAATAGGCTAGAAACCATGAAAATAGGCTAGGAGCCATGAAAATAGGTTATAAACCATGAAAATAGGTTATAAACCATGAAAATAGGCTAGAAACCATGAAAATAGGCTAGAAACCACGAAAATAGGCTAGAAACCACGAAAATAGGCTAGAAACCACGAAAATAGGCTAGAAACCACGAAAATAGGCTAGAAACCACGAAAATAGGCTAGAAACCACGAAAATAGGCTAGAAACCACGAAAAGAAACCACGAAAATAGGCTAGAAACCACGAAAATAGGCTAGAAACCATGAAAATAGGCTAGAAACCATGAAAATAGGCTAGAAACCACGAAAATAGGCTAGAAACCACGAAAATAGGCTAGAAACCATGAAAATAGGCTAGGAGCCATGAAAATAGGTTATAAACCATGAAAATAGGCTAGAAAGCATGAAAATAGGCTAGAAACCATGAAAATAGGCTAGAAACCACGAAAATAGGCTAGAAACCATGAAAATAGGCTAGAAACCATAAAAATAGGCTAGAAACCATGAAAATAGGCTATAAACCACAATAATAGACTATAAACATGAAAATATGCCGCTATAAGCCATGAAAATTGGCTAGAAACCATGAACATATAGGCAATAAACCATGAAAATAAGCTAAAAACGATGAAAATGAAAATAGACTAGAAACCATTAAAATAGGCTACAAACCATGAAAATAGGCTATAAACCATGAAAATAGGCTATAAACCATTATAAATAGGCTATAAACCATGAAAATAGGCTATAACCCATACAAATGGGCTAGAAACCATGAAAATAGGCTATAAACCATAACAATATGCTATAAACCATGATAATAGGCTATAAACCATGAACATAGCTTATAAACCATGAAAATAGGCTAGAAACCATGAAAATAGCACAAAAAAAATATCATTAAATTCGTAGTAAAAATTGACCATTGTACAGCATTTTAAATTTTAAAACCTTATTATAATGAATTATGCAAATTTTATTGAACTTTCCTGACATCGACATGGGCAAAGCAATGAATTTCCTTATGTTAACTTATTGTTTTTCAATTCTTCACCAACGATATTTGAATGGGAGAGATTGAATGTGATGAAGAGGTTTTGAATCTCCATCATACCCCAATCAATATCTAGCAGCAGAAGATGAACAGAAACTTAAAACATTACCTTAAAGATTTTGAGCTGTCCTCTCTTTTATACTTCACAACTTTTACTTTCATAAAAAATTCTTCAAAATAAGATTGGCCGTAACTAGGACACGACAGGTGCTTGTGACATAAGCTACCTTTAACAAAACACAATCAAATGTGCATGCAGACTGTCAAAGTTTACATATAAAAAGATTATTCCATGTTCATTCATTTAATTTTCTTTGGGAAAATTGATGAAAAAAGATGTTTTCATTATAATTTAAATGCTTTACCTTAGCGATTCTTAAAAGACGGCCTGCGGGCCCAATCTGGCCTACCAGACAATCCAATCCTGCGAACAATAGTCATGGTGGAAAAAAATATATAGTACGCCCTGATCAATCCGAATGAGAAGAGTAAAAATCGCAAATTCCTCGTTTATTTTTGGATTTTTCCAAGGCATATCCGCGCACTAGAGCATCGTGGCTCATCAAATGAAATGTTATCTTTAGTTCTGCTATAAAATGGGCAGACTCGTGGCGTGTCAAAGGAAGGTGGATAAAAAAACGCGTACATCCTTATCATGCACGCTCTCAGCTTGTTTGTATTCAGGGATTGTTTTGACAGGTTTTGTTTGTCATGTGATGCTGGTTTTGTCACGCGATTGACCCGTGGCCTGAGGCTGTTGTCAAATGGTGGCCCATAGAACAAATTGATTAAGAAACCGTGTTTTACCTGATCAAGTTCCCCCCAATACATTCACTGCCAATACATGCATTGGGTAAACAGATGGTGTCTGGCACAAGGCAGTCACTATCTGTGTTACACGTGGCACTTCTTGTATCCTAAAAAAATATTCAACAAGAGAAGAGATAAGATGATACATGTAAAATGTACAGGTTATATAGTATAGATATATCTGAGTAATTATAGGCCGGTGCTTATCCCTGGTTTCCAATGCAAAAGAGGATGAGGGTACATGGCTCCCCTGGATGGGACACCAGTCCATCGTAGATTAACTCCTCAGTAGTGCTGGAACTCAAGTGGACCGAAGCTCATAGAGTAAAGAGTCTTTCTCACGGACATAATGCAGTGCTCACGACGGGAATAGAATCCGGTACATTTTGAATACAAGCATGACTCCTTAACCACTGCGCCTCTTGATCTTGGGTAATATGACCAATTTATTCAATATAAGAAACACTGGCAGACAAGGGATCATTGCTTTTAAAGGATTAGTTCAGAGGTCAAACATGTCCATCTTATATAAAAGAGGACTTCAAAAAAAAAAAAAAAAAAAATGGTGAAAAAAGTGCTCAAAAATCTTATTCCGGATAAGGAGATATTCAAGTTTAAAGCTCTGTCATATCTGTGTATAAATGACCAGTGTTTTAAGTCTACTATGGAAAGTTGGTATCTTAATTCTCACAGTCTTAACAATTGTTAATGTATTTTAAGGAAAGGTTATTTTTTTATATTATTTAGATTATTTTCTTTCAAACTTTCTTTAGGTGATATATAATAAATACCCTTCCTAGATTCGGTTTTACTACTTTCCTAACATATCCCATGGGATTTAAGCAACAAAATCGCAGGACAAAATATGATAGAATACATAAAGACTTTGAGGAATCTGAGGCTATGACATCATAATTAAACTTAGATATCTCCTTAATGGAATAACATTTTTGAACCCTTTCTTCACTATTTTGTTTCAACTGAAGTCCTCTTTCATATAGGATAGACTTACTTGACCCCTAAACTAATTCTTTAAAGTTTAATGGACAGGCACATGCAAATGTGGGTAAAGTACTTGTAAAGCCATTCAACCAACGAATATAACATCTCTATTTTGAAAATGATGAAAAATGAACTTACATTGCAAACAATACCATTAGCATGGCATTCACATACCCCACACCCCATGACGGGCACTTGCCATCGCTCGTTTTCAAATCTTGTCTGCTGACCATCAAAACACACAGTAGTAGATGGAAGGGTTGCGACATCATAAACTAAATGTCAGGGAGATGATAAAAGAAGTGTTCATACTAAGTACAACCAGGGAGACCATCTCCCTGATACAACAGACCAGTGAGATGGAGAAACATTGGGATGAAATATATTAACATTGTTACTTATTTCTTGTAAATTCTATGATAAAATGCACATGACTGTGGCTGAGAATTTACATGAACGAAGACCAAAAGATTTGTATTCTTTCAAAAAATATTATCATAATAATAATAACCGGACTCCGCAAATGATTTCCCTCACTGCTAATATCACATCTTCCACCCTCTGTCCCACATATCGGTCCACCCTCTGTCCCACATGTCAGTCCACCCTCTGTCCCACATGTCAGTCCACCCTCTGTCCCACATGTCGTCCCATCCTACATCCCTCCCCACCAGAAATCATACATCCAAATGCAATTCCAGCACATGACCCATATGCCATCACATAATCCCACCACATGCCATGCCACCCTGGCCCACACGTCATCCCTCCCTGTACCACATGCCATGCCATCCCATCCTGTCCCACATACCATCCCGCCCTGTCCCACATGCCATCCTACCTGAAATCCAGATGACATTCCACCAAATATCATCCTGTACCACATGCCATGCCACCCTGCCCAACAGGCCATGCCACCCTGTCTTACATACCATCCCATCCTGTCTCCCATGCCATCCCACATGATCTCCCACCCTGTCCCTAAATGCCATGCCACCCTGTCCCACATTCCATTTCACCCTGTCCCATAGGCCATTCTATCTGATCCTATCCTGTCCCACATGCCATCCCACCCTGTCCCACATTCCATCCAATCTTGTCTCCCATGCCATCTCACTCTCATCACAATTCCTTCATTTACCAATCATTGCGCCATCTTCCGCCCCACATTCTTTTCACTAACTACCATACCCTCTCGACTATCAAGCTACCATCCTTCAATCACCTACCACCCTCCATTCAAGTACCACCCCTATTCACCTACCACCCCTACCCCCCTTTTGCCACACACTCATCTACCAAAAATCATTAATCAACTCATCATTCCAACCTTCACTCACTCCATTGCACCCCCTTTCCCCCTCCCTCCCCATTACTCCTGATAATTTACATAAACAGAAAAACATTAAACCTTAATTTCAAGCTGAAACTCCTCAAAAAACAATGCTCAACTTTATATTTTCCCCTATAGACCAGATAGGGCTGATCTATCTACCAATTTAGATTACTATAAGTCTTTTATGTTTAGAGTCTATTCAAGTGAGCACTGACTGCAAATATTTTTATTCATGCCCAAGACAATTAAATTTTCAAATTATTTTGAAGCAACAGGCTCTATTGTTTGAGTTTTCTTCCATGCCGGAACAAATATTTTAATTGCTATGCATTTCTTGTAAGTTCTTTCATGGCAAGCCTCTTTTACACAAATTTCCTTTCACAAAATAGTTGGAATTCCTTCCCAAGGGCAGAAAACTTTTGCTTAGCTGAATAATGTATGAGATTGGATGGACAATGGATGTGGATGAATGGATGGTAAAGATGCTACGTATATCCACTCTTCACCAACATTGTTGGCAAGGGATAAGGACAAGACCTAAAATATCAATAAGGTCAAGGCCTAAAATAATAAATAAGGCCTGAAAATTCAATAAGATGTAAAATGGTCATTTATTTGCTCATATCGACATGATTTCATGATAATAATAATAATAATAAATAAGATTTATAATGCGCACGTATCCACCCAGAAGGTGCTCAAGGCGCCGTACAATGTGAAAAACATAAAGAAATAACAATATATTTGTTTTAAAACAAAAACATACATAGGGGTCTACACACGCACATAGACCCATATATGTATACACAAAAACAATATCAAATAAAAGCTTTGGACATGAGATGTGTTTTTAGATATTTTTTTTAAAATAGCAAGAAAATTGGATGATCTGACATGAAGTGGTAATTGATTCCACAACCGTGGCACAGCTGTACCAAAAGACCTATCACCCCATGAGTGGTTAGATTTTTGTTCACATAAAAGTAATTTGTCGCTGGATTAAAGAGCACTAGTAGGAATATACAATTTTAAAAGGTCAGAGATATAATTTGGAGCACACCCAATCAACGATTTGTAAACAATAAGCAGTATTTTATATATTATCCTATATGACACTCATCCTTATACCATTTAAAAGATTTTAAATATATTTCAAATTAGTGTTCCCTCGAGGGATTCCTACATTTCATAGAAGCAAACCCTATATGCATTTCACTAACCTGGTTCATAGCATGCCTCAAAGCCTTCAACCTCATATGAACTGTCCGTTTGGTGGAACATCCACAGCGAGTCACCAGGGATGTATATTGGTCCTTTACTGCCACCACCATTAAGAGGGTAAACTAAACCAGGATTGTCACTTGTGCTGAAATTTCCATCTGGAAATAAGAGACCATCTCCCAGGAACAAAGTGTCTGTACCAGTTTCAACTCGGAAAATACCGTTGAATTCAACTCTGATGAATCGAGCACCAGGGATAAAAACTTGGTAGTAGGACATGGTGTTTGGCAGGTATGTCTGCCTCAGATTGCTGCTATTGCGACGATTATCTGATGCAAAACAACCAGGGATTTGTGTGCCTGATAATGGCACAACAAAAGATTGAAGAGCTGAGGAAAAACAAAAGTTTTATGGAATATAATATTATTTACAGAAGAAAAAGCCCCATCTGTTATGTGATTTCACCAGATTCCCTGCAGGTGATGCTTATACAGCAAATATTATATCATATTCAAGCTATTCACCTCTTTTTTCATTCATTACATGGACATTTCCTATACACTGCTACAAGAAAAGAGTTACTATTTTGGGAACAACCACACAACTAAGTTAATCTCCCATACTTGAAATCTGAGAGTTGTCACGGATATATATTACATACATACATACATATTAGGCATTTATAAAGCGCCACTACATCAAGAACGCAGCGTATATGGAGAAACATAATGACGACAAAGTAAATAAAGCATAACATGATATGAAAATACAGTGGTAGAGAAAAACAACATTAGATTGGATACAAATAATACTTCAATAATAGATATTCTGCATTTTAGCTTTTGGCAAAGTGTTGTTAATGAGTGGAATGGTTTGCCTGAGTGGGTAGTTACTTCCAATTCTGTTCACAATTTCAAAGTCAACATTGATAAGTTCTTTACTAATTCTGGGCGTCTTTGATTTTTTTTTTTTTGGTGGTGGTACCAGGTGGTGTTAGTTTGAGCTTTTTATGGGGTGATTCACCCTTCTTAGCCCGTTATCTTCTTATGTTAAAACCACAAAAATATTTTGAGATGTGAAACTTGTTGTAAACTCACTGTAAAGTTTACCACACAGAAGTCAGAGTGTGGAGATTAAGTAATATATGTTGAGCAGGAGCGAGAGACCTGTGAGAAATTATTTATAGCACAGAAGGTTAGAGACGTCAGGTGTGAGCTCGGGTTGCTATTAATTCGGTTTAGCTTATGTTCATGTAATGCTATATTTACCAGATTAGAATAAAAAGTATCACCCCTTTAAAATGATATAAAACTAACAACGTATTAAGATGATAGTATGAATTAAATTGAACTGAATTCTGCATTTCTCATTGCCAAAGTAGGGCATAATCCAATCTTCACACCAGAAAATCTACTCCTTTTAGAGATTTAGAATTTCATAAGTCATCATACATTACTTTAAAGGAATATTTCAGTAAACTTTGATTTTAATTGATATAAAGGAGGACTTTTAAAGAAACGAAATTGGTGTAAAAACCCCATTTTGATATCTTATTCCATTTTGGAATTATTACACTTTAAAGAATTCACTTGCAGTGTAAAATGTGATGTCATAAAGGTTGATCCAGGAGAATTCTTATGTATTTCTATATAACAAAATAATTTTCAGTGTTAGGTTCATGAGCAAATGGGCATAACATGTTCTTATAACATGCATGTTATACCTCATCTCAACAATTAAACAAAAAATGCTCAAAAGTTGTCTTGGATCTGCCTTTATGACATCACACTGTACACTGTGAGGTCACTTTTCAATACACTTTCTTTAAGACAATGCAATCTTTGATATGCAATAACTCATAAGATATCAGCATGAATTTATACCAAATTATTTCTTTAATATCATATATATTAAAATGAAAATTCACGTGAATAACATTCATTCCCACGCGTCACTTCTGTAGCCCCTTTCATGCCCTTATTTCAACTGTAAATATCGTATTTTACGACCAATTACTAGCTCTTAAGATACACATAGAAATCACTGACATTTATACAGCATCAAAAATCAATTGAGAAATAAAATACACTATGATATTTGACAAAAAATATGGAGAAAAACAAAAGTATTTTGTACAAATATTGTTGATAATAGACCAAAAAATCACAGAACAGAGAAGTGAATTTTAGAAAGCTTTAAATATAGGGAAAACGGTGTAATTTTGTTAATTGTACAGGATTATTTTTTCATATTATATTTTTTGACAGTTAAGCCAAACACAGGCCGATCAGTGACTCTTTTTAAAAATAAAGGTTTTTTTAAAGGTTGGAAAAGTTGAAATAAAGGTTTTTAAAGGTTTTGGATTTAAATAAAAAGGTTTATAAAGGTTAACTCATGGAATAGATTTTCATACAATGAACATATTCTGGAGCAAAAGGCAGTTGGTGGCGCCAAAAGTCCATTACTTACGTGAAGTTGGAAATTTCATTTTGGTCCTGCTACTTTTTAAATGTGTGTTGAGAACAGATATGCTATTAAATGGATGTGTATACTTACCAATGAAGCTAAAACCTTGGCACTCAAATCATTTAACTTACTTAACTTTGAAAATAAAGGTTTTTAAAGGTCTTAAAGTTATTTTGAAAGGAATAAAGGTTGTTAAAGGTTTTAAAGGTTTTTAAAGGTTTACCGGGAGCCCTGCAAACATGAAGTTAAAAAGGAAAAAAATTAAGGTTAATTCTTCTATATCTACAACATGAATTAAAATTCTAAGCACGAAGGTTTAAGGTAGTAAAATAAAGAGGTAACCCTGGTGGGAGTTATAGCTTCCTTTACAACATTTCTTCTGAATTATTTGAAGAAAAACAAAGTGCAGAATAAATGATAAAAGAGATAGGATTTGAATACAATCCTTATTTCATATGATAGAGGATTAAAATCTGAACCTACTACCACAAACGGCAAGTCAAGATCTTAATCCTATCTCAAGTTATTCATGTTTGACGTCAACACATGGAGGCTGCCATTTTGTTCAATTCTGTATCAAAATCTTGGGCATGTCACAATTTCTCTAACAGGAATGTAAGGATTGTGATATATTTCTTTATGAATGTGATTTAAGTTTTTATTCCAAAATGATGTGATACAAAGTTTTATCAGCATAATTTGATAATTCATGTGTGTACAAAAATGACTTTCGACCCTTACAAAAGGAAAACACAAGGAAAAACTTAAGATAAATTATAAAGCAATACAAAGCATTTCAACAACCTGCTGGGCTGATGATATTTAATGCATGTTTATCAAAAACAAAATGGCGGCTCCCATAGTAGTAGCATTAATGTTTTGAATAATTACAACAAAATTTGTTAGATTGCTTTGAGAGGTACCAAACTTGGTCAGAAAATTTGTTACGTTGATTAATTGTGTCAAATAAAATAAGGATTATGTCAGACTTTGTCTCCTTTAAAGATATATTTAGCAGACATCGTGAGTTTTTATCTTAATTATATTTTTTTTTAAATTTTCCTTGTGAATGATATGTAAAACTGTCGTAAAGTAGAAAAGACATGTTTTTTTCTTTATCATTGAAACTTTATTGGTTTGACGGGAACAACAGCAATTTTATGTTACATTCAACAACATAAATGTACATCATACAACTGAACGTCAAGTGTATTGGGAGCAAACGCAATTCCTTCAACAGGTATTAATTGGTATAAATACTTCCTTTGTTCGGGCCAACGAGCCTGCTGCTGCTCTTTCGTTTGCCAAACAAAAGACATCCTGTGAACTTGGCTCATTTACACTGGGGGAGTTAGAGTGTTACGTAGTAGTCGTAACCAGGAGATTATGTATGGAATATTCACACACAACAGGTCTTAAAAAATCGGCGATGCACGGCGATTAAATAATCGCCTGTTCCCTTACCTTGTGGAGTAGGAATGGAACAAGTTCTGCCAAGGAATCCCTTCCTGCAATTGCAAAAGAAAGATGCCTGACTACCTGGGAGTGGTCGCTCGTAGCAATCACCATTTTACACAGCGAATCCTGACATCCTAAAATAAAAATATGTCAAAACGTAAATTATGGCCAAGTGACATATAATTGATATTGTTTGTCACAGTACAAAAATGGGCAACCTAGGTTGGCAAATTATGCTGATCATTTTTCTTGTGCTTTTCTTGCTTCTTTGGCCATTTTGAAAGTGCATTTTTTGGCCCAAATACACTGATCAATTTTGCCTGAATTAGAAGTTTTTCTTCTTCTACATTAAGTGTGCAAGCTCTTTCCTTTCAGTATGCTATCATAGGGGCATTAATAATATGCCCAACATGCATCAGATAGAGGCGTGTGCACGTGCAACCGTCGATTTTGGCCAAAATCGGCGGTTGCAGTGCATACTAAAGGGAAAGCGGAGGTACACGTCATGTAGGAGTTAGAGGAGGGACAGGGATTTCAGTCTCTGTAGACTGATGCTACTTGTCCAAACTGTTTTGCAAGTGAGCACTGTTATCTCTCACTATTTTCCTATTTCCAGCTGACACAAAAAAGGATAAAAACGCAACAGTAAAATCCTAGTATAGCGGTACAACTCTGGAAAAATGTGTTTCTTGTACTACAACTTTATTCTGTTATTAAAATAATTGAAAATTTTATGAAATTTTGATGATTTTATTTATTTGTTTGAAAAATTGTACAGGAGAATATTCTTGTTAAATTTTTGTGCTCAAAATGAAATTTTAGTCCAAAAACAAAAATAATAATGAGATCTGATATTCTAAGAAAGACATGGTATATGTAATTCATTATGCTCTATATAGCAGTTTATGGCTGTACTAGGATTTTTCCAATGTAACTTTTCTCTTCATAATCATTTCACAGGATCATGTGACCTACCCGGATTGAAGCAAGTCTGGCCATCTCTGCAGACACACTGAGTCGCACCATTTACTACATCACAGGTAGCATTTGCATGACATGAGTATGGCATGCAGGTTCCAATCCGATTCATGCACGAACACTGCTGGCTGCAATCTCCACTTATGAAAGTGGTGCCCTCCTGCAGAGATGTAAAATCAGTTAATGAAATTTCAAAATTTTCAAGTCTTAAAAGCAAAAAGATTGTAGAAAAATGTTTCAATTGGGCTACACACACAGGATAATCAATTACACCTGGTATAATTTGGCCACATTATTTAATGTAACATATAAATGGGAGGAAAAGACCTGTCACAAGAACGTTTTTAACATAAAATTGACGTTCCACGTTCTTGAAAAATTCTTCCTGAGATAATTGATGAAGACATAAATTTGAACTATGAGGTAAAAAAAAAAAAAAAAAACTTCAAAAAGTAACAGAATATCATTCTATTATGTGGTAGATGGGAACAACTTACCAAGGCCCCTGACCTCTACAGGACCCCTCAGAAAACTGAAAAGTTTCATAAAAAGTGAAAAAACAAAAAAACATTCTGCAAAAATTGGTTATATTTTGTTATTTTATGAGCAAAATATCATGTTCAGCAGACAAAATTTTGGACCCTGAATGTATGTTTCTAAAGGTCCCTGCAATTATCTTGACAAGCAGCTCTGAATATATCTGTGATACCATCATTGACATTTAAGAATGATCTGAATTACCTTTCCTAATCTTTGCATTCATAAATAACAAATAAACATTGATATAATCAAGAAGAAAAACTTTGAAGTTTTGAAACATATCGTGCACATGGTCCTTTATGTCTCAACCACCCATTGTGCCAGTTTTCGGCAGTTCAGACAAACACTGCTGGATCTAATTCTGCCTAAGGTCATTTTAGGCTGGCTGCCAGAAGAAAAAACATCCTTGGTATCGTATGTTGCTACTGAAGTGTGTTTTCGATGGTTCACACGAACATTGTCAGATCTTATTCTGCCTAAGGTCATTTTAGGCTGGCTCCAGAAGAAAAAAAACATTCTTGGTATCATATATCGTCTACTGAAGTGTGTTTTCGGTGGTTCACGCGAACATTGTCAGATCTTATTCTGCCTAAGGTCATTTTAGGCTGGCTGCCAGAAGAAAAAAAACATCCTTGGTATCGTATGTCATCTACTGAAGTGTGTGTGTGGTGAAAAACTCTTATCAGGAAATCATTCAGTGAAAAGGAGTAGAGTGGAGATGTTTCAGAGATTTATGAAAGATTATTAAGGGCATGTACACGATATGAATACAGCTGTGTAGATGATGTCAAAATACACTACATAGGCTAGATCCATCCGAGCCATTAGGCTCATAGAGCCGGTGCTTATCCCTGGTTTCAATGACACAAGTGGATGAGAGTATAGGACTCCCCCTGGATGGGATGCCAGTCCATCGCAGATGAACTCCCCAGCAGTGCTGGTACTCATTTTACAGCTGAGTGGACTGAAGCAAGTAGAGTAAAGTGCTTTGCTCAAGGCCACAATGCAGCGCTCATGACAGAAATCAAACGCGGTACCTTTCAAATACAAGCATGACTCCTTAACCACTGAGCCACTGCATCTCTAGTAAACTACATGGCAAACTTTAAATACTCATATTCTGAAGAGAAAAAATGTTGTGGCATTCCAGGCACACAGTGAATCACAAATATTGATGCATGGACTGTGCCTGGCCGCTTCAAGACAACATGTTATTCGATGCCAATGCCCAAACTTCATGGCAATGGCTTAATTATATGTATAGTAGTACAGTAATATCTGAAAATGATGGTTATCTATGAATCAATTTCAGGTGCAAAGGTGGATTATTTGAATTGATTTGTTTCCATATAAAATGTAGAAAACAGAGATTACAAGACACGATTATCCTCACCTGCATATATATGGCTATGCCTCCAATGTCCAACGTGCATCCGCACTCTGATTCTAGGACACAAAGAGTGCCTTCTAGCACAAACCCTTGCTCACACTGACATCCCTCCACACACGGCAAATAGCATGTGTTACCAGGGTTACTGCACGTCTGGGGCAAGCACTGATGCATTGATTATAGAAACTATTTGGTGGGCAGGTTGAAACTATTGAAGAAAAATGTGACAACCACTACTAGAAAAGGGATATGAACATCAATTCCAAGCTATCATATTGTATTAAAGATCAGTGGGTACAAGATGCAGAAATCTGTGACCATGAAAAGAATTGCAAGCACCATTTCTCAAAACCCTTTCTGACATCAAACTGCTTATCGCTTCCCTTGTTCGTGACCACTGGCAAACCTCATGGCACTCCCAAATTAATAACAAACTCCACGTCATCCAGCCCCTCATTTCCGATCAAACCCACCATCCACAACCTCTTCCGTGTCAACAACGTTCACATTACCTGTCTTAGAATAGGACACACCCACCTCACTCACTCCCACCTCCTTATTGGCTCCCCCAAGCCCTCTGCAACAATTTCCATTGCACCCTCAGTCCATCACGTTCTCCTTGCTTGCCCCCTGTACAACCTTCCCAGAGCTTCCCTTGCTCCCCACAACTCAATAGCCAAGCTCTTCCAAAAAAAAACCTCCAGATGAAATTATCTCCTTCCTTCATCATGCTTCCCTCTACAATCATATTTAGTCCTCCTCTCCCACCCCCCCTCTCTCTACTGTTTTTTTTCTTTCACCCATGCACCTCCTCTCTCGATCCTAGCTTTCTGGCTTTTAGTTCTTGTGTTTCTCTCAATCTCCCCATGTTTTCTTTCCTACCTACCTCTGGAATGATCTAAGCTCTCAGGCACAATTTGAACCTCGCTGTCGTGGTGCCGTTAAACCCGCATCAAACAAACAAACAAACAAACAAACAAACATGGGATTTCATTTTTATTGAAATTATGTGACATCACAACAAGAAAACCTATGATTTTTTTTCATGACAACTTATTGTTTTTCAATCCTTAACCAACGTTTAGTTGAATGGAAGCGGTTGAACAAGACAATAGAGGTTTTGAATTGCTATCACACCCTTAATCAAAATTTAGCAGGAAAAAATAATCTGATGATTTTCAGCGACCAAAATTTAGGACATGAATTTAAAGAATTATATTAAACATTTTGAACTACCTTGTCTTTCATACATTACAACTTTTCCATACATCCACAAAATTACTTGAACTTTCATTACTTAGTTATTTAAAGACTATTCTGTTCAGACTTGAATGCTGAACATAAAAACTCTATCTGTCCACAGTAAAATAGCTAAAAGGAAGGGGGAAGGTGAAATTACCCCCTCCTCAGCCGAAAATTCCCAAAATTCATATATTTCAGACAATAGAAATTCAGTATGTTTGATTGTTTTGGTAATTCTGGTGAAAGCGATCGTCTTATAATTTCAGTTGTATACCAGCCATCTTGGGAAAAAGGATCACAAAATTTTCCAAAACCAAATTTTAAAGTTAGGCCTATTTAGAGTTAACAAATTTCTAACTGCATTTCTCAAAATTCCTACAGTTTTTCCGCAAAATTTCTGACTTTTTCCTTAAAACTTCTGACATTTTCCTCATAATTTCCGACTTTTTTCCTCAAAATTTTACTATTTCCTCAAAATGTTTTTCTTCAAAACAGATTTTCCTCAAAACATCAGATTTTTGCCTCAAAATTTCTGAAGGTTTACTCAAACTTCAGGTTTTTCCTTTAAAATATCTGGTAAAAGTGGAGGGGGGAAGGGGGAAGCTTAGATTTTGATTTTTTCTAATCTTGCCAACCCCCCTCCCCAAAAAAGTCTACGCAACTGCCTGTTCATATACCTTTGAAAAATTGTATGAAAACAAAACTAACCTGCACAAGATGTCCCTTCTCTCCAGTCCTCCAGAGTGATCAACCGGTCCTTACATTGCTGAGCGTAGTTTGCAATGACGTCACAAACGCCAGCATTATCACCTGAACAAAATGTTCTCTGGCAGCTTTGAAAAAATAAGTTGCGATCGATTTCACCAAAGCAACTGGAAAGGGGACCTGCATGAAAATACAATTATTAGTTAATATTATCAAGCTTAGGGGCATCTACATAAATTGCCTTAAAGGATTAGTTCAGGGGTTCAGCAATTCATCTTATAAAAAAGAGGACTTCAAAAGAAACAAAATAGTGAAGAAAATCTTATCACGTTAAGGAGATATTAAAGTTTAAAGTTTTGTGTAATTTGTATGGAAACCACTCAAATCAGACTAGTTGTGACATCACAGCCTCATATTCCTCAATCTTTATGTATTCTATTATATTTTTCCTACAATTTTCTGGCTTAAAAACCGTTGGATATATCAGGAAAGCAGTAAAACAGAATCTCTAGTAAGGATGATTATAATTACTACCTGAAGAAAAAATAAAAAAGGTTACATACATTTTCTTTAAAATACATTAAGAATTGTGTTTAAGAATGTGAGGATGAGGGCACCAACCTTCCTTCTACACAGATAAGACAGAACTTCAATCTTAAATACCTCCTTAATAGAAAAAAAATTTGAGTGATTTCTTCACCATTTTATTTCCTTTGAAGTCCTCTTTCATATAAGATAAGAGGTGCAATGGCTTAGTGGTTAAGAAGCAGTGCTCGTATGCGAAAGGTACCGGGATTGATTCCTGCCGCGAGCACTGCATTGTGTCCTTGAGCAAGACACTTTACTCTACTTCCTTCAGTCCACTCAGCTGTAAAGTGAGTACCAGCACTGCTGGGGAGTTAAGCAGAGATGGACTGGCGCCCCGTCTAGGAGGAGTTGTGTACTCTCATCCACTTGCGCCATGGAAACCGGGGATAAGCACCGGCCCTATGAGCCTAATAGCTCAAATGGATTGAACTTTTTCATATAAGATAAACTTCCTTGACCTCTAGACCTAAGAACAGTGGACCTTATTCACGCAAAACTTACAACAACAAAAAACTCAGAAAAGGTCATGCTAGATTTGTTTTTTTCTTCCATTTTCACAAAAATACTTTTAATTTATTATGAAACAGGAATCATCGCTTTGAGAATACTGATGTGCATCCACTGGCTTTGACTCCTACACATGTATCCTGAAAGACCAAGCTCATAAGATTTGCAGAAATTTCACCACATACCTTCATCAATGTTGAACTGGAAAAGATAATCATTAATATTTTAAAGATGGATGGTTAGTAATTGGTTGTTTGGCTTGACGGCACAGTGAATAAAGAAATATCTTCCTTCAGGAGAAATGGTCCGTCAATCATTCTCAGTTAATGCACATTATCATCCCTGGCATTATAATAAACGGCTATTTTTTTCACCAGTTTGAAAACAAACTTCTCCCACTAAGACACGTAACACGGATGAGTGATTTCAATCACAAAAGTGCCTTGATTATTCAGCTCTGGCTTTGTGTAATCTTATACACACAAATAGCCTTGGGCTACTTGGCTGTGGCATGCATGGGAATGGCAGATAAACAATCATTGTTTGAGAGGAAACACAATACACTGAACAGGAAGTTGGGTTGGTAATTGTCATACCAGAGTTTTCAGGATTACCTCAGGTGTCGGGTGCGGGTAGGCTTAAAGAGAAACTTTTTGGCATGATAGTCCAAGTCACATGTGCCAGAAATTTAGCAGAGATAGGATTTTTGAAACAGATGGGCTAGTTTGTACGAGAGGTTGTACGAGAGAAGCAGACCCCTAGCTTGATTTAAAAAGGGGCAGGGTGCTAGACTTGTAGAGGGGCACATTAATGAAGTGGGGTCCAAGGATCAAGCCCCTGATCCAGAAGCTCTGAGTTTTTAGCTATTTTGATTGATAAGGACCAGTCATTAGCCAAACAGGACGATTGCTTACAATGCTATCATTCTGTGTTCTTTATCTATGTAAGGTATTTCATTTATGAGGTTGATTAAAATTATTAAGCTTAAAAAAATAATAATCTTTTATATTTTTTTCTGAGGGGCAGGGCGGACTCCCAGGGGGACAGGACAGGCAGGCCGCCTCTGTAAACGAGCAAAGCTAGGGGTCTAACTGGAGTTTAAGGTGATGTTGATTAGAGAGTTCTCTATCTAAAAAATGAATTTTCACAAATCAAATTATACAAACAAACTTTTATGATGGTAAAATAAATCTGAACTCAAAAATGTGACAAAAATGCTGAATGCTAATTTGCATATTAAGTCTGCCATTTTGAATATTTAATTAGGCATTAATGTAAAAGCAATAAAACAATTTAGAAGTGTGCTACTTGGGTAAAACAGACCTTTTTGGAAAGCCCTTTTAAAGTTCTATGGATTGTTCCTTTTTGTTTTTACAATTATTACTTTATTTGGAAGAAAATTTATAATTTTCCAAACTAATTGTAAAATTATGCTAATTTTGGTATAATAATTAGCTTGAGAGGTATATTGCATAGTGAGAGATACTAAAACTATGTTGATCTAAGACTATATGCTGCTAAAGTATTGATACTTCTGGAAACATTTTTTTAGAGAGTTAGGTTTCAAATAATCACATAGAAATTCATGATTTTCCATATTGATTGTAAAATTATGCTAAATTTGTTATAATAATCAACTTGAGAGGTATAGTGCACAGTGAGAGATACCAAAACAATGTACATCTAAGACTATATGCTGGTAAAGTATTGATACTTCTGGAAAAACGAATTTTTAGGGATTTAGGTTTCAAATAATCACACACTTTGGATGTTCTTGAAAGTCCTGCAATATCAAACAAATTAACACTGAACACACCAAACAGTCATAAACATTCACTTAGAATTGATTTCTGAATAAAGGGCAATTCAATCAAAATATATTACAACAAAATAAGAGATGGGGGAGGGAAGGGGAGGCAGGTCAGGGTGGAGGGAGGCATGGGAGGGGGTAGGAGGGAGGTGAGGGGAAGGGGAGGAAGGTGAGGGGTAGGGAGGCAGGTGAGGGGAAGGGGAGGCAGGTGAGGGGGAGGAAGCAGGTGAGAGGGAGGAGGCAGGTGGGGGAGGGGAGGCAGGTGAGGGGAGGGGAGGCAAGTGAGGGGGAGGGGAGGCAGGCAAGGGGAAGAGAGCAGGTGAGGGGAGGAGGGAGGCCAGTGAGGAGGGAGGGGAGGCAGGTGAGGGGAGGGGAGGCAGGTGAGGGGAAGGGGAGGCAGGTTAGGGGGAGGGGAGGCAGGTGAGGGCAGAGTAACTTGATTTCAGAAATCTTTATAGGCCTTTTTTCTTCTTGTAATTAATTTCATGGCCTCCCTTATACCTATACAATAATAATTAATACAATTGATTATAATAGGCTAATAGAAATTAAAATGAGAGACCCAATATAAAACTATTTTGTAAATTTTTGAAATGTGGTTACTTACTTATGCTGTTTTGCAAAAACCTGCAATTTGATCCACTCAATCCTATACAAGACAATGACACCGTTTTGGCGGTGCTTGCGGGACATGAAGCTGGCTGCACAACACTGTCCACAAACAAGTTAACCTGGCAGAAATGAAATACCATATGCGAGGGTGATTAACAATCAGTGAGTAATATTTTTTTTAAAAGTTTTAGTCAATAATTCTTGGAAAAATATTACATAAACAAGAATTGTCAGAAGAACAGTATGCTTTACTATTTAAAGCTAGTATAGAGAATAGGCTTATAGAGGGAAGTATATACAGAAATAGGTAGCAGGGGCAGATGATTTCAAATTACTTAAGCTTTAAAAGATGCACTTACATTTTCATTTGCTTTATCAATTTTCACAACATTTTACTACAAGCTTCAAAATATCTTTGAGTTTTCCCAGATATTTTAAGACAAAAAAAAAAGCAAAAAGTTACCTCACCCATTCATGCAGTAACACAGAAAACATGTAAAAGCTAACAGTCTTTATAAGCTATAACACCTCTTTTAGTTCTATCAATTGAACAACAAAAAGAGGACAGGCCCTAACTTGCCAATGTCAATGAAAGAATGTCATTAAACCCCCTTTCCAACCTGTACCCTCCCCCAACCCCTACACATTCCCAGAACTATATTCTGGATTGTAATACAATTTCCAATTTAAGAAAATATGTGTGGCAAGCAAAGTCAAGCAACATGAAAAATGTACAATAACATTAAATCAAAATTATGCGAAACAATATTGCTTAGCGTATGACAAACTAGACATTGGAAATGATACAAATCCCCTCACGGTTGATAATGCATATTCCAGACTATCCCACATTCCATCCCAACCTGCCACAAATGTCATCGCATGCCTATGCTCCATGCATTAAAGCCTGAAAACCAGATACTGTATGCCATTCCACCACCACAAGCCATCACAACTGAAATCCAGATGATACTGCACCACATGCCATTTCACCCTGTCCCACATGTAAACCCACCCTGTTCCACATGCCAAGCCACCCTGTCCCACATGTAAACCCACCCTGTTTCACATGCCAACCCACCCTGTTCCACATGTAA
This sequence comes from Chiridota heheva, assembly GCA_020152595.1. Lineage (NCBI taxonomy): Eukaryota > Metazoa > Echinodermata > Holothuroidea > Apodida > Chiridotidae > Chiridota > Chiridota heheva. The sequence goes on from JAIGNY010004119.1 coordinate 757,364, forward strand.
ACTCACCCTGTTCCACATGCCAACCCACCCTGTCCCACATGTAAACCCACCCTGTTCCACATGCCAACCCACCCTGTGCCACATGGCAACCCACCCTGTTCCATATGCCAACCCACCCTGTTCCACATGCCAACCCACCCTGTTCCACATGGCAACCCACCCTGTTCCACATGGCAACCCACCCTGTTCCACATGGCAACCCACCCTGTTCCACATGGCAACCCACCCTGTTCCACATGCCAACCCACCCTGTCCCACATGTAAACCCACCCTGTTCCACATGCCAACCCACCCTGTTCCACATGCCAACCCACCCTGTTCCATATGCCAACCCACCCTGTTCCACATGCCAACCCACCCTGTTCCACATGGCAGCCCACCCTGTTCCCCATGCCAACCCACCTTGTTCCACATGCCAACCCACCCTGTCTAACATGCCAATGCATCCTGGCCAACATCCCACCCCATACTGCCCTACATACAATTTACCCTGTCCCACATGAAATCCCACTCTCATTCTAATTCCTTCAGCTGCTTTATCATCACATCATCTTCTACCCCACATTTCACTCATTGTTTATATTTTCCAAACCCCTAATTTAAAATTCTTTAGAAACCTTTATTTGCTACTTTATTAATAACAAGACAGCCATTTTGATTCCTATTCATGTTAGGAATGTCAATATCATAACAAAACTAGATATGTAAAGTTAGTAAGTCTCGCCTACCATCTATTTTTGATTTCGGGTCAAACATTTTGCAGCAGTCTATTTTCATGCAAATTACCTAATTAATATGCATACTATACCTCACCATTAAGTGTGAACAATGTTCTTCCCATAAACTGTATGATTATTTGTTTAAGCAAAATCACCACAACCACTTCAATTCAAAATGAGCTACTACAGATAGAAATATTTTCATTGCTATGCAAATAAGCTAATTAGTATGCACACACAATCCCCCAATCATGCTTAACTGAAAGTACCAATGCCCCCTACCACTGAACCAAGATAATATCTCAGGTTAATTTTGTACGAAACTCTATTGTTATGCAAATAACCTAATTAATATGCACACTACACCTCACCATTGAGTGTAGATGCTCTTCACATTTGATCATTAGTGTAAACAAAATCCCCACATCCATTTTATATTAAAAGAATATTCCCATGGTTTTTTGTAAAAATGTTTTGAAAAAGCATACCTCTAGAGCCAATTTGGTACAAAAATCAGGTTGATATCATATTCCGTTCAGGAGATATGGATTTTTATGGATTTCCCAATTGCATTTTAAAGTTTTTGTACAGTATGATGAATTCGTGTTTGATGATGTCATAGTGGTAATTCCATTGCAAATGTGTATGTATTTCTTTGAACGTTAATTGGTTGTTTAAGTATGATTAGAAGCAATTTTCCAAAAGTTAATGAAGTAGGGTATATTTGGCAACGTATATAAATACTTAACTTTTATCATTTAATTTTTATAGCAGGTTTTGCTAATTAAAAAGGATGATAGATTTTAATGAAATACATAAAGTTTGTGGGAGAATGTGTTGCGGTGATGTCATACTAAGCCTTTTCCTATTCGTTTATTGGCAGTTTTTGTAAACCTTAAAATCTTAATATCTCCTTGTTGGTATAACAGATCAACATGATTTTTGTACTAAATTGTTTTTGTACTAAATTGTTTTTGTACTAAATTGTTTTTGTACTAAATTGTTTTTGTACTAAATTGTTTTTTTTTTCTTTCTTATGAAAATTTATGAAAAATATGGGAATATTACTTTAAGAGATATCATAGATACATAAATTTTTTATTGTAATGCAAATAAGCTAACTAGTATGTACACACAACCCCCCAATCATGCCTTAACTGAACAGTACCAATGCCACCTACAACTGTATCAAGTACCAAGTTATCATCTCAGGTTAAATATTTTCTATGAAAGTCTATTGGTATGCAAATAACCTAATTAATATGCACATTACACCTCACTATTAAGTGAAGACAGTGCTCTTCACATATATGATTATTTGTGTAAACAAAATCCCCACTTCCGCTTTAAATTAAAACATATCATAGATACAAATATTTTCATTGTTATGCAAATAAGCTAATTAGTATGCACACACAACCCCCAATCATGCTTATTTGAACAGTACCTATGTCCTCTACCCTGTACCAAGTTACATGAATGTACACTATTCATAACATAAGTTATGCTTTCATGAATGTTACACATTTTGTACGAAAGTCTATTGTTATGCAAATAACCTAATTAGTATGCACACTTCACCTTACCATTAAAAGTGTAGACAATACTCTTCACATATATGATCATTTGTGCAAACAAAATCCCACATCCACTTTAATTTAAGAGATATCATAGATACAAATATTTATTATCATTGTTATGCAAATAAGCTAATTAGTATACACACACAACCCCTAATCATGCTCACTTGAACAGTACCCATGCCAAGTTACGTGAATGTACACCATTCATACTTAAGTTATGAAAACTTTAACCAAAACTTTAACCTGACAAATATTTTCATTGTTATACAAATAAGCTAATTAGTATGCACACACAACCCTCCAATCATGCTCATTTGATCAGTACCCATTTCCTCTACCCATGTCAACTCACATAAATGTACACCATTCATAAGTTATGAAAACTTTAACCCAAACCTTTTAACCAAAACTTTAACCTGACAACTTTGTACATTGTTATGCAAATAAGCTTATAAGTATGCACACACAACCCTCCAATCGTGTTCATTTGATCAGTACCCATGTCCTTTACCCTATGTCAAGTCACATAAATGTACACCATTCATAATTTACGAAAACTTTAACCAAAAACTTTTAAGCAAAACTTTAACCTGACAACTTTTTTATTGTTATGCAAATAAGCTAATTAGTATGCACACACAACCCTCCAGTCATGCTCATTTAATCAATACCCATGTCCTCTACCCTTATGCCAAATCATATGAATGTACACCATTCATAACGTCAGTTATGAAAACTTTTAACGGACACCGACGCCAATGTCGACGGAAGAAATAGAATAGCTCGAGCTAAAAATAGATAATTTCAAACCAATTTTAGCCAAATGCGATCACTTCAGTAGTTTGACCAATCAACTGTTTGGGGAATTTTCCCCTTGTTATGCAACCAATCAGCTGCAGTTGCTGGAGAAAAAGTTGCTAAGCAACAATGCATACATGTATTACCTTGCATAATGCACATGATTAGTGTTTGAAAACATTTTTTTCATATGATTGGTTCCATACACTGTGAGTTTTGCCCCAGACTGTCAAGAATTCCCCAGTATTTGATTGGTCAATAAGATTCCCCAGTATACCATTTGGTCCATTATGGACACATCAATTTCAGCCATGTGATATTTTTCAAATTAGTTTTCTGGATATTGCTGATTCAGATTTTTGTTCTCGCTCACATAAGGGAAACAATTAGGGAAAAATACAAAGCAGAAATCAAATTATATTCATAATAATCCCAAAAAGCTGCCATGTGGTTTCCTTCCTTAAAGGAATATTCCCATAAATTTTCATTTTCATATATATGATAGAGGACTATAACAGAACATATTGGTGCAAAAATCATGTTAATATCTTTTCCTGTTTATGAGTGCTTGCATTTCAAAGATTGCATGTGTGTTTAAAAGTGACCTCGTAGTGTAAAATGTGATGTCATAAAGGCAAATTTAAGATAATCTAATGTATTTCTATAAAAAACAGATGAGCAAAGTATGTTCTTATAGTGTATAAATAAACAAACAATGCTTCCAGTAATTTAGGAAAAAAAAAAAAAAAACTATTAATTTTCACAAAGAAATACACAAAGAATGTTTGATTTATTGCATTTCAAAGATTGCGTAAGTGTGTCGAAAAATGACCTCACACTGTACAGTGTGATGTTATAAAGGCACATTTAATGAAATAAAATGTGCAAAAATTCATCTGAAAACTAAGGTAGATGATTTGCCTTTATAACATCAGACTGCACAGTGTGAGGTCACTTTTTAACACACTTGCACAATCTTTGAAATGCAAAAACTCCTAAACAGAAAAAGATATCCACATGAGTTTTACACCAAGTTATTTAATTCAGTCCTCTCTCATTTATATGAAAATGAAAATTCACGGGAATATTCCTCTAATATCAAATTTATTTAAGACCCTAGGAGTTTAATAACTCAAGCCACCATCATTAAGAATTTTTGTCCCTTAGACCCCCCCCAACCGGACACCCTCGATTTTCTCAAAATCAGGGGTAATCCACACCTTTCAACCTGAGAAACTCTTCACAATTCATTGACTAACAACCAGCTATTGTTACTCCATATACAACACAGAGGTAATCAATACCTTCCAGTTGAGAGTCTCCTCACAGTCTATTCACAGTTCACTTGCTAGCATCCAGCTACTCTTACATTTCTACACAATAATTCATTCATCTTGGGCTCAAGCCACATACCTGCTTTGCAGTGAAGCAAATAAGATTAGTCCTTGGCTGAGCCTAAATATAAATATGCCTGGAGAACTTTGTGCAAAGCCCATGAAGGATTGATGGACCATTCCTCTTAAAGAAGGTTATTTCATCATGATGCAGTTTCCTATGTTTAGCCAAATTGCCTACCATATCTTGAGAGGAGAAAGTGTTGCTCCGGATACCATCATTGTCATGGCAAAGTCCACTAAGGGAGAAATCTGTGGGCGAAGACCTCCTTGCCTTCACATCCAAGTTACCCCTGCCATCAAACTTGACCAGAAGTCCTCTCACAGCATTCCTGAGAATCTGACATAGAAAGGAGAAATGTTATCTCAAACAAAATCGAACAAAATTACAAAGTGGAATTATTGAAATGTGCAAAAATTAATCTGAAAACTAAGGTAGATGATTTTGTATTACTTCCAACTGTTTTGTATTAATTGTTAAACAAACAAACACATTTCGAAGAAGGCAACTTCAGGTACAGATAACAGTTATGAGTCACTACTTAAGCAAATTTTATTTTTCATTAAAACATGTTGTTTTTTAGAAATATATGTGATTCTTAAAAATCTTATATATTTTAAAGTGTTTTTCTCATCCCATATTTTCATTGGCATCAATCAGGAGCAGTTTTGTACGATATTTTATTTGAATTATGACCCACTGGCATAAAATCATTCATGTAGTGCTAGATTTTGTTGGATTTTTATCAGAGTACTACCTTCATAATATAGCTAAATGAATTATGTATTAAAACAGGTCCAAATTTGGTTATGAATGGAAATATAGATATTGAATTTTAAAGGATTAGTTCAGGTCAAGCAAGCCCATCTAATATGAAAGAGGACTTAAAAGAAACAAAATGGGGAAAAGCATTGCAAAAAATCTTATTCTGTTTAAAATGAGATATTTAAGTTTAAAGTTTGGTATCATTTGTGTAGAATTGACTGAAATCAGTCTAGTTGTGACGTTACAGCCTCAGATTCTTCAAAGTCTTTATGTATTATATCATATTTTGCCCTGTGATTTTGTGGTTTAAAAACCATTGCATATGTCAGGAAAGATAGTCTGAGAAAACATTTATATAGTACAGAAGTCGATCAATTTTTCCTTAAAATACATTAAGAATTGTTAAGAATGTGAGGATAAGGATGCCAACCTTCTACAGTAGACTTATTACACCAGTCATTTTTACGCAGATGAGACAGACTTTAAACTTGAATAACTCCTTAACAGGGTTCAATATTAAAGTATTTTCTTTACCATTTTGTTTCTTTTGAGTTCCTCTTTCATACAAGATGCACTTGCTTGACCACTGAACTAAGCCTTTAACTACTCACCAAATAACTTGCTTGACCACTAAGAAATATTTCATTGTCACCAATTGTGATTGGAGCGTAGTAGCGGACCCCATTGACATCAAACAGCAGATCATCATGAAATACTATGGTGGCACCCATAGTTCCCTAAAATGTAATGAAAAGATGTCACAAATCATAATGGTGTACACACTGCATGGGTCGAATTTGCCACTGTGCTGAGAACAGTGCTTTTCAGCAGGAACAGTGAATTTTCATACATCACTATTCCAGTGGAAGTGTTCTTTTCACAAGCATGTGGCATGAATAATTTGATTTCTGCTCAAAAAATGCAGGTTGTCAAACAAGATTATTATTAAAATAATTTCTTCCAGTAAGAAAAAGTTTTTCCCACCTTGCCTACAATTGCCAATACAATTAATCATGGATACACACGTGCAAGGCTGCTTGCTTGCACATGTATGACTTTCTGCAGGGGGGTGCTACATCATGTAAGAACCAATAACAGATTTATCAACAAAAAAGTTGGAACAGTGAAATCTGATCCAGAACAGTATCATTCGAGAAAGTAATGTTCGTGGAACAGTTGGCAAAAATTTCTAAATTTTGACCGCTGCACTGTCCCCACTCAAAGTAGATGAGGTAATGTATTAACCTCCAATTTCTTGCTTGTTCATCTGCCTGCTTGTCAATCAATCAATTTTTTGGCTGTTTGCCTCGAAAGTGTCAGCTTCTATAATTGCAAGCATGATAATAACAATCATTGTTTGGTGAGGTTTAACAGCACCACGGCAACGACGATCAAAGGGAAAAATTTGAATGGGGTCTTGATCTTTTGTAAGGCATTAAATTCCACTCTACATTTAATAGGTTTCGAAACTTTTTGGAAAGATATTTTCTGATGTACTTTTCATTTCTTACCGTTAATTAGAAACTTAAAGCTAAGGAAGTGGAGAAATTTCCCCTCGTCCTGTAGTTGCATGCTGGACGAGAACTGAAAGCAACAGATGGTCATATTTTGCCATGGATTTTAAATAAGATGAAAGAGAGAGAGAGTTTATAGAATATTACTCCCCCCCTCCCCATACCTTCATTAAACATAATTATTGCACTCCCCTTTCAGAACTACACGCTTCTTACCTTTTCTTGAATTTGTACTTCACTGATGTAATACTGGCTACCAGACACACGATCTTGGACAGTGGTAAAAATTTCATAATTTACATGATCTACCACTTGATATTTACATGCAGAGGCTGAGAAAGAATAATCAGCGCCATCAAATGTCCTGATGTATGGATCGCCATAGATGTTGCAAACTCCAGCAGCTGTATATCAAAGAAGAGTAACGACTGTTTTTTTTTTTTTTCTCAGAGTTGTTAGACTCTTTACAGCATACAATGAAGTGAAACACTCAACTTATTATTAGGATTATTTCAGGGGTCAAGCAAGTCCATCTTATATGAAAGAGGACTTTAAAAGAAACAAAATGGAGAAGGAAGCATTCAAATATCTTATTGTGTTAAAGGATTAGTTCAGGGGTCAAGCATGTCCATCTTATATGAAAGAGGACTTTAAAAGAAACAAAATGGAGAAGGAAGCATTCAAAAATCTTATTCCGTTAAAGGATTAGTTCAGGGGTCAAGCATGTCCATCTTATATGAAAGAGGACTTCAAAAGAAACAAAATGGTGAAGAAAGCATTCAAAGCTCTTATTTTGTTAAGGAAATATTTAGGTTTACAGCTTGGTATCATATGTGTAGAAATGACTGAAATCAGACTAGTCGTACATCACAGCCTCATATTTCCATTTTTTTTTAATGTATTCTATCACATTTTGTCCTGCAATTTTGTGGCTTTAAAACCATTGGGAATGTCAGGAAAGTAGTAAAACAGCATCTTGTAAGGGTATTTATAATCTGTTACCTGAAGAAAGTTTGAAGAAAAATAATTCAATTGTACTAAAAAGGTGATGAACTTAATTTTCTTCAAAATACACTAACAATTGTTGAGAATGTGAGGATGAGGGTGTCAACCTTCCATAGTAGACTTACTACACCAGTCATTCCTACACAGATAAGACAGAGCTTTAAACTTGAATATCTCATTAATTGAATAAGATATGAAAGTAGCTTTCTTTACCATTTTGTTTCTATTTAAGTCTTCTTTCATATAAAATAAACTTGCTTGATCATTGAACTAATATAAACTTGCTTGATCATTGAACTATTATAAACTTGCTTGATCATTGAACTAATATAAACTCGCTTGATCATTGAACTAATATAAACTTGCTTGATCATTGAACTAATATAAACTTGCTTGATCATTGAACTAATATAAACTTGCTTGATCATTGAACTATTATAAACTTGCTTGATCATTGAACTATTATAAACTTGCTTGATCATTGAACTAATATAAACTTGCTTGATCATTGAACTAACATAAACTTGCTTGATCATTGAACTATTATAAACTTGCTTGATCATTGAACTAATATAAACTTGCTTGATCATTGAACTATCATAAACTTGCTTGATCATTGAACTAATATAAACTTGCTTGATCATTGAACTAATATAAACTTGCTTGATCATTGAACTAATATAAACTTGCTTGATCATTGAACTAATATAAACTTGCTTGATCATTGAACTATTATAAACTTGCTTGATCATTGAACTAATATAAACTTGCTTGATCATTGAACTAACATAAACTTGCTTGATCATTGAACTAATATAAACTTGCTTGATCATTGAACTAATATAAACTTGCTTGATCATTGAACTATTATAAACTTGCTTGATCATTGAACTAATATAAACTTGCTTGATCATTGAACTATTATAAACTTGTTTGATCATTGAACTAATATAAACTTGCTTGATCATTGAACTAATATAAACTTGCTTGATCATTGAACTATTATAAACTTGCTTGATCATTGAACTAATATAAACTTGCTTGATCATTGAACTAATATAAACTTGCTTGATCATTGAACTAATATAAACTTGCTTCATCATTGAACTATTATAAACTTGCTTGATCATTGAACTATTATAAACTTGCTTGATCATTGAACTAATATAAACTTGCTTGATCATTGAACTAATATAAACTTGCTTGATCATTGAACTAATATAAACTTGCTTGATCATTGAACTAATATAAACTTGCTTGATCATTGAACTATTATAAACTCGCTTGATCATTGAACTAATATAAACTTGCTTGATCATTGAACTAATATAAACTTGCTTGATCATTGAACTAATATAAACTTGCTTGATCATTGAACTATTATAAACTTGCTTGATCATTGAACTAATATAAACTTGCTTGATCATTGAACTAATATAAACTTGCTTGATCATTGAACTAATATAAACTTGCTTGATCATTGAACTATTATAAACTTGCTTGATCATTGAACTATTATAAACTTGCTTGATCATTGAACTAATATAAACTTGCTTGATCATTGAACTAATATAAACTTGCTTGATCATTGAACTAATATAAACTTGCTTGATCATTGAACTATTATAAACTTGCTTGATCATTGAACTAATATAAACTTGCTTGATCATTGAACTAACATAAACTTGCTTGATCATTGAACTAATATAAACTTGCTTGATCATTGAACTAATATAAACTTGCTTGATCATTGAACTATTATAAACTTGCTTGATCATTGAACTAATATAAACTTGCTTGATCATTGAACTAATATAAACTTGCTTGATCATTGAACTAATATAAACTTGCTTGATCATTGAACTATTATAAACTCGCTTGATCATTGAACTAATATAAACTTGCTTGATCATTGAACTAATATAAACTTTTGATCATTGAACTATTATAAACTTGCTTGATCATTGAACTAATATAAACTTGCTTGATCATTGAACTAATATAAACTTGCTTGATCATTGAACTATTATAAACTTGCTTGATCATTGAACTAATATAAACTTGCTTGATCATTGAACTAATATAAACTTGCTTGATCATTGAACTAATATAAACTTGCTTGATCATTGAACTATTATAAACTTGCTTGATCATTGAACTATTATAAACTTGCTTGATCATTGAACTAATATAAACTTGCTTGATCATTGAACTAATATAAACTTGCTTGATCATTGAACTAATATAAACTTGCTTGATCATTGAACTATTATAAACTTGCTTGATCATTGAACTAATATAAACTTGCTTGATCATTGAACTAACATAAACTTGCTTGATCATTGAACTAATATAAACTTGCTTGATCATTGAACTAATATAAACTTGCTTGATCATTGAACTATTATAAACTTGCTTGATCATTGAACTAATATAAACTTGCTTGATCATTGAACTAATATAAACTTGCTTGATCATTGAACTAATATAAACTTGCTTGATCATTGAACTATTATAAACTCGCTTGATCATTGAACTAATATAAACTTGTTTGATCATTGAACTAATATAAACTTGCTTGATCATTGAACTAATATAAACTTGCTTGATCATTGAACTAATATAAACTCGCTTGATCATTGAACTATTATAAACTTGCTTGATCATTGAACTATTATAAACTTGCTTGATCATTGAACTAATATAAACTTGCTTGATCATTGAACTAATATAAACTTGCTTGATCATTGAACTAATACAAACTTGCTTGATCATTGAACTAATATAAACTTACTTGATCATTGAACTAATATAAACTTGCTTGATCATTGAACTAATATAAACTTGCTTGATCATTGAACTAATATAAACTTGCTTGATCATTGAACTAATATAAACTTGCTTGATCATTGAACTAATATAAACTTGCTAGATCATTGAACTAATATAAACTTGCTTGATCATTGAACTATTATAAACTTGCTTGATCATTGAACTATTATAAACTTGCTTGATCATTGAACTAATATAAACTTGCTTGACCATTGAACTAATATAAACTTGCTTGATCATTGAACTATCATAAACTTGCTTGATCATTGAACTAATATAAACTTGCTTGATCATTGAACTAATATAAACTTGCTTGGTCATTGAACTAATATAAACTTGCTTGATCATTGAACTAATATAAACTTGCTTGATCATTGAACTAATATAAACTTGCTTGATCATTGAACTATTATAAACTTGTTTGATCATTGAACTAATATAAACTTGCTTGATCATTGAACTAATATAAACTTGCTTGATCATTGAACTAACATAAACTTGCTTGATCATTGAACTATTATAAACTTGCTTGATCATTGAACTATTATAAACTTGCTTGATCATTGAACTATTATAAACTTGCTTGATCATTGAACTATCATAAACTTGTTTTGATCATTGAACTATTATAAACTTGCTTGATCATTGAACTAATATAAACTTGCTTGATCATTGAACTATTATAAACTTGTTTGATCATTGAACTAATATAAACTTGCTTGATCATTGAACTATTATAAACTTGCTTGATCATTGAACTAATATAAACTTGCTTGATCATTGAACTAATATAAACTTGCTTGATCATTGAACTAATATAAACTTGCTTGATCATTGAACTAATATAAACTTGCTTGATCATTGAACTAATATAAACTTGCTTGATCATTAAACTAATATAAACTTGCTTGATCATTGAACTAATCCTTTAAAGGAATATGGACAGGTAAATATACACCAGATAATAAAAACAATATCAAAACACAAAAAGTGAATAATACAAAAAATATATAATACAAAAAAAAAAAAACTGTAAAATTGGTTAAAAATGATGATTTTACAACATTTTTTTATTTTTAGGTCTATGTCATTTATATGTAAAGACATTCTCATTAATGCCAATGACTAAAATGAATGAAAGATATTTAAAGGAGATATAAAGTCGGACATAATCCTAATGCATAAATAGAAATAAAAATAACAAATTTTCTGACTAAGTCTCATACGTCCCAAAGCAATCAAACATATGTTTTGTAATTATTGAAACTTTAATGCTACTACTATGGGAGTCGCCATTTTGATTTGAAAACATGCAGATTATGATGACATCAGCCCAGCAGGATGTTGGAATGCTTTGTATTTCTTTATAATTTATCTCAAGTCTTCAAGCTGATGAAAAATTGTTTTTATTTTGTAAGGGTCAAGGACATATTTGTACACACATGAAATTATCACAAGAAGCTGCTGGATCTTTTGTGTCACATCAGTTTGGAATTAAAACTGTAATCACATTTATAAAGACCTACATTATAACCATTATGTTCTTGTTGGGGAAAATATGTTACCATGCACAAGATTTTGATACAAAATTGAACAAAATGGCAGCCTCCATGTGTCGACTTCAAACATGAATAACTTGAGATAGGAATAAGATTTTGACTTTCTGGGTTTAGTACTTGGTTTAGATTTGTATACTCTATCACATAAAATAATGATTGTATCAGACTTTATGTCCCCTTTGAAGAATTACAGAAACTTTGATAAGTCTTCACATTTGATACATTAAGATGTTTTCATATATTGATAAATGTTTTGATTTTTAATGACCATAACTTGAGATAGGAATATGCTTTTTTTCTTTAAGATTTAATTATTGATTTACTCAGCATTTGACACTTTAACAACTAAATCCAGACACTTAAGTTTCCCTTGCTCAACCATGAACATCACAGAATAAAATATGAACAAAAACTTTATGGGTGAAAAAGCATTTAGTATATAATAACAAAATACAAATCTTTGAAGAAAATCTGTTCGTTTGTTTGTTGCGGTTTATAAAACAGCACTGCGATAGTCAGAGTTAATTAAATGTGACAAGAGGGTATTATAAAATCATTGTGCTAAAATGAAATGATACTAAGGAATCACTTTTTTAGATGAGGAAAGGGGGGGAAAGTTAAGATGGAGGATAAAGGAGTGGTAGGTAAGGGGATGAAGATGAGGGAAGGGAGAATGGTAAGGGGAAAAAGATGTGAGGAAGAGGAGAATGGTAAGGGGAAGAAGATGAGGGGAAAAAGAATGGTAAAGGGAGGAAGATGAGGGGAAAGGAAGAATGGTAAAGGGAGGATGATGAGGGAAAAGGAGAATGGTAAGGGGATGAAGATGAGGGGAAGGAGAGAATGGTAAAGGGAGGAAAATAAGGGAAAGAGGAGACTAGTAAGGGGATGAAGATGAAAGGAAGAGAAGAATGGTAGGGAGAGGAAAATGAGGGGAAGAGGAGAATGTTTAGGGGATGAAGATGTGAGGAACAGGAGAATGGTAAGGAGAAGAAGATGAGAGGAAGAGGAGAATGGTAAAAGGAAGAAGTTGAGGGGAAAAATAGAATGGTAAGGGGATGAAGATGAGGGGAGGAGAGAATGGTAAAGGGAGGAAGATGAGGGGGAAAGGAGAATGGTAAAGAGAGGAAGATGATGGGAAAAGAAGAATGGTAAAGGGAGGAAGATGAGGGGGAAAAGAGAATGGTAAGGGGATGAAAATGACGGGAAGGGAGAATAGTAAGGTGATGAAGATAAGATGAAGAGGAGAATGGTAAGAGGAGAAAGATGAGGGAAAAGTAAAATGGTAAAGGGAGGAAGAGGAGGGAAAGGAGAATGGTTAGGGGATGAAGATGGGGAGGGGGAGAATGGTAAGGGGAAGAAGATGGGGAAAAGGGGAGAATAGAAAAAGGAGGAAGATGTGGGGGAAAGAAGAATGGTAAAGGGAGGAAGATGATGGGAAAAGAAGAATGGTAAATGGAGGAAGATGAGGGGGAAAAGAGAATGGTAAGGGGATGAAAATGAGGGGAAAGGGAGAATAGTAAGGTGATGAAGATAAGAAGAAGAGGAGAATGGTAAGGGAAGAAAGATGAGGGGAAAAGGAGAATGGTAAAGGGAGAAAGATGAGGGGAAAGGAGAATGGTTAGGGGATGAAGATGAGGGGAAGGGGAGAATGGTAAGAGGATAAAGATGAGGGGATGGGGAGATTAGTAAGGGATGAAGATGAGAGGAAGAGGATAATGGTAAAGAGAAGAAGATGAGGGGAAGGGGAAAATAGAAAAGGGAGGAAGATGTGGGGAAAAGAAGAATGGTAAAGGGAGGAAGATGAAGGGAAAAGAAGAATGGTAAAGGGAGGAAGATGAGGAGGAAAAGAGAATGGTAAAGGGAGAAAGATGACAGGAAAAGGAGAATGGTAAGGGGAGCAAAATGAGACAAAGGGGAGAATGGTAAAGGGAGGAAAATGAGGGGAAAAGGAGAATGAAAAGGATGAAGATGGAAGGAAGGGGAAAATAGTAAGGGGAGAAAGATGAGAGGAAGAGGAGAATGGTAAGGGGAGGAAGATGAGGGGAAAGGGAGAATGGTAAAGGGAGAAAGATGAGGTGGAAAGGAGATTGGTTGGAGGATGAAGATGAGGGAAGGGAAGAATGTTAAAAAAGGAAGATCAAACAAAGGGGAGAATGGTAAAGGGAGGAAAATGAGGGGAAAAGGAGAATGGTAAGGGGATGAAGATGAGAGAAAGGGGAGAATGGTAAAAGAGGAAGATGAGACAAAGGGGAGAATGGTAAGGGAGAAAGATGAGGGGAAAGGGAGAATGGTGGTAGCAACAAGAAGAATCTAGCTTCATTTGTGATATAAATGTACATATTTATATGATGTAATTTAATTTTAGGTAAAAGTAAAACAAATCCTGTATCATCCTTTAATGGGGATTAATCCATTTTTTTTCTTGAAATATAAAAAAACATTATATATATATATATATATATATATATATATATATATATATATTATATATATATATATATATATATATATATATATATATATATATATATATATATATTATATTCTTGATGAAATCAATAAATGACATCTCACCCTCTGTACAGTCAGTTCCATAAAAGTTAGACTGGCAGATACATCTGTACGTGGCTGGAACAAGGCTCACTACTTCACACCGTCCTCTGTTGCCACATGCAGCAACACTGGCACACTCATGGGCTGTAAAATGAGGTATATAAAAGTAAGCCATGTGCAGTTTTCTACCAACTGTGGTGTAGCAATTATTATACATGTCTACAGACAACGAGGCCCTGGGTTCAAGCCTAGGTTGGGTAGACACGCCAGTGCACCACAATTGGTTATCAAAGGCCGTGGACATTGACTTGATTGTCGATGTTATGTCTGTCCGTACGTTGTACCTGTGTTCTCATACGGGTCATATTAAGCGTTTCGTGATAGCATTGTTACAATCATAACTGAATACGCAGGCGACAACCCCGTCATTGTAATTGTGTGTTCACTCGTCGTCGTCGTCGCAGTTTTTTTAAAGGATTAGTTCAGGGGTCAAGCATGTCTTATCTTATATAAAAGAGGACTTAAAAAAATAAAAAATAGTGAAAAAAGCATTCAAAAATCTTCTTCCTTCAAGGAGATATCTAAGTTTAAAGTTTGGTATCATTTGTGTAGAAATGACTAAAATCAGACTAGTTGTGATGTCACAGCCTCAGATTCCTTAGTCTTTATGTATTGTATCATATGTTGTCTTGTGATTTTGAGAGGTCAGCATTTTTAAAACCATGGGATATGTCAAAAAGTAGTAAAACTGAATCCAGGAAGGTATTCTATCATATGTTGGCCTGCGTTTTTTTGTGACTTAAAACCATGGGATTTATAATATACCACCTGAAGAAAGTTCCAGGAAAAATAATTTCAAATAGTGACAAAATTAAATAAACTTTCTGTAAAATACATTAACAATTGTTAAGAATGTGAAGATGAAGATGTCAACTTTCCATAGTAGACTTACTACACCAGTCATTTTCTACACAGATAAGATAGAGCTTTAAACTTGAATATCTCCTTAACAGAATAAGATTTTTGAATGCTTCTTCACCATTTTGTTTCTATTGAAGTCCTCTTTCATATAAGATGTACAGTACATGCTTGACCAATTAATCTATTAAAGGGCCTCTATGGCGTGTTTGTCTTACCAATGCACCCCTGTTCAGTTGATATCTCATTCACTCTGCATCTACAAAATGACTGATAATTCTCAATATCACACACCACTTGACCGCAGCTTTTTTGGGTACAGATAACATCCTTCCCTTCAGCGGCACATGAGCACTGCTGAGTGCACTGAAGTGTGGTGTACTCAATACCCACCTGCAAACAAACGTGAAACAAGTCATTCATTGATTGGTCAGTACATCAACGGAAAGGTCACATTGAGAGGTCAAATTATTTTAAGCTGAATTAAAGGAACAAAGGTGCAATGCAATATAATGGAATAAGATTTGAATAAATTAAATAATATAAATCAAATAAATTAATAACATTCATTAAAAACTTTAAAAAGCAATATTAATCCAGATTGATTTTTATCATATCGTCCGTCTTGACATAGTGACGAATGTACATGGGGCATAGTAAAGCTTTCTTCTGTTTTGACATACAGTACTGATGAATGTGCATATACCATGAATTAATGTCAATGGGGAAAGTTTATCATTTTCATGGCCTGTTGTTAAAAACTGGCCCAAAATTCCATTTTCATGTTGGGACAACATAAGTTTTTTTCCCGATGACGTAATATTATCTAGAATACCAAAATTTACATAACATTCAAGAAAAATAAAAAAATCAAAGCAACAGATTTTGAAATACTGTGACTTTTATAATTCGCTGTTGTTACAGTCAATGGGACAAATTGTGACTTGAGTGACTCTTGTGAATATTGATGATATTGGTGATCGAGTTCAGCATTCTCCGCTACCTCTAATTCTATGGATTAAACACATATCACTACTAGTTTTATGCATATTTTCTTTGTTTTTATATTTAATAAATTATCTAAGCTGTGAATAATCAAGAAATGGCACAAATACGAAAGCAGATATTTGTAAATCATAGTAATTTGTATTTAAAGCATTGTTGCACATTCATCATTATGTCAAAACGAAAAATTATTTAGCACCTTCCCAACTACATTCATCATTATGTAAAAAACAGGGAAGATATAAGCCCCCAAACAAAATTTACAACCTCATTATACAGCTATCATGATGACATTATATAAACATTCTGAGAAAGTGATCTTTGCTTTGTGAAAACGTTGCACAACAATTTTCAGCAATTTATAGACACCGCATGAAGAGCGTCTACCATTTTCGACCAAATCAATGCCAAAATATAAAACTTTATATAGGCTGCAAAATGACCAATTTTTGAATATCTTCATGGAGTTTATAAAATATTTGAAAACAATTGAACCAACTGGTACCAGGCTGGGTCCGAAAACTTTAAATTTGTGATTATTTGGGTATTTGAATAAAATTGGACAATTCCACCGGTTTTATTGCACAATGAAGGTTCTATAGATGTTTATAGGTATGAAGACATGGTTTATAAGAATTAAAGTCTTGCTCACGTTAAAATATATCAATAAAAATAAATGCAGTGAATTCTAAATGCATAAAACCCAAATGAAGCTTTACAGACACTTTAAATTGTGGTTGAATTTAATAGAAAATCTAAAATTAATAGAAAAAAGGGGGACAATACCTCCTAATCTTATAGTTTTTGCACAGCACCACTAGTATTAAAAATAATATTCAACAGCATTGTTAAGTTAAATACATACTAGAGCCATGAAGGCCCATTAAAGGCCAGTGCCTATTCTCGGTTTCCTTGGCATATGCAAATGAGAGCACATGACTTCCTCTGGACAGGACGCCAGTCCATCATAGGCTAGTAAACTCCACAGCAGTGACGGTACTCATTTTACAGCTAAGTGGACAGGAGCATGTAAAGTGCCTTGCTCAAGGACACATTGCAGGACTTGTGGTGGGAATCAAATCCAGTACCCTTCACATACAAACATGGCTCCTTAACCACTGTGCCACTACACCTCTGTCCTGCAGCACTGCACACACAAAAATAAAAAAATAAAAACAAACACTACTGTATGACAACTCACAGGCACGTATGTAATAGACCCATCCTCAGTTGTGCGGTTGCATCCACATGAATCTTCAGTGATACAGCGATTGTTATCCACAAGCTCTTCTGCACCACAGCGACATCCTTCCAGGCAGAAGTGTAGGCAATCCATGTTCCTATTGATGTCAGCTCGAGTCCACAAGATGGTGGACACGTGCTCATGCAGTTTGTGAACGTGCTTTTGGCTGGGCAGGTACGTGGTGCTACGGGAGATTCAATTGTAAAATGGTCAAATTAATTTCAAGGAGCGATACCGTCGTACTGATTAACAACCAATACACTGCACCAAAGAAATACTTCTTGGATGTTCAAATAAAATAATTTGTCTACATTAATTTAGTCCCTTTTAGATTCTTAACAGATTTCTGATTCAATATATTAACGTACCCTTAGAATATATCTATACTAATTACTATCATTTTTAGTTTTATTCTGAATTTTTTATGCCTAGTAGAAGCTATCTGGCAAAAATTTAATGACATCATTAAGATTGCTTCTGCAATGTATGACATCTACGATTTATTTTGAGACGAGATGAGGGTTTTTATGGTGACATAGCCTGGCATGGGTCATGGAGTGAAGAGGGGACCAATGCAATGTGTTTGTCAGCACATTATCATCCTTTCCCTGGCCAATTTGTTCGTTGGCAGCAAAACGTCCAACATTCCACTGTAGGCATCCTCAGTATGTGCACTCTCTGCAAGGTGTTTGGTGGCAAACTGTTGCTCCTAGATATATTCCTAAGCAGTTAAATCCAATGCAGGGCATAAAGTTTCCCTTGAGGACTTCAGCTTACCTTTCCTTCACTGACAACACCAAATTAGCCAGGCCCCCACAATTAAATTTCCAAAATGGAATTACTGGACTTTTAAAGGTCTATACGGACATATTGCAATGCAATATTGAAAAGAGTGGTAAATTTTGAGTATAAGTAATTTTTATTTCAAATATATTTTTTACAACTGATCAACGTTTTAAGAGATGCAAAAGATGTTTGACTGAGCAAATAATTCAATATCTTTAGGTAATCAATTAATTTTCAGTAATTAAAAAACACAAATTCTAAATTTACTGGACTCCTCAAAATGTTTGTTTGTTTGATGAGGGCTTAACTGCACCACAACAACGAAGGTCAAATTGTGCCTGAGAGGTCAGATCATTCTAGAGGTAGGAAGAAAAAGAAACAGGGGGAGATTGAAAACAATTTAAGAACAAAAGGTCAGAAAGCTGTGATTGAGAGGGAAGGTGCATGGTTGAAACAAAAACAAAGTAGAGAGGGGGTGGAAGAGGAGAATTAAATATGGTTGTAGAGGGAGGCATGATGAAGGAAGGAGATAATTTTATCCGGAGGATTATTCTGGAAGAAGTCAGCAATTGAGTTGTGGGGAGCGAGGGAAGCTCTGGGAAGGATGTACAGGGGGCAAGCAAGGAGAACGTGATGGATTGTGAGGGTGCAATGGCAATTGTTGCAGAGGGGTTGGGGGGAGCCAATAAGGAGGTGGGAGTGAGTGAGGTGGGTGTGACCAATTCTAAGACGGGTAATACGAGCGTTGTTGATACGAGAGAGGTTGTTGATGGTGGATTTGATCGGAATTGTGGGCTGGATGACATGGAGTTTGTTATCAATTTGGGAGTTCCATGAGGTTTGCCAGCAGTCACGAACAAAGGAAGCGATAAGCGGTTTAATGTCAGAGAAGGTTTTGGGAAAAGGGGTAGGGAGGAGGTTGAGGGCAAGCTTAGAGGCTGCATCAGGCCTGTTATTGCCTGGGATGCCAACATGGCTGGGTATCCAGAAGAAAAGAATACTTTTCCTGCAGAGGGTGGGAGAAAGGAGTTTCCGGAGGAGGAGGTGGCATGTGAGTTTATCCCATTTAAAGATTGAGTAAAGAAGTAAGAACAGCCTTTGAATCGGAAAAAATGGCAAAGTGGATGAGCGGAAAGTACTTAATAAAGTTGAGGGCAAGGAGAATGGCCTTAGCCTTGGCTGAAAAGATGGATGAGTAGTCGGGAAGTCTGCTACTGAGGGTGATGTCTTGGATGACGGCAGCAGCAGCTGTCTTGTTGCCTTCCTTGAACCATCAGTATAGATGGAGGTGTAATTTGAGAGTTGGTCTTTGATTTGCTTGTGAAGATTGATGAAGAGGTTAGGGTGGGATTGAGTTTTGTGATGAGTGGAGAGGCCCAGGTGGATAGAAGGGAGAGGGGTGGCCCAATGAGGAAAAGTGGGCCAGGAGAAGGTGCCGAGAGTGGCGGGGTTGATGCCGAGATGGAAAAAATCTGATTTAATGTGTAAGCTAAGGAAGGGGATAGGGTTTTAATCCTATCAAAGAGGGTGGAGAAATTGGAGTACCTAATGAGGTTGTAAACAGGATTTTAGGTGTTGGTGAGGACTCTAAAAGTATAGGAGAGGCTAAGCTTTCTAATTCTAAGTAGAAAGGGGAGTTCATTTACTTAAACATGAAGGCTGGTGATTGGGGAGGTCCTGTAGGCACCTAGACAAAACCTAAGAGCTTCATTTTGGATGATGTTGATGTGGTTGAGGTACTGAGTTGTGAGCAACCCAGTAGACAATATTGCCGTAGTCAAGCTTGGCACAAATGGTGAGCCTGAAAATTTTGAGAAGAGCATAGTGGTTCGCACCCCAAGTGGTGTTGGAGAGGAGTTGGAGGATTTTGAGGGAGCTCTTGCATCTTAGTTTCAGGTTGGTGATGTGTTGCTTGTAGGTGAGCTTGGGGTCTATAGTTGGACCCAGCAACTTTGTGTGTTCAACTTTAGGAAAGCGATTGCCATTGAGCACAAAGTTCGGGTTGGGGTGGAGGTTGTTGAAATGACAAAAGTGCATGCAGACTGTCTTGTCTTTGGAGAATTTAAAACCGTTTTTGTTGCTCCAGTCTTGCAGCTGGTTAAGGCTGATTTGGAGCCTACTTTTAAAATAGGAAAGCTAGGGGAGAAGTAGAAGATGGTAAAGTCATCCACGTATAAGGTACGTTTGATGTTGGGGCCAAGGTTATCCGCGATGTCATTCATGCTCAGGTTTAAGAGAGTGGGAGAGAGGATGTTGCCTTTGAAGACGCCCTCTTCTTTGGGGTACGGCTTGGAGAGGGTGTGGCCAATACGAACTTGGAACTGCCTGGGTGAGAGGAAGTTTTGAATAAAGATGGGGAGATGTCCTCTGAGGCCGATGGTGTGAAGTTTGCGGGTAATGCCGTATTTTCAAGTAGTGTCGAAAGCTTTCTCAAGGTTAAAAATATGGCAATGAGGTGTTCCTTTTTTGCAAAGGATTCCCGGATAGTGGTGTAGAGCGTAATTAACTGGTCTAGGGTATTGCGACGTTTTCGGAAGCCGCTTTGGTGAGGGGAGAGGATTCTGCTGGTCTCAAGGAACCAGTTTAGTCTCTGATTAATGATCCTTTCAGAATTTTACAAAGACAGCAGGTGAGGGCAATGGGGCGGTAGTTGGAGGGGTCGGTACCGTCCTTTCCCGGTTTAAGGACGGGGATGACAATAGTTGTCCTCCAGATAGGGGGAAAGGAGTGTGAGGACCAAATGTGGTTGAAGATGGTGAGTAGGGTAGTGGTGGCCTTGATGAAGAGGTGTTTCAGGAACTGGTAGGGGATCTTATCTGGGCCCTTGGAGGTGCAGCCAGTGTCGTGGATGGCTTGGTTTAATTCAGAAAGGGTGAGAGGGGTGTTGTAGCTTTCAGAGTTGTCGGAAGGAAAAGTGATTCTCCGGGCTTCATCGCAAGCTTTTTTGGTTTTGAAGGCATTGGAGTACTTGGTCGAGGACAAGATGTTGCTGTGGCGGGCAAAGTGGTTAACGATGCCCTTTTTCGCAGTGAGAAGGTTACTATTTCAAGAGAGATGAAAGATGGGAGATTTGCCCACTCTGCCGTGGAAGCTGTTAACCATTCTCCAAATCTTCTTAGTGGGGGTGTTGGTGGTGAGAGAAGAGATGAAGTTGTTCTAAGTGTTAGTTTTACTCTCCTTGATAGTGCGTCTAGCCTTGGCACAGCTGATGCGAAAGAGGTTAAGGTTTCGGGTGGTCGGATTAGTTTTGAAGTTCCTGAGGGCTCTTTTCTCTTCTTAATGGCGGTTTTGCAGTCATCAGAGAACCAGGGGTTGGGGGGGATGATTTGGGGGTTTGGAGGTTTTGGGAATTGAGCAGGTGGTGATGAAAGAAATACAAAGACAATTAGGAAACAAAGTACATACATACTCAGGTGGTCCAGTTATGCACCACAAATTTGTGAACTGATGCTAGAAAGTTCTGAAATTGGTCAATATTTAACAAATTTTCAATGAAATCATTCACTACTTTTAAGGGTTTTTAACAGACTTTACAGCAATTCAGCTAATCTGCATCTATACAACCCTAGCCATTTAAATGTATATGGACAGGTAGATATTTTAAACAAAAATTAAAAGAACATTACATTCTGAGCAGAACAGTCTTTAAACTGGTGCACAATTTATGCTTATTAGGTATCTAAATTTGCAAATCTGTAAAATGGTCAATTTCTAGCTGATTTTGATGTGACTTTTTGCTGTTTGCAGAGTTTTTAGTATAGAAGGATTCATTGCATGACTTAACTCAACTGAGAGCCATTTTGCAGGGAAAAGCTTTGCGCGTTGAGTATTTCAAACGTACAGTATGTAAGTGTACAGCAGACAAGAGTCTGTCCTACAAAATGAAGATGTAAACAAAGTCATGTGACCTCATGACATCAGCTGAAACATTCTAATAAACTAACGTTCAAGCTGTTGCTACCTATGCATATATTGTACCTTTAAAAGCCCCCAGGATTAGTTCACGCTTAAAGACTGAACATGTTTTCATTTTTGAATATAAAAGACTTGTATTGATATCAAACATTATCATGTGACTAAATCAATTTAGTTCCTGATCAGTGAGATTCATCCAGCTTTTTAGCAGCAGGGGGAGGGAGAAGGGGGAGGTATTTACAAGAGTTACCTTCCATGCTATACAAATATGCAATCTGGTCTCATAGTCTACGTGATTAACTGCTTCATACAACCAAAAAACAAAAGCTACTGCAGTAGCCATTTACCTATAGGCCCACTCATACATCCCTTTTTTTGGTGGTGTGGTAAGGAGTTACACATTGCAAGTCTCAAAATCTCTTGTTAGTTTTTAACTGCTGGTTTCTCTAATTATTACCACCAGAGGGTTTTTTAAGTGCATGTTCTGTACTATCATACCTTAGGTTTGGCCGTAGAAAAGCCCTACAACAGTTCCTAAAGGTAGTCAGTGGCGGCGCTGCAGGGGGAAATCCCCCCCCCCTCACCCTACGGGATCAATTTGCCTTCAACAGAAAATTTTGTAAAGTGACATATTTTGTCCGATTGATAGATTTGTGCCCCCCCCCCCATCCCCCACGAGACAAAATTGCCCTCTCTCGCTGCCCATGACCAAAATCCTGGCACAGCCACTGAAGGTAGTATACTTTAATTTGTTTCACAGAATCAGCACTGGAAAGCTAGTGGAAAATATTCAGCTTTCCCTGACCCGTTTGCACCTTTG
Organism: Chiridota heheva; assembly: GCA_020152595.1. Classification (NCBI taxonomy): domain Eukaryota; kingdom Metazoa; phylum Echinodermata; class Holothuroidea; order Apodida; family Chiridotidae; genus Chiridota; species Chiridota heheva. The sequence goes on from JAIGNY010004119.1 coordinate 780,774, forward strand.
ACCTGTTAAGAATTGGTCTTGAAATATACATGAGTTTTTACACCGGGTGAAACTTTGAAGTAAACTTACCACAAGCATTATCTGGCACAGCAGTTGTCCAATCCCCAACCTCACCACCGAGATTAACGCAAGTCCTGATATAGAAATCTATGTTAGCACAGTACGTTCTTCCACTGAAATCACAGATGTCTCCAATGCAGGTGAGAAACAGTGCATTTCTTAGTGCTGCAGGCACAAGATTGAAGCACTGCTGGAAAGGACCTTGAAAAAAAAAACAGGAACAAATTTGAAAATCAATAGAAATCAAACTACCGTATTCGACATAAGAAGCGCCAATGGAGCATACAAAAATAGAACTGCACCACTTTTTAGGCCCAAAGTTTCTTCCCAATAAGCACCCATGTGTGCATGCCATGCTCGAGGGCCATGTACATTGTGCTATTAGAACTGCATTGTACACATCGTTCCTCTCTCCGCATAGTGACAAATGTAGGAAAACATAAATCTGAGAAAATCGATCTTAATTTTTTGTTGCAATTTTCGATTTTACTTTTCCGTGTAATTTCGAAGCTTAAATTTATACCTTGTTGAAGAGGGGAAAAGATAAAACTTCTGAAAATTATTACGGAAATGTATATATCACTTCTCTTTTACCTTTATTTATGTCCCAAAGACATTTGTCAGTATGCGGAATTGATATACGAAGGTAACACAAATTCACTACAGGAAAAGAGGTACAATACATGTGAACTGTTTCTATACTAGCCCCTCAATGATCGCCACAAAAACATCCCTCCCAAGTGTCAGACGCAAACAAAAAGCACAGAATGCAACAAAACCACCACAATCGTCCTGGTTACACATGGAGCAATTCCACTAACAAATTATGATTCCATCTAACATTACAGCACATTGGGGAAGCACTGGTTATACAGAAGATAAGTTTTCCTTGATGTATTGGTGTAGCCAGGGTGGGGGAAAGGGTGGGGTCTTCTGGGTCGTTTGACCTCCCTCCCAATGGCTGCCTAGAAGGTAAAAAGTCCAGAATGTTTGCTAAAGCTAGGGGCCAGATTTTGAGGCAATGACTTTTATTTTGTTATTCCATAAAAAGTTAGCTTCTAAATGGTTTAAAGAACATTATTTTGACACAATTTTGGGAACAAGCTTTTACGCCAGCAACAATTTGCATTTGTTCTGTGACACCTAATCTAAACAGCTGGCAGGCTGCACTCGTGTCCCAATTTTCCTCAAATGGAAGAAAGCATGCAACCCAAAATGTAACATTTCTCAGAGCAATTTGCCCCTCCCCCCATTCCCATGCACCTGTACCTCTGAGACTTCTGAGGGCAGGGTTGTCATAAGTACTTGAATAGCATCTGCTACAACTTTTTACTAAGCTTTTAATAAGAAACGCAGTGGCTCAGTGGTAGAGAATCAAACTCATATCCCAAAAGCACTGGGCAATTCCCTGCAAGAGTCATGTGTTATGTACTTCAGACACTTTATCTCAGTCACTTCATTTTGTGTCTTTTATGAATGCTATATTCTGTACTTCTCTGAACTATGGGTGTTACTCCATGGAAAGCCTGTCAAACACATAAACAATAGCAAACAATATTTAGCAAAAAGCACTGCAGGCAAAACAATTTGAACTCCTTTTAAAAATGTGAAAAAAAACACATTTTTAGGAAGGAAATATCTCCCCCGCACACGTAGTTAAAACATGAAATCCCATAAAGGCTTGAAGGCTTATAGAGCCGGTGCAAAAACACTGTTTCATGGTGCTAAGAGAATGATAGTACTCGACTCCACCTGGATAGGACACCAGTCCATCGCAGGTTAACTTCCCAGCTGAAACTGGTACTCATGTCACAGCTGAGTGAACTGGAGCAAGTAGGATAAAGTGTCATGCTTAAGGACACAGCACAGCGCGCTGATCAGATTTGATCCCAGTACCATTTGAGAGTACATACTGACGCCCTAACCATTGGGCTACTGCACTCCCCCACACAACCACCTTGGAATAAAAATTGTGAATATAGGCAGACAAGTGCAGAATTTTACTTGTTTCTACAATGAAAAGGCGACACCGAGAGCTTGCATCCATTGTTGAAGCGGGGTCTGCACACAGTGCAACAGGATCAGCTATCACGTTCGTGCAGGGAGTTTGTCGGTAGTCATTGCCAAATTGAGCATCTGTTGTAGCCTATGGAGAAATAGAATCTTGAAATCAATGAAATCACACAAATATTCTTTACAATTGTAAATATACTGTAACTTATTGAAACCTTATTTTCCTTTTTCACCAGAGACAGCCACAGGGCATGGGCTCTGTGAGTGACCCAGTGGGATAATACATCACAATGACTATTGTATTTTATAGGAAGAAAACCACTTTGTCCCTGGGACGATGCTGGCTCTTGACATGCCTGTCTTTACCGATTGAAAAACAAAGTGAAGCTTTATTCAGATGGCAAACCATTTTCAATTCTTTAATTTGTTATTCAATCACAATAGTTTTGAATGACACAATTTTGAAAGTATTTAAATGTATAAATGCACAAACTTTTTGGACTGTTGGAAAATGATGTCATCTCTAGTATGGTGCGAGCCATTTCTACATGATTCTGTCAGTGCTCAGAAATGAACACTACATTTTTTTTTTTGTGCGTGAATATTTTCTCCATAACCACCTTGTTTCTCTCATTGTCCTTCTTTGTGGCTTAAGGCTATTTTTATGATTATCATGCAACTGCAGACAAAAGCAAAACTTTTGCCACAGAGACTCCTTGGGACCTACTCTTTAATATTAGCCTATAAGAGCCCTCGTGAATTTGTACATGCATGTGCATAAATCACAAAAAAACAAAATGGCCGCCATCTTTAAATGAAATATCCATTTGAAGCATTATGGGGTCACTGAAAACCTAAATTGGTATCAAAATGGATGTCTTTGATGTTACTGAATCTCATATTTGATAGTGCACTGCAACCAGTGCATTGAAAGGGCCGTTTGGGGGTATTACAGGTAGAACGCCCTCAATTTCTCGCAAAATGAGCTAGACAGACTTAATCATGAGATGTACCTCCGCTTTCCGTTTAGTATGCACTGCAACCGCCAATTTTGGCCAAAATCGACGGTTGCACATCACACCCTCGCCAGAGCAAGGGCAACCTAATATATCATTATTTGCTTGGCCTGGCACAGCTACGATCTAATTACATTGCCAACACGTACGAGTGTAATATGATGCCTCTATCTGATGCACGTTTGGCATATTATTAATGCCCCTATGATAGCATACTGAAAGGAAAGAGCTTGCACACTTAATGATTGCATCCATGTTAGCTCAAAATCAGTAAATATGCCCCAGATTTTAATATTTTGAATTATAGGACATTCATACTCAGAGTATGTTGTAATGAGATATACCTTTCCATTGGAAGTACTGTATGTCACTTCTAGACATCAGTACTGTTCTTACTTGCTGATGTCTTGGATTGCCTGCAAAACATTTGCAAACACAGCGTACTGCGCAGTTCAGACTGACTTTGCCATGTTTGCATCTGCAAAAACATTTGATCAGCTCTCTGCATGCTTTGAAAACCTCCAGGATGGTTATCCAATCTGGCACCCGTGATTCTGACACCTTGGCCCAAGCAAATCTTGTGGAGTAGGAATAACCTACTGTGCATGTGTGCTGGTTGTCCAGATTCCAGCTTGGTACACCGCCAGTCAGGTATGCTGGAAAAGAGCATCTTGCATGGGTGGTATTTTGTCATTGCATCGGTTGTTCCTGCAAAAGACTTCCTGTCTTGCTTCATTGACAGAACTCAGTGGACTGGTTCTATCATACAAGATGGTGATCAGTCTTTCAATCTGGTAGAAGTGATTAGAGTCTACATCCAGTGCATGCTGAATAGTTTCTCTTTAAGCCTACCGGCACCTGACACCTATGTTTTTTTGTTGAAAACTCAGGTATGACAATTACCAACCCGACTTCCACTTCAGTGTATTGTGTTTCCACTCAAAACAATGATTGTTTATCTGCCATTCCCATGCACACCACAGCCAAGTAGCCAAAGACTATTTGTGTGTATAAGATTACACTAAGCCAGAGCTGAATAATCAAGGCACTTTTGTGATTGAAATCACTCATCCATGTTAAGGTGTCTTAGTGGGAGAAGTTTGTTTTCAAACTGGTGATAAAATAGCTGCGTATCATATGATTGAGGTGATATGTGCATTAACTGTGAATGATTGACAAACCATTTCTCCTAAGGAAAGACATTGCTTCATTAGTCTGAAAGAGATTATTTGTCAGATACATGAATGAGTTCTTGCCCTTGCCTTTGAAAGCAGATGTGGTATCGCATCCACTTAATGCATGAAACACAACCTTCAATCTTGGAGTTTTATCAAGTTTTACTAGTTCTGGGAAATCATCCAGGAAAGGATTACCCATTCTTTTGAAGGTTTCGGAAAGGCTTATAACCTCCTTCTGAAATTTTGTCTAATAATTTCCAATTAAAAATCTTTAAAACAATATTTCAAATGTTTTTTAACTTTTCACTTCTTTTCAAGCCTAATCATTTGTTATTTTGATTACCATCTAAGACACTGCAAATTTTAATTCAGACATTATGCACATTCTATATATTTATTCCACTTTAAAATAATGTACATTTTCAAATGATGACAAGATTTTTATAGACCTTGCTCCCCAAAAAACTTTAACCAACACCGAGGCGGACGAGGATGCTGACACGGATGCCAATGCCAAGGTGATAAGAATATCTCCTACTATTCTTTAAACAGTCAAGCTAATAATAGAGAACTTAAAGATAAACAAAATGGTGAAGAAAGCATACAAAAATCTTTTGACTTTTTTTGGTTATTGAGATATTCGAGTTTGAAGCTCTATCTTATCTGTGTAGAAATGACTGGTGTAGTTAAGTCTACTATGGAAGGTCGACAGCCTCATCCTCACATTCTTAACAATTGTTAGTGTATTTTTTATTTTTTTATTTAACTTGTTTACTACTTGAATTATTTTTCCTCAAACTTTCTTCAGGAGGTAGAATTTAATTACCCTTACCAGATTCTGTTTTACTACTTTCCTGACATATCTAATGGTCAAAATTGCAGAACAAAATATGATAGAATCAGGGGTGTAGCCAGTCTTTCAGATTGGGGGGGTTGTCGAGGGAAATATTTGGACCTTTTACCATATTTTCTGGACCTTTTTAACATTTTGCTTCCCCTCCCCCCCCCCCTGCCCCCTCCATCCCTGGCTACACCCATAAGAATACATAAAGACTTGAGGAATCTGGGGCTGTGATGTCACAACTGGTCTGATTTCAGTCATTTCTACACAATTGATACCAAACTTGAAACTTAAATATCTCCGTAACAAAAAGACTTTTGAATGCTTTCTGCACCATTTTGATTCTTTCAAGTTCCTGCTTCTGGTTCCTCCTTTATTTGACCTTTGAACTATTCCTAAGGTGTATGGACAGGTTTAAAACATACTAAAAACCATGCAAATCAATAACAATGCAAGTAACGATAATTTTCTTTCAGCACAGACATCTAAATAATGTTCTCTTTGCAACAAAATTGGAAAATATCACACACTACATTTATGTATTGCAATTAACCATTCACTTACCAGTGTCTCATCACGCAGTGTGCGAGCATCATCTATTACATCATTGAATGTTCCACATAAGCCACAAACAGTGTTGAAGTACTTCTCCCTTGATATGTAGATATACAGGTTACTTCCACTCCTGACTAGGCTGAGGCCAATCTCCAGATGCACAATCTGTAGGGAAGTCATAAAAAGACTAAAGAATCATGCAGCAGTTTAAACCAGATGGAAATTTCCAGGCCCTGGGGAGATGTTAAAGGACAGGTGGGGGCAATGTAGAAAGTCTGGTGCTACAGTCAGTGGTGTAGCCACACTTCATCTTGGGAGGGGGGTCTAGGACCTTCTCGGACCCCCTTACTTTTATTTCTTAATGCTGGCTGCGCCACTGGCTACACCACTGGCTACAGCGTTCAAAGTGAGAGGATCAAGTGACATACGCAATAGATTAAATATTTCCAAGAAGCACATTCGTGAGACTCAAAAAAGTATGGAGCTTAAGCAGTATTAGCAGAAATACAAAGATTAAGTTGTACAAAACCCTAGTAAAAGCCTGTGCTCATGTATGGAAGGGAAACCTGGAAAATAAATAAAGGGGACGAAAAAAAGTATTGACATCTTCCAACACAAATGCCTACAAAAATCCTTATTAACATAAAATGGCAACAGGGCATTTCAAACAAAGAAGTACTGCACAGAGTTAATGTTCAACCCTATAGCGATGATATCAGATGGCAGAAATGGAAATTCATTGGTCACATTTTAAGACATGAACAGAACAACAACTGTGATACAGCTCTCACATGGGCACCTGATGGAAAACTCAAAAGAGGGAGACTCAAACGACTTGGAGGAGACTCGTAGAAAAAGAAAGAAACAAAGCAGGTTGGAAAACATGGAACGAGATTAAGATTGCAGCCTGCAGGACTGAGTGCATTGTGTGAAAGCTGTATGTGCCACTTGGCATGAAGCAGATAGGTGAGAGAGGCAGCATTACTTACCACAGTATCAAAAACCCTTGTGATGAGAACGCCATCCGGTCTTTGCACCGGTGGGTACACCTGGTTGAGATTCCGAAAATCTGGACCAATCGCGACACTGCTTTCTCCAAAGAGATCAATTGTAAGCTGTAAGAAGAAAGAACTAGTTGTTTATTTACTGTCATGGACTCTGCTAACAAATGCATTTAATTCATATTCTCAACCTTTACAAAAGGAATGGACCAATCGCGACACTGCTTTCTCCAAAGAGATCAATTGTAAGCTGTAAGAAGAAAGAACTAGTTGTTTATTTACTGTCATGGACTCTGCTAACAAATGCATTTAATTCATATTCTCAACCTTTACAAAAGGAATGGACCAATCGCGACACTGCTTTCTCCAAAGAGATCAATTGTAAGCTGTAAGAAGAAAGAACTAGTTGTTTATTTACTGTCATGGACTCTGCAAACAAATGCATCTAATTCATATTCTCAACCTTTACAAAAGGAATGGACCAATCGCGACACTGCTTTCTCCAAAGAGATCAATTGTAAGCTGTAAGAAGAAAGAACTAGTTGTTTATTTACTGTCATGGACTCTGCTAACAAATGCATTTAATTCATATTCTCAACCTTTACAAAAGGAATGGACCAATCGCGACACTGCTTTCTCCAAAAAGATCAATTGTAAGCTGTAAGAAGAAAGAACTAGTTGTTTATTTACTGTCATGGACTCTGCTAACAAATGCATTTAATTCATATTCTCAACCTTTACAAAAGGTATGGACCAATCGCGACACTGCTTTCTCCAAAGAGATCGATTGTAAGCTGTAAGAAGAAAGAACTAGTTGTTTATTTACTGTCATGGACTCTGCTAACAAATGCATTTAATTCATATTCTCAACCTTTACAAAAGGTGTGGACCAATCGCGACACTGCTTTCTCCAAAGAGATCAATTGTAAGCTGTAAGAAGAAAGAACTAGTTGTTTATTTACTGTCATGGACTCTGCTAACAAAGGCATTTAATTCATATTCTCAACCTTTACAAAAGGAATGGACCAATCGCGACACTGCTTTCTCCAAAGAGATCAATTGTAAGCTGTAAGAAGAAAGACCTAGTTGTTTATTTACTGTCATGGACTCTGCTAACAAATGCATTTAATTCATATTCTCAACCTTTACAAAAGGAATGGACCAATCGCGACACTGCTTTCTCCAAAGAGATCAATTGTAAGCTGTAAGAAGAAAGAACTAGTTGTTTATTTACTGTCATGGACTCTGCTAACAAATGCATTTAATTCATATTCTCAACCTTTACAAAAGGAATGGACCAATCGCGACACTGCTTTCTCCAAAGAGATCAATTGTAAGCTGTAAGAAGAAACAACAAGTTGTTTATTTACTGTCATGGACTCTGCTAACAAATGCATTTAATTCATATTCTCAACCTTTACAAAAGGAATGGACCAATCGCGACACTGCTTTCTCCAAAGAGATCAATTGTAAGCTGTAAGAAGAAACAACAAGTTGTTTATTTACTGTCATGGACTCTGCTAACAAATGCATCTAATTCATATTCTCAACCTTTACAAAAGGAATGGACCAATCGCGACACTGCTTTCTCCAAAGAGATCAATTGTAAGCTGTAAGAAGAAAGAACTAGTTGTTTATTTACTGTCATGGACTCTGCTAACAAATGCATTTAATTCATATTCTCAACCTTTACAAAAGGAATGGACCAATCGCGACACTGCTTTCTCCAAAGAGATCAATTGTAAGCTGTAAGAAGAAAGAACTAGTTGTTTATTTACTGTCATGGACTCTGCTAACAAATGCATTTAATTCATATTCTCAACCTTTACAAAAGGAATGGACCAATCACGACACTGCTTTCTCCAAAGAGATCAATTGTAAGCTGTAAGAAGAAAGAACTAGTTGTTTATTTACTGTCATGGACTCTGCTAACAAATGCATTTAATTCATATTCTCAACCTTTACAAAAGGTATCAAGCAAAAAGATTGCACTTCATCTAAAGAAAAAAAAAACCTATAATCTTCATTCTAACAAAAAATCTTAAAGTAAAATTTTCTCTTCTACTACACTTGTTTGTAGCATTTTTGTTACTTTACAATCAATCTGAGTATTTCATTTATTCATTGAAATATATGAGTCGTTAATGAAATGGAAAGCAACCAGTTATTTGTTGAAAATTTTCAATCATATATCAACGTTCTAATCATTTATCACTGTTCTATCATTTACCATCATTCAAATTATTTATCACCCACCATTCCAATCATTTTTCACCATTCCAATCATTTATCATCGTTCAAATCTTTTATCACCATTCCATTCATTTATCACCATTCCAATAATTTATTACTGCTCTAATAGTTTATCATGCTTCAAATCATGTATCACCGTTCATCAATCCAATGTTTATCAACAATCCAATTGTTTTATCATCCGTTCCAAACGTTTATCACCGTTCTAATTTTTATCACTATTCCAATCACCACTATAATAATTTACCATGCACCGTTCCAATCGTTTATCGCCATTCCAATCGTTTATCATTGTTCCAATCGTTTATCACAACTCTAATCATTTATCACCAATCTAATCATATATCACTCTTCCAATCATGAAAACAGAATTGTTGCTCAGCTCATGCACTCAGAAAGATCTGTTGTGGCAATCCACTGAACACTGTATCAAACTAGAATAATCCGGCTTTACCACAATATTCAGAATCAACTTCAAAGCTAATTAGAACGGTAAATACCATCATGGTTCGCATGCCTATGCAAATTGTCACCCATATCATATAACCTGCCAATCATAAAAATGGCATCTCACACTAAGTCCCACATGGCACTCTATGTCCCACATGGCATTCCATGTCCCACGTGGCATTCCATGTCGCACGTGGCATTCCATGTCGCACATGGCATTCCATGTCCCACATGGCATTCCATGTCCCACATGGCATTCCATGTCCCACATGGCATTCCATGTCCCACATGGCATTCCATGTCCCACATGGCATTCCATGTCCCACATGGCATTCCATGTCCCACATGGCATTCCATGTCCCACATGGCATTCCATGTCCCACATGGCATTCCATGTCCCACATGGCATTCCATGTCCCATGGCATTCCATGTCCCACATGGCATTCCATGTCCCACATGGCATTCCATGTCCCACATGGCATTCCATGTCCCACATGGCATTCCATGTCCCACATGGCATTCCATGTCCCCCGTGGCATTCCATGTCCCACATGGCATTCCATGTCCCACGTGGCATTCCATGTCCCATGGCATTCCATGTCCCACATGGCATTCCATGTCCCACATGGCATTCCATGTCCCACATGGCATTCCATGTCCCACATGGCATTCCATGTCCCACATGGCATTCCATGTCCCACATGGCATTCCATGTCCCACATGGCATTCCATGTCCCACGTGGCATTCCATGTCCCACGTGGCATTCCATGTCCCACGTGGCATTCCATGTCCCACGTGGCATTCCATGTCCCCACGCATTCCATGTGGCATTCCATGTCCCACGTGGCATTCCATGTCCCACGTGGCATTCCATGTCCCACGTGGCATTCCATGTCCCACGTGGCATTCCATGTCCCACGTGGCATTCCATGTCCCACGTGGCATTCCATGTCCCACGTGGCATTCCATGTCCCACGTGGCATTCCATGTCCCACGTGGCATTCCATGTCCCACGTGGCATTCCATGTCCCACGTGGCATTCCATGTCCCACGTGGCATTCCATGTCCCACGTGGCATTCCATGTCCCACGTGGCATTCCATGTCCCCGTGGCATTCCATGTCCCACGTGGCATTCCATGTCCCACGTGGCATTCCATGTCCCACGTGGCATTCCATGTCCCACGTGGCATTCCATGTCCCACGTGGCATTCCATGTCCCACGTGGCATTCCATGTCCCACGTGGCATTCCATGTCCCACGTGGCATTCCATGTTCCATGTGGCATTCCATGTCCCACGTGGCATTCCATGTCCTACGTGGCAGTCCATGTCCCACGTGGCATTCCATGTCCCACGTGGCATTCCATGTCCCACGTGGCATTCCATGTCCCACGTGGCATTCCATGTCCCACGTGGCATTCCATGTCCCACGTGGCATTCCATGTCCCACGTGGCATTCCATGTCCCACGTGGCATTCCATGTCCCACGTGGCATTCCATGTCCCACATGGCATTCCATGTCCCACATGGCATTCCATGTCCCACATGGCATTCCATGTCCCACATGGCATTCCATGTCCCACATGGCATTCCATGTCCCACATGGCATTCCATGTCCCACATGGCATCCCACCCCGTGTGCCACATGACATCCTATCCCATCCCTTGTCCTACATCGCATTCCACCATATGTCCCACATGGCATCCCATCCCATGTCCCAAATAACTACCCATCCCATGTCCCAAATAACATCCCACCCCATGTCCCACATGACATCCCATCTCATGCCTTGTCCCACATGGTATTCCACCATATCTCCCACATGGCATTCCACCATATCTCCCACATGGCATTCCACCATATGTCCCACATGGCATTCCACCAGTATGTCTCACATGGTATTCCACCATATGTCCCACATGGTATTCTACCATATGTCCCACATGGCATCCCACTATAACCCATATGGCATCCCACCCTATATACCAAATGGATCCCATCCTACATGTATTTGCCACATTAGTCCAACCATATGCACCACATGACATCCCACTAAATGCCCCACATGGTATCCCTCCCTGTGTCCCACATCAGTGGCTTCCCACCTGATGTCCAACATGGCATCCCACCTTATGTCCCATTATATGTTCATATGTTCCACATGGTATCCCTCTCAATGTCCCAATGACATCCTACTTTACAGTTATCTCCTAAGGAAATATTAAATGTTTTGTAGATTTTTAAAGAAACTAGTCTTAAGTGTCCTGTCTTAAGTGTCTCTGAAAAACTTTAACATTTTGTAAAAAATTCCAACCTTCCATAAGGATATCTGAAGAAACTTTTTCTGAAGAACTCTGAAGAAATTTTAACAATTTCTGAAAAATTCTCAAAAACTTTAACATTTTGTAAGGAAATTCATACCTTCCACAAGGATATGTGAAGAAACTTTTTCTGAAGAACTCTAAAGAAACTTTAACATTTTCTGAGGAATTTTAAAAATTTAACATTTCTGAGGAAATCTCAGAAAAACTGTGGACGGCCGGACAAAATCACCATTACATAGCTTCGCATTATGCTTCGCGCGAACCAAAAACACCACAAAAGGACTCAAGATGGACAAAATTTTAATATCAGTATTGAAAAGAATGGTATAATGTTCAAAGGAACTGCAGTCATGGAATTATGGAGAATACATATCCCTTAAAAATTGCCAAGTACCCTATTAAAGATTCCATTTAGAAAAGAAAAAATATAATGCCTTTTATTGTAAGCTATCAATGTGAATAAATGAATCAGAATTGATATGTCCAAAGGCTGCAAAGACTAGAAGGTCACAATAAATGTCTTGTCGGTTGGTTATATTATTTACCTTTATCCTGAAGTATTTTCAAAACAAAACGAAAAAAACAAACACATTTTGAATAAAAACTTGCCCCTACCATACACCTACATAACTATAAGATATATTTTCAATGATTTCTTTGCAAACGTTGTCATAAATTATGCTAAAATCAAAGTACATATATCTCACATTTGGTCGTATTATTCTGACAACATCAAGCTCGGCAGAATTTGGTCCAGTAGATGAGCGCCTGGAAAATGACGCGGAGACAGTGAATTGATCTGTTAGGGCGAGTGTGCCATTACACATGACCATTAGACCGTAAAAACAGCCATCCCCTGAACCAATGAAATTCACATCCTGGCTTTCAAAGGTGAATATATGTCCATTACCATAAACAAGGCAGGTGCCTAATACTGCAAGGAAACAATGGTATTGGTTTAAAATTGAAAATGTTTAGAAACCTGAAGAAACAATTGGTTTAAAATTAAATCAGGACCAACTACAGTATGTAAATTTCTCTTAAAGGAATATTCTCGTGAGTTTTCATGTTCATGACTTATATGATACAGGACTATTAGAGAAAATCCCATGCTGAGATCTTATTCCGTTTTGGAGTTATTACATTTTAAAGATTTTATAAGTGTGACCTGCAGTGTAAAATGTGATGTCATAAAGCTACATCCAGGATAATTATTAAATATTTCTATAAATAAAAATACTTTTTCTTCTGCTTGGAGTGTAAGATCCATGAGCAGATGGAACAAAGCACTTCCTTGTAAAATTTATGTTAAACCCCATCTCAATAATAAAAGAAAAAATGCTTCTAATAATTTAGAAAGAGGCAATTAATTTTCAAAAAATATAAACAATGTCTTGGATCTGCCTTTATGACATCACACTGTACACTGTGAGGTCACTTTGCAACACATTGATGCAATCTTGAAATGCAATAACTCTTAAACCGAATAAGATATCCACATGATCTTGACATCACATGAATATAAATTAGAAAATACAGTACATAAAGAACATTACAAAGCCTATTTCCCCTCTGAATATCAATATTATCATACCGACTGGATACCTCAATTAGGATAACACTTGTTTTCCAACTGAAAGGTGTTGGCTTCGATCCCCAATTGAGTCATACCAAAGACTACAAAAATTGGACCAGCTGCGCTCTCGCTTAGTGCTCAGCATATGGAAAGTAATGTTTAAGTTTCGTCACAGCACATACCTTTACATACAACTATTGCAAATACCGTATTTAATGTATAAAGCGTCCCTGCTCTAACAGGCGCCCACCCAACATTTTTTGACTGAGATAACAAAATTAATTTGATTAATTTGAAGACTTTTGAAGAGTTTTGTTACAATCTTTTACTACTTTGCATTTGACACTCACAATGTTTATGTGATAGATTTTGTGGGTCTAGAACCAGTTCACATACATGAACAATGCAGTTGGAATAGCACACTGTACGCGCCCCGAGTATAGGTGCTTATAAGGAAGAAACTTTGGGCCTACAAAGCAGTGTAATTTTATATTTGCAAGCACCCTGGGTGTTTAATACGTCAATTAAGGTAAATTCAATATAAAAAAAATTGAGGGAAGAACAATTTTTTCCAATGAATTGATGATGTGGTTGTGATTCATTGTTGCTTGTTTTGTGGTTTTCAGTCCCTTGTCAAGCAATCTAGGATAAGTATATAAATAAAATATTTTATAATTTGCATTAAATTACTAAAATACATCAAATGTTTACCATCATTACAAGTAGTGCCATCGTATCCAGGAGGACAAGTGCATGCAAACTCTGTGTCTGAGACCGTTGTACAAGTACCACCATTAAGACAGGGTGAATTGTTGCATGGGTCGGCTAAAAATGGAAACAATAAAATCTCAACACCATCACCAGACCTGCCAACCTTTAGGATCACCAAACTGTATTCTGGAACTACAAAAGTTGCATTTTTGATAAAAACACTGTACTCTTTAAACAAAATGTACAAAACAAAGGTTTACTGATAGAACTGGAGTACTTACTTAAACTTGATCGGACCTCTGTTGCAGGTAGGTTGCCTTATGCATAATTAACTTGTAGTCTACACTTTTTGGCGGCAGCCACAAATGGTTATAAATCGTATTCTGAATCCGAATCGCTTAAAACGGCAAAAATCCTTCAAGAGGACATGAACGCCAACCGAGCGTAAAAAGTATGAGTAAAAAAAAAATATATATATAAAAAAATAATATAAAAAATAAAAAATAAATAAATAATAACAAAAAACGTATTCTGGTGCCAAAAAAAGGACAATCATATTCTCAACATTTTCCTGTATTAAATACGGCAAAATCGTACTAGTTGGCAGGTCTGCATCACCATCATTAATGGTACACCACTCCAATAAAATGGAATAGAAACTTATGAAGTCCTCTATATGCCTCTAATAAGTAAATCACTAATATGCAAGCACTAAGGAAGTGTTTCTTGAAGGAAAAGTTCAATACTTTGAAAGAAAAAATGAAAGATTTGTCCAAATGGAAAATGAGAGGTCAATCCAGGCCCATATTAATGGGATACAGTCGCTGACCATTTATATTCTTATGTGCAGGGTAGGTAAACATATCATCTTTATGAAAACATAATGATTACCAAGCTTTATGTATATGGAGAAACCCTGAAGATGAAATAAGATGCATTACAATATAGAAACAAAACATTTGAAGATGTATTTGATTGGTCTATTTAAATGGAAGTCCATCTTGTATGAAAAAGGACTTTTAAAGTAACAAAATGGTGAAGAAACTACTTCAATATCTTATTCCGTTCAGGAGATATTCAAGTTTAAAGTTCTGTCTCATTTGGGTTGAAAAGACTGGTTAGTGTATGGTGTGGAAAGAAGTGTAGAAGTTTGGCGCCCTCGTCCTCACTTTTTCAACCAATTTGAATGAAATTATAAAAAAAATAATAATAATATAAACGTTTTTACTTACTGATTTCTTGCTTCAAACTTTCCAAACTAGATTTTATTTTAATCTTTTGTGACATCTCCAAAGATTTTTAAGCCACAAAATATCAGGAGAAAATATAATAGAAATCATAAAGACTTTGCAGAATGTGAGGACGTGACATCACAAATAGTATAATTTCAGTAGTTCCTACATAAATGATAACAGAACTTTAAATTTTGATGAATCTTAGTGACTGAACTTAAATGGATTACATTAAAAATTTTGAGCTTTTTTGAGTTTTCTCTTTCATACATCACAAATTTGGCATACATTATTGTTTGTTTGTTTGTTTGATGAGGGCTTAATGGCACCACAACAACAAGGGTCAAATTGTGCCTAAGAGGTCAGATCATTCTAGGGGTAGGAAGGAAAGGAAACAGGGGGAGAATGAGAGAAATTCAAGAACAAAAGTCAGAAAGCTGTGATCGAGAGAGGAGGTGCATGGGTGAAACAAAAACAAAGTAGAGAGGGGGTGAAAGAGGAGAATTAAATATGGTTGCAGAGGGAAGCATGATGAAGGAAGGAGATAATTCTATCCGGAGGATTTTTCTGGAAGAACTCAGCAATTGAGTTGTAGGAAGCGAGGGAAGCTCTGGGAAGGTTGTACAGGGGGCAAACAAGGAGAACGTGATGGATTGTGAGGGTGCAGTGGCAATTGTTACAGATTGATTCAACTTTGATTAGCCACAAATAAAAAACTATGGGTGATTTTGACGTAATTTCAAGACTATTCTGTCGGCTCTTTCTGGTGAATATAAATTCTCTACCTGTCCATATACTAAGATATAATATTAATTAATGTCCTTCATCTTTATGTTAAATAAAAAGTGATAATCTAAAAGTGGTAATATACTTACGGATACATTCACTTTCAACTCTCCTGGAACCAGCATTACACTGGCAGTCATAAACACCATTGTTCTCCACACACGCTGCTTGAGAAAGTGGACATATAAAGGCTTGGCAGGATGGGTTATCTCCAGCTCCACAAATGCAGATTTCAGTACAATTTGTTCGGAAATATTCCATCTCTGGCTGTAAATGATAAGAATGATAATACTATTAGTTTGAATAAAGCAAAGAAATCAAACCATGGGCTCCCAAAGCAGTCGGAAGCATTTGCCAGAGGTCATTAAATTTTGTGCTTAGTACTCAAGGCTGAATGTACGACGACTTTATTGTGTGTTTAGATTAGTGTCTGTATGGAATGCCCTTCCACACTCTTGTCATCAATGCTACCAGTATTAATCAGTTCAAGAGCCGTTTGGACCAACATTTCAGGTTTAGGGGAGAAACAAGAGTTTCGCTTTCTCTCCCTTAATTAAGCTCCTTTGAGTTAGGAAATAGGCCATGCCCACCATAGCAACACAGCATCTAAGTGGGGCAAAAAAACCTCAAATCCGCAATCATGCATGAACAATTCATTGACATGTAGATGTTCATGTGGCCTGCCACAAGCTTTGATCATGATCTATGGTGCTTCTCCAGATCTTTAGAGTTTTTAACAAAAGAAATTAAGTTTGTTTGATGAGGGTTTAACGGCACCACGACAACAAGGGTCAAATTGTGCCTGAAAGGTTAGATCATTCTAGGAAGGAAAGAAAACGAGGAGACTGAGAGAAATACGAGAACTAAAAGTCAGAATGCTGGGATCGAGAGAGGAGGTGCATGGGTGAAAAGAATAAAGTAGAGAGAGGGGGGTGGGAGAAGAGGACTAAATGTGGTTGTAGAGGGAAGCAGGATTAAGGAAGGAGATCATTTTATTCAGAGGGTTTTTCTGGAAGAACTTGGCATTTGAGTTGTGGGGAGCAAGGGAAGCTCTGGGAAGGCTGTACAGGGGGCAAGCAATGAAAACGTGATGGACTGTGAGGGTGCAATGGCAATTGTTGCAATGGGGTGGGGGAGCCAATAAGGAGGTGGGACTGAGTGAGGTGGGTGTGACCATTCTAAGACAAATAATATGAACATTGTCGACACAAGAGAGGTTGTGGATGGAGGGAGGGATTGGAATGGTGGGCTGGATGACATGGAATTTGTTATCAATTTGGGAGTCCCATGAGGTTTGCCAGCGGTCACGAACAAGGGAAACGATAAGAGGCCCAGGTGGATAGAAGAAAGGGGGTGCCACAGGGAGGAAAAGTGGGCCAGGAGAAGATGCCAAGAGTGGCAGGGTTGATGCCGAGATGGAGGAGATTTGATTTGATGCGTAAGCTAAAGGGAGGGGATAGAGTTTTAGTCCTATCAAAGAGAGTGGAGAAATTGGGGTATCTAATAAGGTTGTAAAATTCATTGACCCTTAATCTAAGTACAGTATCTGGTCTTCATTTTGAACTTTAAAGGATTAGTTTAGGAGTCAGGCAAGTCCATCTCATCTGATTGAGGACTTCAAAAGAAACAAAATGGTGAAGAAAGCATTCAAAAGTGACCATGGTGTCAAAAGGAGGTAAATTCATTAACATCCAAGTACAGTATCTGGTCTTCCATTTGATCTTTAAAGGATTAGTTTAGGGGTCAGGCAAGTCAATCTCATCAGGACTTCAAAAGAAACAAAATGGTGGAGAAAGCATTTAAAAATCTTATTCCGTTGATGAGATATTCAAGTTTGAATTTTGGTATCATTTGTGTAGAAACAATTGAAATCAGACTAGTTGTGATGTCTTTCATATGAGATGAATTTGTTTTACAAATAATCCTTTAATGTCTTTGTTATTACGTTGTGTTTGGACAATATTCTGTCCGAACGAAGAGATTTGTTTAATTTTTATTTTTTTTATTTTTTACAAGCTCTATAGATCATTAACAAGTTTTACTTCCAGGATAGGATGCTAAATGGATAAAACCTTGCTTGGGACATGAATTATGATGTGAAATCTCTGACTCGGGTGAGCATCTCAAATGAGGAACCTTCTATAAGTAAAAAATGTTCCTGGTATGGCCTTCTTTGTGCCCTTCTGATAGGTATCCTCAAAATGAAAATATTCTTCATGGGAAAATATTCTGGTATGAAAAAAAAAAAACTTTTATGACCCATTTTTTCTGACTCTTTGAGACTCTTATAAAGTACCACCATTGACCCACTCTTATTTCACAAAACACTACTATCACACAATACATTTCTAATATGCAGACGTTCTTGGCTTCACTTACAATGAAGTAGTTTCCATTCTCCAAACATCCGCACTTCGCTCGAGCAACACAATCCCCATTAGAATCAAGGAGGTGCTCTGGCTGGCACTGACAACCACGCCCTGGGATCACTGGGCAGAATGGCAGTGGAAATGTGGTGCTACTGCATGTCTCTGGGCACATGTTCATCTCTGTGCTGTACTCAGTGAATGGTTCTGTACATGGAGGGGCTGTGGGATAAAAATAATATGACATAAAATTAGGAAAAACATGTCACAGTTCCTTTCACTTCCTTTTCTCGATTAAGTGTTTTTTTTACTTCAAATTATTCGAACACATTTGCGTTAAACAAACAAAGTAATTGTCAGTCCTTGTGAAAATTTAGGAGTCAACACTTCGTCAATTCTGCAAAGAAGATTTACAGAAAATTGTAGTGTATTTATCTTGACTGCAATTTAATATCTCCTTGGTAAAATCTAGCAACTTACTCTAGTTGATAATACTCATTCTACCATACTAATGACAGTAGAACTACTATCCTTACAAAAAAATTATCATGAAGATGGCCCAATTCCTCATGAGAACTCAAAAGATTCTCATAAGTACTCAAAGATTCTCATGAGAACTCACAAGATTCTTATGAGAACTCACAAGATTCTCATGAGAACTCACAAGATTCTAATGAGAACTCATAAGATTCTCATGAGAACTCACAAGATTTTCATGAGAATTCACAAGGTTCTCATGAGAATTTACAAGATTCTCATGAAAACTTAAAAGAATTATAATAACTTACAAGATTTTCAGGAGAATTCACAAGATTCTCATAAGAACTCACAAGATTCTCATGAGAACTCACAAGATTCTCATAAAAACTCACAAGATTCTCATGAGAACTCACAAGATTCTCATGAAAACTCACAAGATTTTCATGAGAATTAATAAGATTCTCATAAGTTTGTTGGTTTGATGAGGTCTTAACAGCACCACGACAACAAGGGTCAAATTGTGCCTGAGAGGTCAGATCATTTTAGAGGTTGGAAGGAAAAAAACAGGAGGAGAATGAGAGAAAATTCAAGAACAAAAGTCAGAAAGCTGTGATCAAGAGAGGAGGTGCATGGGTGAAACAAAAACAAAGTAGAGAGGGGGTGGAAGAGGATAATTAAATATGGTTGTAGAGGGAAGCATGATGAAGGAAGGAGATAATAAGAACTCAAAAGACTTATGAGAACTCACAAGATTCTCATGAGAACTCACAAGATTTTCATGAGAACTCACAAGATTCTCAACAAAAACTCACAAGACATGAGATTCTCATGAAAACTCAGATTTTCATGAGAATTCACAAGATTTTCATGAGAACTCTTAAGATTCTCATGAACACTCACAAGACTCCTTATGAGAACACATGAGAACTCGGAAGATTCTCATGAGAACTAACAAGATTCTCATGAGAATTCACAAGATTCTCATGAGAAGTCATGGGACCTCATGATATTCTCATGGAGGCCATCTTCATAAATTTTTGTAAGGGTAAGGAGAGGAAAAGCTGTAAGTCCACTTACCCTCTTCATGCACATCTTTCATATTTGAATTAGATGATTATAGTTCAAGAAAGGAGATGCAGTATTTTACTTAAAAGTAAAAAAAATATAAAATCTATTTAAAAAGTGAAATTAGAAGAGATACCAATTTGTTCTGTTGACATTGGATGATTTACAATGCAAATTAAGAGTTTGTCACATCTCATCCAATCAAATTGCAGGACAGTGTTAATACATTCAGCATGAAACATTCAATAAACTTTTCAATAGAGTTTTAAACATTTATTTTGAGAACCCGCTCCCTCACCCCTCCCCTTTCCAATCCTCCCCCTCCAAAACAAATGCTGCTAGGTTGCTATGAGCATGAATATTAATCCCAATCATGCATTGGATGTATGCAACTGATAATGGGCCTATTACTTATTACAAGGGAGATTGAAATGACATCTTTATGGTAGTGGCAAAGGAAGCGGCCAGAGAAGGAGGAAAGAACTAAACATTAATCAAAGATTAATGCTGAGGCGGAGTGTTATATGTGTATTTAATGAATGGAGCAAAGGACTTTGGCCAGAGTAGAATGACCCGACTTGACGCGAGTGAAAAGTTTGTTTGTTTGTTTGATGATAGCTTAATGGTACCATGACAACGAGGGTCAAATTGTGCCTGAGAGGTCAGATCATTCTAGAGGTAGGAAGGAAAGGAAACAGGGGGAGAATGAGAGAAATTCAAGAACAAAAGTCAGAAAGCTGTGATCGAGAGAGGAGGTGCATGGGCGAGTGAAAAGTCCTTTAAACTGTGCATTAAATTCGCATATAAACACAATGCCAAAATATTAGTCTTTTTATAAAAATTTCTGTGTTAGATTGTTTAAAATGCATAAAAAAAGAAGAAAAATGAAAAACGAGAAAGGTTTTCACACATTTTTTTGCTATGCTAAGAAATTCACCTATTGTAAAAATAGACTAAGCCAAATACACAAGGTTGTGCATTACAAGGATTTAATGCATGGGTCATGACAATGCAACTACTCCATTGAATTTTTTTATAAATTTCATTATTCAATTGAATTAATCGAATTCTATACATATCATTTCATAACATATAATGCATAAAAAAAGAAAAAAAAAAATTAAAACGTGAAAAGTTTTCATACATTTTTTATACCTCATTATTCAATTGAATTCTATACATATTCTATACATATCATTTTATAAAATACACTTAGTAGAAGCATTTTATCAGAAGATTACACTTTGTCTGCAAATCAATTTTATTTATGGGCTTGTGGAGGTAACTCACCCCCAACTCACTAAAGAGGGGGTCAAGCACATTTTTTTACAAAGAAAAAGTTATGCATATAAACTAACCATGTACTTAACTGTTTTGGGTAGAGCAATTTCATCTTACTTTTGTGCTATTTTATCAGAACAACAAGGGAAACAAACAGGGCTGGTATTTGAACAATCAAAACAAAGAAGTGGGCAGGGTGGAATAGGATTATATAATTTTGATGCTCTCTTATTGCCTGACAATGGACAACATCACCCGCAACAATGGACAACATCACCCGCAACAATGGACAACATCACCCGCAACAATGGACAACATCACCCGCAACAATGGACAACATCACCCGCAACAATGGACAACATCACCCGCAACAATGGACAACATCACCCGCAACAATGGACAACATCACCCGCAACAATGGACAACATCACCCGCAACAATGGACAACATCACCCGCAACAATGGACAGCATTACCCGCAACACTTCATCTATTAATTTCTTCCCTTTGTTTTAATACTGCTCTTCCACAAACAGAACAGAAAATGTCAAAATGAAATTTCGAAAGTTGTTCATAAAATGTAAAAATGCAATTTCTAACATGGGAATGAATGCCTCTATTATTCAATGCACTCACGACAGGCGTCTGTGGAGGCTCTCCAGTCCCTAGTCACCTCAAATCCATTACTCCTGCACAGCTGTTCCGCTAAAGTCAGCGAGTTGCAAATGGCTGCATCATAAAAGCCTACAGGTTCAATATTGAATGAAGCACATCCATCACGGCTGCAATACAGGTTCAAGCTACTTAAAGCATTGGCCAAAAATGTGTCACCTCCACTCCTGCACTGACTGAAAGCTGCGCAATAAGAAAAGCACATTCAATTTGACTCACTATTATAAAATATAATAACAAATCACACAATTCAAAGCAGCTATGCTGTATTTCTATATTACACACTTTCAAAGAGACACTTCTTTTTTTTAAAAGATTAGTTCAGTGGTCAAGCAAGTTCAATTTATACGAAACAGGACTTCAAAAGAAACAAAATTGTAAAGAAAGCATTTAAAATCTTATTCCATTAAGATGATATTTAAGTTGAAAGTTTGGTATCATTTGTGTAGAAACGACTGAAATCAGATTAGTTGTGATGTCACAATCTCAGATTCCTCAAATTCTTTAATTTTCCTTGCAATTTTGTGGCTTAAAAACCATTGGATATGTCAGGAAAGTAGTGAAACAGAACCATGCAAGGGTAGTTATGATTTACCACCTGAAGAAAGTATGAGGTAAAATAATTATAACCAGAACCAAACGGTTTTGTGGTTCCAATGTTTTTTTCATATGCTCATTGATTTGCAAGTTTTATATTAACTGTCATGTCATTGCATATCATGAAATATTTGATCCTGGATATTTATTTAAAAGCCACTACCACCATCCATGATGCAGATCAATAAAATAGACATACCTATTGACAACACTAGCATGTGCACAATAAATAACATTATCATAGCAAGTATGATGCAAAACAGACATATGGTTACTCATGTATCATATTTGAAGAATTTTACATTAGCTCCGCCTACTCATTAATATGCATGGTATCACCACCAAAACCAATAAGGCACATCCATAGACCTTGGGCTATCTGTGTATCACATATGACTTAAATCTAGTTAATCATTTTTTAGATATTGTGATTACAAGCTCTTTTCAGCAATCATATTAAGCCCTGCCCACTATACATATTAATCAAATTCACTGTTTTTATACTATGAACATGTACACATTAGCAAACATCATAACTGTACCAAATATGAAACAAAACATATATGTGGTTGTTATAATATGAGCATTTTTTTTTTTTTTACATTAAGCCCTACCTACTCATTAATATGCATGACATTACCACCAAAAACAATAGGGCACATCTAGGACCATGGGCAATCTGTGTATGACATATGACTTAAATCCAGTATATTGTTCTTTAGATATCGTGTTTACAAGCTCTTTTCAGCAAAATAATATTAAGCCCCACCCACTATGCATATTAATGAAATTCAAAGTTTTAATACCATGAACATGTACCCACTAGCTAACATCACATCTGTACCAAATATGAAACAAAACAGATATGCGCTTGTTAAAACATGAGAATTTCAAGATTTGTACATTAAGTCCCAACTCAATAATATGCATGACATCATGCACCTTGACCGCTCTGCTGAGTAAATATGTGTGCATTACATATCTGTATTATTATTATCACCACCAAAAACAATAGGGCATATTTACAGACAATGAGCTGTAAGTATACCACATATGTCATGAATCCACTGCACCGTTCTTGAGATATCGTTTTACCACACACACACATACATACACACACAAACATGCTATCATGACCACATAGGTTCCAACCTTCCATAATAGACTTACTACACCAGTCGTTTCTACACAAATATGACAAGAGCTTTAAACTTGAATTATCTTTAACGGAATAAGACTTTTGAATGTTCTCTTCACAATTTTGTTTCATTTGTTTGTTTGTTTGTTTGATGATGGCTTAACGGTACCACAACAACTAAGGTCAAATTGTGCCTGAGAGGTCAAATCATTCTGAAGGTAGGAAGTAAAGGAAACAGGGGGAGAATGAGAAAAATTTAAGGACAAAAGGTCAGAAAGCTGTGATTGTGAGGGGAGGTGCATGCTTGAAACAAAAACAAAGTAGAGAGGGGGTGGAAGAGGAGAATTAAATATGGTCGTAGAGGGAGGCATGATGAAGGAAGGAGATGGTGAGGGTGCAATGGCAATTGTTGCAGAGGGGTTGAGGGGAGCCAATAAGGAGGTGGGAGTGAGTGAGGTGGGTGTGACCTACTGTATTCTAAGACAAGTAATATAAACGTTGGCGACGCAAGAGAGGTTGTCGATAGAGAAATTGATCGGAATGGTGGGCTGGATGACATGGAGTTTGTTATCAATTTGGGACTTCCATGAGGTTTGCCAGTGGTCCCGAACAAGGAAAGCGATAAGCGGTTTGTTGTCAGAGAGGGTTTTGGGGAAAGGGGCAGGGAGGAGGGCGAGGGCAAGCTTAGCGGCTGCATCAGCCCTGTCATTACCCGGGATGCCAACATGGCTGGGTATCCAGAAGAAAAGAATACTTTTCCTGCAGAGGGTGGGAGAAAAGAGTTTCCGGAGGAGGAGGTGGCATGTGAGGTTATCCCATTTAAGATTGAGTAATGAAGTAAGAACAGCCTTTGAGTTGGAGAAAATAACAAAGTGGCTAAGCGGGGAGTACTCAATAAAGTTAAGGGCAAGGAGAATGGCCTTAGCCTCGGCTGAATTAATGGATGAGTAGTCGGGAAGTCTGCTACTGAGGGTTATGTCTTGGATGATGGCAGCAGCAGCTGTCTTTTTGCCCTCCTTGGACCCATCAGTATAGATGGAGGTGTAATTTGAGAGTTGGTCTTTGACTTGGTTGTGGAGATTAATGAAGAGGTTAGGATGGGTTTGAGCTTTGTGATGAGTGGAGAGGCCCAGGTGGACAGAAGGGAGGGGGGTGGCTTAAGGAGGAAAAGTGGGCCAGGAAAAGGTGCCGAGAGTGGTGGGGTTGATGCCGAGATGGAAAAGGTCTGATTTAATGCGTAAGCTGAAGGGAGGGGATAGGGTTTTAGTCCTATCAAAGAGGGTGCTTGTAGGTGAGCTTGGGGTCTAGAGTTAGACCCAGGAACTTTGTGTGTTCAAGTTTAGGGAAGCGATTACCATTGAGCACAAAGTTCGGGTTGGGGTGGAGGTTGCTGAAATGACAAATGTGCATGCAGATTGTCTTGTCTTTGGAGAATTTAAAACCGTTTTTGTTGCTCCAGTCTTGCAGCTGGTTGAGGCTGATTTGGAGCCTACTTTCAACAATAGGAAAGCTAGGAAAGGAGTGGAAGATGGTGAAGTCATCCACGTAGAAGGTATGTTTGATGTTGGGGCCGAGGTTATCCGCGATGTCATTGATGCTCAGGTTGAAGAGAGTGGAGGAGAGGATGCTGCCTTGAGGGACGCCCTCTTCTTGGGGGTGGGGTTGGAGAGGGTGTGGCCAATACGAACTTGGAACCGCCTGGATGAGAGGAAGTTTTGAATAAAGATGGGGAGATTGTCTCTGAGGCCGATGGTGTGAAGTTTGCAGGTAATGCCGTATTTCCAAGTAGTGTCGAAAGCTTTCTCTGTTTCATTTGAGTTTCTTTTTCATATAAGATATGGACATGCTTGACCACTGAACTAATCCTTTAATATTACTTTCATATAAAGCATTCTCATAAATACAATGATTCTCTTCATTCCTTATCTAACCATGAAAGAAAATTCAATCCAATATTTGATACATTCAAAACAAGCTTAAAGAAAACAATCAAAAACTGTGTATCAATCTTTTTGCTACTATGTCCCTCATGGCCCCCATCCATGTCCCACATGGCATCCCTCCCCATGTCCATATGCAATCACATCTTGTCACACTTCCTGACTAAGCAAACTAAATAAAAAAGTCTGGTCAGGTCATATACTGTAGCAACTTTATGCAAATAAGAACAATAATAAAGGTGGAGTTTAATAATCATGCCTGATATAACTGTTGGTTTCCAAATATTTTGAAGAAATTTAAGGATTTTAAATCTCAAGTGCTACTAGAGAGACTTGAGGAACTTTGAAGAATATTGGAAAATTATATCATTTTACAGTTATCTTCTAAGAAAATATCAAATGTTTTGTAGACTTTTTAAGAAAACTAAGTCTTCAATCCTGTCTTAACTATCTCAGAAAAACTTTAACATTTTATAAGGAAATTCTAACCTTTTATAAGAATATCTGAAGAAACTTTAACTTTTTCTGAGGAACTCTGAAAAAACTTCAGCATTTTTTGAGGAATTCTCAAAAAACTGTAACATTTCTGAGGAAATTTCAGGACAAATCTGTGGGCGTAATCGCCATTACATAGGTTTGCATAATGCTTCGCATGCGAACCAAAAAACCAAGAATGATTGTTTGTTGTCCGTAACTAACGCTATAGCGGCCACGTGTGAATTCCGCAACTGGGGAAGACAGATCACAAGGCGTGAGAATATTACCGAGTTTTGAGCGTGAGCAGGCTGTTACCTCATTAATTTATGTCAACACTTGTTGATTTTGAGATGCATAATCAGGTCGTAAAAACAATAATGATACCCAGGTAAACAATTAATCCGTCCGTAAATACAATTATTAGTTTTGAAATAATTGTTATTCTATGAAGTAAATGTTAAAAAACATGAATTAATCTGTAATCTTGTATCACAATAGGTGTAAAACGAGAATTTCTTCAATGTTTTTATCGCACATTAGTACTCTTAAAAGCTGCAACGCTTTCAATGATAGGCCAAAGGTCATCGGTGCATATGAATTTTCTTGATTTCTTTGCATTGCTACCCTAGTTTGATTCATGACTTGTGTGTTTCTAACCTTCAACACAAATTCTTCTGGGTCAATTTACTAACTTTAGGAATAGGTAGATTGGAAAGAACAAAACACAGGGCTGAGGGGATTATAGAATCTTTGACATGGAGAGAAGAAAAAATGCAACTGTAACACATTTATATGGAATATATGGAATTAATTTATATTTTCGGGATGGCAAGGCAGGATAAACTTTTTTATTTCAATTTATTTCTGCACTTACATGTATCCCAAAATTTGATTTAATCTTTTTTTTCAATATGGGAAAACTATGTAGATGGGAATAAACTATGTTCAAGAAAATAAACAAAACAGAAGATTTCTATAAAAAAAAAATCAATTCATTTTCACGCGATTGCTTTCATCACTCATATATATATATTTATATGTATATAATTCCATGATGGCAAAGATCGCAGTTATACCACACCGGGCATGGTGAGGTAGGACAAACTTATCTATTTTACTTTCTTCATGCCTTCACATCCCAAAATCAGATGCAACAATTAAGTTTATAATTCTCCAAATTTTTTCATAAGGGAAAACTAAATTGAAATTTTCCAGGGAATAAAGAAGACAAAACAGAAGATAGGTCCAACTTTTTTCTTTTTCAAATTTATTTTGAAAATCGTAAACTTCCATGCCACGGTTCATCAAATGTCAATATTTTCACAATGGCAAAGTCTTATATTATACCGCAGCAGTCGCGTTCATCTAATCTGTTTATTATCATGTTGGCAATTTCTATACCGCGACAGCCACGTCCATTTGATCTGAATGATTACACTTGGTCATAATCTCTCTTGCGTGAAATACCCAGCTCATTAGAAATCGTGATACGCAGCGCCGAGAGTGGATGGTCTATTGTTAAAAGTCACCTGCATAGTAACAGTCTGAAGCTGCGTCGGCTGCAGTAATACCGCGGCCGCCGCTATTATGACAACGGGCCTAAGGATAATTTCACTAACCTGCAGATTGTAGAGTGTCAGCACAAGTTGCTTGTATATCCGCTATTATGACAACGGGCTTAAGGATAATTTCACTAACCTGCAGATTGAAGAGTGTCAGCACAAGTTGCTTGTATATCATTGACTCTCATTGCTTGAGAATGCACATTCCTGTTAAGGAATGTGCAGGGCAGAACAGCATCCTCTGCTGGTGGGCATGATTCTATCTGATGGGACTTAGCAAAAGCTGCTGCTTCCTGAAATAAGATATACAATAAAACCAGTGATCAGCTCTATGATATTCCTGTACTTGAAGCAAAAAGAGATGCCGGCTTTTTTACTGCTTAAAATCTCAGAGCAACAGGAGAGAATGGTGTTCTTTTCAAGGTACCAGCAGAATTAATAATTCACCATGGGTTGCATGATCTTACAGAGGCAGGAAGTAAGGGTGATGGGATGAAAGTTGTCGGGTATGCTTTGTTTTTGTTGGACTTGAGCTTTTTTTTTGTTGAGGTTGGGCTAGTATCCTACTTAACAAAGAATTATAATGACTAAAAGTATTTCTTCACAATTTCTTCAACTGTTAATTTACAATTTCTGGACTGAGTTCTGAATTCATGTAATAATGAACTTTACTGGACGGGACGGGTCTGGTTCATGTTGGTCTATTGTCAAATAATCCAGCAGTTTAAAGATGAACAATTTCTGAAAATATTTTCATATAAACTCATCTGATATCAGCCATCTCTACACTAATATGTCAGAGGCTTACATTAGATATCTCCTTTGTTGGGAGAAGCCATGCACTGTTATCTGCTGTACACTTAATTAGACTCACATACATTTGCATGTTGTTATATCTGATTATTTTTGTAATATAATTATGCTGGAATCTTGTTGTGCCATTGGTTGCACTAATAGATGTGTGCGGGGGAATAAAAAGACATTTTCTCAATTTCCATCTGATCCTGATCAACATTCGAAGTGGGTTTCTTCTGTATGAAGTGACGACTTCAACCTATGGTTCACACTAGGATTTACAGCGAGCACTTTATATTAGGTATGTAGGCTTTGTCTGACATGTCTGAGTATAACGAACAATCAGCCGGCGTTAACGTTAAAGTTACTCTTCGTATACCCTGTGAAAATATAAAACTTAAGTAAAATATGAAGTAAAATTGAAAGCGAACAAAAAATTGCAAGTAGTAAACTTTGCTGAGCTGATACTGGTAGGTTAGTATGTAGTATGTTTGTTGTACGTGTGATGTGACTGGGCCATGTGGAGACGTGTGATACGCAACGACGCCGCTGCCCTGCAAAATGGAGTCCAGTTGAGTTAGAGTCATTCCTCTATAAAACTTCCATTTAATATCCTCATCCAATGGAGGGCGCTGTCCATCCAACCATTATCCATTTCTTCCAAATGAGGAGTGTAGGTGATGCAGAAGACATACTTCTGCCCTCGATCTCAGGGTATCTGTATGCACGGCTGCGGAAAACATCTCCTAGTTGAATATCGTAAGATTCAAAACTGGAACCTCCAGCATCTCAGTCATGCGCTATCAACTGACCCACCAATTTCCAATAAGATTTTTGAATATTCTTTTACCACTTTAACTTTTAAAGGAGCACTAGACCGAAAAGTGAGGGCATATTTTTAGGGGTCCCCCAAAAAACAAATGCTCATCTAACGCGCAATGGTATAGCAATTTTCTCGTTAATAGGAATATTCATGTGACCTTTGCTCTCACGTCGCCTGTGGGCTATGGAGGCATGAAGTTTATCAATCTGTTGTGGATGCTATATCTGTAAAATTCTTTAAAACAAGTGCCCTCACTTTTTGGTCTAGTGCTCCTTTAAATTATCTTTAAATATACTAGTCTGAGCCATAAATAATTTTGTAGATGCCACTAGGTACATATCTCACCATGTTATTCAAATCATCATCGTAATTCCCATCAAAGTTTCCACAGAGTCCACACAGACTTCCACTAAACTCATCAGACATTTGAATCTGAATCTTCTCTCGTGAAAACGTCACAATGAAACCACTCTTTACGAAGACAATCTATGAGGTCGAAAAAAATAAAAGTCTCCGCATCACTTTTATTCCAAGATGTGGTTTAATATATTAAGTACTCATTTACTGAAAGTCATTGTATTTATTTCTACCGTATTAGAACCAAAACAAATTGAAAAGAAATTGACATAACCTCAGAGGCATAGTCGTTATAATGTGAAGTTATGACGCAAATTTTCCATGAGGTCTGCAGCCATGCATGGTGGTAGAACTAAACATGTCAATGGAATTGAGACTTCACCTACAGTAGCTTATTTTGCAGATTATTTTTATGGCAAGAAATTGGTTGAGGTTCTTACCACTGTGATATTCACCTGCAGTAGTTTTCTTACTTTTTAAAAAAGAAAAAAAAAATTAAATCGAAGGAAGACAACTTTTTTATATAACACTGCTGTTTTTCAATGTGTAGTATGCAATCAAGCTGATAGGTTTTACATATACTTTAGGCAAAAGAAAACTGAAGAAAACAGCAAAATTTTAATGACTGAAACAATTTCTTCACAATGTCTTCAATGTTAAATTACAGTTTCTGGACTAAAAATTCATGTAATAATGAACTTGACTGTACGGGACGGGTCTGGTTCATGCTGGTCTATGTTCAAATAATCCAGCAATTTAAAGCTGAACAATTTCTGAAAATTCTGAAAATTTTGATGAAATTGTTTTTGGATTTTAAATCATTTAGCTAATGTTGCCTCTACCTGTCCATATACATTTTGTGATGATATCATCTTCCAGGCCAGTAGCTTACAAAAAATTGGCAAACAATATTCCCCAATTGATCAGAACTTTTCAAAGGTCTACAGACAGGTACAAAGATTTCTTTTCAATCACGTATAGAAAGGAGTATTGAAGTATGGGTTTAATAGTCTTTGAATTTCAAAATAGCATGTGTAGTTTTCAAGCTATGAGTAATCAAAGTTTGAACATTTTGTACTTTATTGAACAAATGTGATGTACTGTATAAACAGGAAACACCTCAAAATGCTTTTGTTTTTCTTTATATTTTTTCTCCTTGATTTCAGACCATGAAATTGTTCAAAATGCCTTCTCCGGCCAGACATGTACAAAGGTTTCTTTTTAACCGCGTATCGAAAGGAGTATTGAAGTATGAGTTTAACAACCTTTGAATTTGAAAATAGCATGTGTAGTTTTCAAGCTATGAGTAATCAAAGTTTGAACATTTTGTACTTTATTGAACAAATGTGATGTACTGTATAAACAGGAAACACCTCAAAATGCTTTTGTTTTTCTTTATATTTCTTCCCTCAATTTCAGACCTTGAAAATGTTCAAAATGCCTTCTCCAGCTTAAGGTTGGGGGTATGGGCAAAGATCAAATCCTCTTCATTAATATTATCTTCCCTTTTTCATAGAGAAATGACAAAGGGTTAAAAACAATGAATTTACATAAGAAAATAGAGACTATTCCTGTTCATACATCACAAAAAATTGCATATTTGAATAAAAATCTTCAAAATGCTGTAAAATGGCAAATTTTTAACCGATTTTGATGAAATTGTTTGTGGATTTTAAATCAATTTAGCTGTTGCCTCTACCTGTCCATATACCTTTAGAGTGTGCTGAAATAATCTTCTAGGCTGGTAGCTTACAAAAAAAACTACTTAAGAATTCAGCAGAAATACTGTACAATTCTCTGTGTTGTTTCTGCAAAATCAATCAATTAAATAAATCAATAATATATTATTTTTTATTTACATATTAAAGGATTAGTTCAGTGGCCAAGCAAGTATATCTTATATGAAAGAGACTTTAAAAGAAACAAAATGGTAAAGAAATCATCCAAAAATCTTATCTTGTTAAGGAGATATGAAAGTTTAAAGCTTGTTCTTATTTGTGGAGAAATGACTGGTGTAGTAAGTTTACTATGGAAGATTGGTGCCCTAATCCTCACATTCTTAACAATTGTTAATATAATTTAAAGAAAATGTATTTAATTTTCACTATTTGAATTATTTTTTTCTCAGGCATTTTCCCTCAACTTTCTTCTAGTAGTAAATTATAATTACCCTCACAAGAATTCTGTTTGATTACTTTCCTGACATATCCAATGGCTTTTAAACCAAAAATCGCAGGACAACATATAAGAGAATGCATAAAGATTTTGAGGAATCTGAGGCAGTGATGTTACAACTAGTCTGATTTCAGTCATTTCTACACAAATTATACCAAACTTTAAACTTTAATATTCTTTAATGGAATAAGATTTTGAATGTTTTCTTCACCATTTTGTTTCTTTTAAAGTCCTCTTTCATATAAGATGGATATCTTTGACCTGTTAACTAATCACTTGCACAATTTGTGCATTATGAAGAAGAGGTTTCTACAGCATTAATTCAAACAAAAGACTTTTCACTCACTGCTCGATCCACAATCTGCCACGCAGTATAAAGTTCATTGTTCAATATGTCATAGGCATTTCCATTGATAAGAAATTCCTCAGGGCCTGTACTTAAGATTGTTACTCGTGTCTAGGGAGAAAAGATATTAAAAATTTAAAAAAATAATTTTAAACATATTATGCACCTAAAAACAGTGGGTAGACAGTCCCACGGGAGATGCCCTCAAACGAGGGTTTAATATAAACCCTCAATCTAGGTTTTTTCTTAGCTATGGAGTTCGTCATTGATGAAGATTTCTCATGAAACAATACCAGCCTTACATAGATTGTTTATGTCTCATGTGAAACTGAAATCTTAAAGGTGAAAAAGTATAGAAATTTGGGATCCTCGGAACCTGCCTTAAAATCAGTTATCACGATGGTCCCCAAACCAGACAAGCAGTCCAATTCGTAGATATTGAAAGAAATTCTCAACTGCGTAGGTTAATTTTGGTGGAAAAATACTATCTTAAAATCTAAATACTATTTCAATTCATGGATTGTTTCTTCAAATGTGGTATCAATTTTACATAAAAAGTAGTCCATTATGTTACCAGAATTACATATGATACAAGTTTGGGTCATCTTTATCCTACTTTCACGGTAGTGCATACATTCTGCCATATAAATTTGCAATTTTTGCAAGCTTGCTATTTTAGAGGTGAAACCCACAATTGAGGGCTTCTCTCTATAATGGGAAGAGAGTCAAACTCTATTAAAAAGGTACAAGATTCAACACCTGACTATCAGTGGTGGCACCAAGATTTTGATGCCGGGGGAAGAGAGGGGTAGCATTGTCTCATAGATGGGGAGGGGAGGGGCAAAAGCCTACAGATCAAACAACATATGTCTCCATACAAAATTTCTTGGGGAGCAAGTGGGGGAGGCAAAGCAATCTTGTGGGGGAAAATGCCCCCTTTCCCCTCCCCGTAGTCCTGCCACTGAGTAATATACATTATGTGTTGGAGTAAAACAATTTATTCTACATTCTTCAATCAGATTGGCTGTAAATCAGTATCAGTGTTGCTGGGAAAAATGAACCGAGATAAACTGGCACCCATTCTGTTGCGCCATGGAAACCATGGATAGCACTGCCTGCATGTCATGTGACAGCACTTTAATTGTTTGCCTACAAATACATAAAGGGGCAGCTTTCATATACCAAGTAATTTTTATGTCACTCTTGTAATAATTGTTGTCATTAGTATTGTGTGTAGACCTTTACAAGTCTATCAGAGCATAGCGGGATCTACAGAAGAGATTACTCTGACAAAAAAAGTTTCAAATTTCACGGGTGCACCTATTCATTATCCCCCAACAAAAAAACGCAAGTCCATGAGTCCTGTTCAAACACATATTTTTCATATTTTGAATTAAGAAAAATGGAATGTACAACAGGAGATACAATTTTTTTCTTCTTTAAAATCTAAAACAGAACCACCATATAAATCAAGAGAGGTATTAAAGAAAATTTCCTAAGAAAAAATGCAAATCATCTGCAATGATGTATCAATGTGACAATGTGGCTTATAAGAGAATAATTTACAATGCAAATGTGAGTGTGTACCCTCTCCTCCAATCACATTGCAGAAAGAAACTCAAATGTGCACAAATATTATATAATTTTTGGGAAAAGAAACTATCAATCTGACAATGTGGTTAATATTACAGGATAATTTACATTGCAAATTAAGGGTGTGTACCCTTTCGTTCAATCACATTGCAGAAAGAGGCTCAAATGTGCAGGAATATTACAAGAAATGAAAACATGGGAAAGGAAACTCACCTGTCCATCAATCATAATTATCACTTCTGTGATGTCGGTCAGCCCAGGCACATATTTGTCGCTTTTGGTCTTTTGAACCATCACAGCAAAGTTGTTAGCCATTGCTGCATTACAAGTTGCTGTCATATTGTACAAACATGCATCCTGGAAGTCATAGGTGACCGTGTCATATGTGATGACATGTTCTCCGCCAAATAGGGTGCAAAACCCAGATTCTGGCAAATGAAATGATCAAAAACCAAAGATAATGCAACAATCATTGGTGGTACCAGGTTTTTGGTCGTTTGTGTGCGAGGGGGAGTGGCAAGCAAGGGAAACATTTGTCTCATGGGGAGGGGGCAAAATCCTATCAATCGGATAAAATATGTTACTTTACAACATTTTCTTAGGGGGCAAGTGGGGGGCAAAGTGATCTTGTGGGAGGAAATGCCCCTCATGCCCCCCGTAGTGCCGCCACTAACAACAATAGACAGGCCAAAGATGTGCATCAAAGAAATAATAAAATTGAATGAATGATATGTTTAGCCACATTAAAACATGATAGACATCTGACAAAATTGACTTAAATGCTTAAAAGTTTCTGAACACATGAATGTTATATTCACCAAAAAGAGCTGTAGATTCTTAGCAGAGTAGATGGCAGAAAACATGTGTAATTTCCAAGTTATGGCTAAACAAAATTTAAATATTTTTTTTTTTCATTTTTTTTTTAATTTCGTAGAAATTGTGATGTACAACAACTCAGGATCTTCAATGTAATTTTTTCAACTTTGATTCTAAATTTCAGTCACTGAAAATCCTCAGAATGTTTTCTTCTGCCAAATTTTGATCAAATTGTACCACACTTTTGGTGTGTAAGGTGAGAGGAGTCGTATGCGAAAGGTACCGGATTCGATTCCTGCCGTGAGCATTGCATTGTGTCCTTGAGCAAGGCACTTTACTTGCTCCAGTCCACTCAGCTGTAAATGAGTACCAGCACTGCTGGGGAGTTAATCTGCGATGGACTGGCATCGGGTCCAGGGAGAGCCATGTGCTCTCATCTGCTTGCGCCATGGAAACCAGGGATGAGCACCAGCCCTATGGGCCTAATGGCTCGGATGGATTTAACAACTTAACTTGGTATGTAAACCAACAAAATATAATCTGAGAAGCAATAATTGCACCTTATTGCATGTAGCAATATTAACTCAGGATTGTGTGCACCAAAGGGTACTGTTTCAGTCAGGTTTCACATCACCCATAGTGAAACTGATGATGCATGCTTGAAGGGATGCAAATACAGGGTGGGGGGTGTGCCTCCCCCTCTCCCTCACAAAAAAATGAGACTAGTGGGTAAAATTTGAGATTAGTCGGTAAATTTGGTATCAGGTTGGTAAAAATACCAATTTTTGATTATTATCTTTTTCTTTATTACAGAGAGGCAGCTTCTTTTCAAATGGGATACTACTTTGAGGCCGCGTTAATAAATCTTATATTTTACACCCCTCCAGTCAAAATGATCTACTAACGTGGCTGCATGTTTAGTAATGGAAGTAAACCCATTGTTGTTTGAGAACCTTAGCAACTGTCTAAATCATGAAATATTTATATGTGCAACTAAACATGCTCTTACCAAATTCACACTGGCTGCCGAATGTGCCTTGAGGACAAGCACATGTAGGCTGACCATTTGAATCTGCCTGACACGGCACACCAGTAAGACATGGGTTACTCAGGACGCATGGATCCACTGTCAAAAGATAAGAAACAAAAAGAAAACATGGAATCTGTAATCAAGAAATATGACTTTCACTTTGGGCTAAAATATGAAAAAGAGTAGTTGGTGTACATAGAGGGATTTCATCACGTAACTCTAACTCAAATGGGAGCCATTTTGCAGGGCAGAGCTTTGAGCGTTGAGTATTTCATGCCCCTGATCTTCACACAGCTCAGTGACATCACACATAAAACAAACAGACTCTTAAACATGCGCCAGCATGCGCTGGTGATGTAAACACGTGCTGGGCATGTAAAACACGTGCTGGGCATATAAACATGCGCTGGCTAAAATGACCAGGCCAGATGAATAATTTTTTTGATATAAAATGTTATTTTAAAGAACAAATTACCCTCCAAGTACTTCAAGTAATCTTAATCAGCGGATTCTAAACACATCTATTAATTACTGCAACCAACAGCACAGCAAGACTGGCATACTACTTACAAAAGTAATCTTATGTAACAACATGCAAACGTATGTAAGTGTACAGCAAACGGCAGTCTTTCCTACAAAATGGCGATGTAAACAAATTCATGTGACCTCATGACATCAGCTAAAACACCCTTATACCAAAGATAACAAAAAAGAAATGTCCAAATTCTTCATTGTTTTAAGATTTCAGACTGAATCAAACATGTTCGTACCGTCACAGACAAACCCATCGCCAAAATATGGATAAGAACAAATGCATTCAGATACTCCGAGGTCATTGACCTGACAACTTGCTTTGCAGTCACAATTGACTGGATTACAGACTGCATTATTTTCCGCTTCACAGGTGCAGACAGTCGTGCAGTCATTTAGAAAGAACCTGGTGCCAATCTACAAAAAGGAACATTGAATATCAATCAATCAATCAATCTCTGACATTTATAGTGCTCCTCAAAACCAAAAAGAATTTGCACGAATGCGTTATATAACTAAGATCATACAAAAAGCTCATTACATGCAAGAAATAATTGTTTGCTGTTTATTTAAAGCCCACAACCGAAACTGCCCTGAGGAAACCCTTAATATTGTTAAACAACAGATGTGAAAATTTAAAACCTGGATATTTGTAGCAAGGGGGTTAGATCAGACTCGGAACCTGGATATTTGTAGCAAGGGGGATAGATCAGAACCTGGATATTTGTAGCAAAGGGGTTAGATCGGAATCTGGATATTTGTAGCAAAGGGGATAAATCAGAACCTGGATATTTGTAGCAAGAGGGGTTAGATCAGACTCGGAACCTGGATATTTGTAGCAAGGGGGATAGATCAGAACCTGGATATTTGTAGCAAGAGGGGTTAGATCAGACTCGGAACCTGGATATTTGTAGCAAGGGGGATAGATCAGAACCTGGATATTTGTAGCAAGGGGGGTTAGATTGGAACCTGGATATTTGTAGCAAGGGAGTTAGATCAGACTCAGAACCTGGATATTTGTAGCAAGGGAGTTAGATCAGACTCAGAACCTGGATATTTGTAGCAAGGGGGATAGATCAGAACCTGGATATTTGTAGCAAGAGGGGTTAGATCAGAGCCTGGATATTTGTAGCAAGGGGGGTTAGACCAGAACCTGGATATTTGTAGCAAGGGGGGTTAGATCACTTAGATGTTCGTGGGTGTGGCATTGTTAAATGTTCCTTTGAAAGCTGTCCATTAGGATACATGTAAGTGTTGTACCAAAGTATTGTTAGGATGCTGTGAATGTTGGTGCTTCACTAGGACAAGTTTTCTCAAAGTTGACAGATATTCACTAGAACCAATTTGTGTCATTTTCTCAATCTGTTTGCAGATTAGAAGTGTTTTCTCTGTTAAGAATGCATTTATAAACCCCAAGCCACAGTCTGTTGCCAGGACGTAGTACTACTGGTTCGAACCAGCCAGGCAAAAAAATTAATTCCATCATTGTGCTGTGAGTACAGTTGCAGTTATTTATGTATGATGCAAGAAA
This sequence comes from Chiridota heheva, assembly GCA_020152595.1. Classification (NCBI taxonomy): domain Eukaryota; kingdom Metazoa; phylum Echinodermata; class Holothuroidea; order Apodida; family Chiridotidae; genus Chiridota; species Chiridota heheva. The sequence continues at coordinate 818,347 of JAIGNY010004119.1, forward strand.
AAATATATAACAGTTAACAAACTATTGCAGTATAAACCAGCCCGGAAGTAGCCAGGGTATCACTACAGCAAGTTTGGTGGCCTCAGTGTTGACAAGCACGACCAATATTGGTGAGCTGGTAACTAGCACTTTCTAAGATGTTAGCAGCTTGTGTACTCATGGTCATACCGCAATCAAACATGACCCCCAGACTTCTGACAGGGTCAGATTTCATAGGAACATTGGCACCAAAATTAATGAAAGAGGTGGGTTGAATTTGGTGAGCTGAGTTCTGAAAGTGATCATTAAAACCTCAACGTTCTTCTCAGGAAATTGAAAATGCAATAAGAGAATCGTATAACTTGGCACTTGGGTATTTGTCTTTAATTTGAAGTTTTTGCAAATCTAAGTTTGTTTTTGCAATGTGATGGATAAGAGGGGAACTTCATTCATACTCCCAGGGTGTCCCAAAGGTGACTGCAACCTTTCAGAAATGTTTTGTTCAAAATTAATTTTCACAACTTTCCTTTCGTTTTCTATTACTACAAGTTTGGTTTATATGAATGCTAAGACAATAAACTTTTAATAAAAAAGTCAAAATAAAGAAAATATCGACATAAATATGCAAATTTGAGGAAAAATTAGGTCAAAATTGCAATTTCATGAGCTTGTTTTATTTCTTGTGAATACTAAAATTGGAGATTTTTTTACATATTTAGATTGTTTGTGAAATTTCCTTTCCAATGATACCAGTCTAATTTTTTTCTCAAAGCAAAATATGCAAAAACAATAAAAATAAACAATAATCACCACTATAATTAGTTACTGAAAAACAAAGCTGAGCATTCGGCCGGTATTCAAACACATTGCAATCACGTATGTTACGACTACACTACACTGTGTATGTTCTTGTGTGTGGGTTTATTTTAAAACTTATATTACTTGGTGATAAAAGAATGGTTAGTTGCTCTTTTATATTTTAATCAAAAATATGTGGAATGGCATTTACAACAATATTTTTGGCATAAGGCAGTTGTATTGCAATCAGAAACTACGATTTTTGCCACATTTTGGTCTCAAAAAAAGGTAAAAATAATGACATTTTGCACAACTTTTGCAAAAAATCATATATTTATGATAGGGGCATTCAAAATTCAACCAGAATTGGATGCATTGATATCTTAGTAAGTTCCTCACAGGTTTTCAGGCATTTTTTTGTCAAATTTGGTGTATTTGTTTCAATTTTCTTTATTTCAACCCATCCTTTTCCACAAATCTTCAACATATAACCCCCATCAAAAAGTTACATTTTCTGAAAGAATCTATTCAAGCAATAAATTTCAAATGATTTCAAATAAATTCAAATTTCAAATGATAAGAGGATTACTGCTGTTGACCTACATGTATTTGAAGAAGTAAAATAATTTGTTGATACTGAAGGGTTAATTTGTATTGTACAATATCCTATGCAGTGAATGGAGTGATGGTTGATGGCTTGTCACAAAATGTCATGTCACAAAATTTCAAATTTGTCACATAAATGTCTCAAATATCACATCATTTTTGGCACCTTTTGCACAGAATGTCACATTTAGTTATGTCCGTTTCATGAAAAATGAAATCTACCATTAAATTGAACACCATTGTTTATGTTCATTTTGTCACAAAATTTTCAAAATGTCACAGATTTTTCAACAATGAAATTTTGTCACAAAATGTCACCATGTCATGAACGTTCCATTCTCTGCCTATAACAAACAGATGCTGTGAACATAAATCCTGTCATTTATTCTACCTTTCCTTTACTTTCACTTGGTAAATTCTGTTTTATAATTTTAATCCATTCTTTGAAGAAAACAGATACATCTCCTTTTTTCCCTTCTATAGTTCAAATATTAGAGATGTGCATCAACAGGATTACAGATTTCCCTCACATTTCAAGGGCTCATGGACGTTGAGCTCACTGGATACTTGGCTATCACCTTGTCCTCTTAGAAACCCACCATCCATTATCCAGGAACAAAGGGATGGTAAGTAAAGCTATATCGTCCATAATTTCTAAAAAAAACTTCATTCTATCAAACTGAGTCTGCTGCTTTAAAAAACTTAGGGAGTGACCTAATTCAGATATTTAAAATGGAGAAAAGTTTGAGAATCATAGTAGAGACATATCTTCAAACATTGAGTTAGAATGAGTAAAGAGTGCTTGTTTTCATTATAAACCTACAGAAATAACCAGCAGTAGAAATAGAGTTTAGAATGAGTAAAGAGTGCTTGAAATTCATTATATACCTACAGGAGTAACCAGCAGTGGAATTAAAGTTTAAAATGAGTAAAGAGTGCTTAAACTTCATCATATACCTACAGGAGTAACCAGAAGTAGAATTAGTTTAAAATGAGTAAAGAGTGCTTGAACTTTATTATATACCTACAGGAATAACTAGCAGTAGAAATAGAGTTTAGAATGAGTAAAGAGTGCTTGAAATTCATTATATACCTACAGGAGTAACCAGCAGTGGAATTAAAGTTTAGAATGAGTAAAAGTGCTTAAACTTCATCATATACCTACAGGAGTAACCAGAAGTAGAATTAGAGTTTAGAATGAGTAAAGAGTGCTTAAACTTCATTATATACCTACAGGAGTAACCAGAAGTAGAATTAGAGTTTAGAATGAGTAAAGAGTGCTTAAACTTCATTATATACCTACAAGAGTAACCAGCAGTGGAATTAAAGTTTAGAATGAGTAAAGAGTGCTTAAACTTCATATATACCTACAGGAGTAACCAGAAGTAGAATTAGAGTTTAGAATGAGTAAAGAGTGCTTAAACTTCATTATATTCCTACAGGAGTAACCAGCAGTGGAATTAAAGTTTAGAATGAGTAAAGAGTGCTTAAACTTCATCATATACCTACAGGAGTAACCAGAAGTAGAATTAGAGTTTAGAATGAGTAAAGAGTGCTTAAACTTCATTATATACCTACAGGAGTAACCAGAAGTAGAAGTAGAGTTTAGATTGAGTAAAGAGTGCTTGAACTTCATTATATACCTGCAGGAATAACCAGCAGTGGAATTAGAGTTTAGAATGAGTAAAGAGTGCTTAAACTTCATTATATACCTACAGGAGTAACCAGAAGTAGAATTAGAGTTTAGAATGAGTAAAGAGTGCTTAAACTTCATTATATACCTACAGGAGTAACCAGCAGTGGAATTAAAGTTTAGAATGAGTAAAGAGTGCTTAAACTTCATTATTATACTTACAGGAGTAACCAGAAGTAGAATTAGAGTTTAGAATGAGTAAAGAGTGCTTGAACTTCATTATATACCTACAGGAGTAACCAGAAGTAGAATTACAGTTTAGAATGAGTAAAGAGTGCTTAAACTTCATTATATACCTACAGGAGTAACCAGAAGTAGAATTAGAGTTTAGAATGAGTAAAGAGTGCTTAAACTTCATTATATACCTACAAGAGTAACCAGCAGTGGAATTAAAGTTTAGAATGAGTAAAGAGTGCTTAAACTTCATCATATACCTACAGGAGTAACCAGAAGTAGAATTAGAGTTTAGAATGAGTAAAGAGTGCTTAAACTTCATTATATACCTACAGGAGTAACCAGAAGTAGAATTAGAGTTTAGATTGAGTAAAGAGTGCTTGAACTTCATTATATACCTACAGGAATAACCAGCAGTGGAATTAGAGTTTAGAATAAGTAAAGAGTGCTTAAACTTCATTATATACCTACAGGAGTAACCAGCAGTGGAATTAGAGTTTAGAATGAGTAAAGAGTGCTTAAACTTCATTATATACCTACAGGAGTAACCAGCAGTGGAATTAAAGTTTAGAATGAGTAAAGAGTGCTTAAACTTCATTATTATACTTACAGGAGTAACCAGAAGTAGAATTAGAGTTTAGAATGAGTAAAGAGTGCTTGAACTTCATTATATACCTACAGGAGTAACCAGAAGTAGAATTACAGTTTAGAATGAGTAAAGAGTGCTTAAACTTCATTATATACCTACAGGAGTAACCAGAAGTAGAATTAGAGTTTAGAATGAATAAAGAGTGCTTAAACTTCATTATATACCTACAAGAGTAACCAGCAGTGGAATTAAAGTTTAGAATGAGTAAAGAGTGCTTAAACTTCATCATATACCTACAGGAGTAACCAGAAGTAGAATTAGAGTTTAGAATGAGTAAAGAGTGCTTAAACTTCATTATATACCTACAGGAGTAACCAGAAGTAGAATTAGAGTTTAGATTGAGTAAAGAGTGCTTGAACTTCATTATATACCTACAGGAATAACCAGCAGTGGAATTAGAGATTAGAATAAGTAAAGAGTGCTTAAACTTCATTATATACCTACAGGAATAACCAGCAGTGGAATTAGAGTTTAGAATGAGTAAAGAGTGCTTAAACTTCATTATATACCTACAGGAGTAACCAGCAGTGAAATTAAAGTTTAGAATGAGTAAAGAGTGCTTAAACTTCATTATATACCTACAGGAGTAACCAGAAGCAGAATTAGAGTTTAGAATGAGTAAAGAGTGCTTGAACTTCATTATATACCTACAGGAGTAACCAGAAGTAGAATTAGAGTTTAGAATAAGTAAAGAGTGCTTGAAGTTCATTATATACCTACAGGAGTAACCAGCAGTGGAATTAGAGTTTAGAATGAGTAAAGAGTGCTTAAACTTCATTATATACCTACAGGAGTAACCAGAAGTAGAATTAGAGTTTAGAATAAGTAAAGAGTGCTTGAAGTTCATTATGTACCTACAGGAGTAACCAGCAGTGAAATTAGAGTTTAGAATGAGTAAAGAGTGTTTGAAGTTCATTATATACAGGGGTAAACCAGAAGTGGAATTAATTACACAATTTCCCCCAGTTCTAAATAAAGGTGTCGAAAATCTTCCCATGAAAAATCATGACAGATATATATTATTAATGTAGTAAATACATCTTTATATGTTTGGCGTCCCTCTTTTGCAATTTAATGTACCATTTATCACTCAATTACATGGGGCCGATTTAAGAGCATATACTTACTACATATACTATTGCTTATTCAAGAAATCTACAAAGAAATGTACATATTTTTTTTTCTTTGCATGAATTTCCGTTTTCGGATCTGTAGATACTTTTCTGTTCTGGAGTAACCTTTGCAGAATATTACCATAACCTCTTTAACACTAGGCACATACACCAGTTGACAGTTCCATGCACTCTGCTCATGCGCGCAAGAACGTTTTACCTTCAAGTTGCGAGTAAACAAACCAGACGAGCATACAGCAAGTAAACATACAACAAGCTCATGCACAGCAAAATACGCTCTTGGTGCACTCTTAGTATTATTGTGCATCGTTTAGAAATACGCACATTGCCTATTTGGCATAAGGTTATCAAATGGCCCAAAATTTCACTTTTTGCGTTAGGGTGACATGGATTTTTCCCGATGACTTCATGTTACCTATCATACTCAAAGTTACATAACATATGAAGAAAAGAAACCAATTGAAGTGACAGAATTTGAAATAAAGTGACTTAAAAATTTGTTATCGTTACAGTCAATAGGGAAAATTGTTCACTTACTCGCAACTCAAAATGGCAGACGGTTCTGCGAACTGGTGTATTCTCACAGAGCAAGTAATTATTACAAATTACTCTAATACATCTTAAATCAAAAAAGAAAATACAAGTAAATTTGTGACGAAAATTGCTATACATACCAACACATACTGATTGATCTCAGTGATGAAACAGCCACACCGTTCTTGAGGGATACAGATTCCATCACTCAAGGCATTGTCAGATGGACAAGCGCAACCTTCAGTGCATGGAAAATTGCATGCTGGTTCAAGATTAGACCCCAGTCTTTCACAGCTGAGAGGGCATGGGCTTGTACAAAGTGAGTATGCAGCCCCTTCAGGACAATTAATTGCTATATAAAATTAAAAAAACAATGTTGTAAAGAGAATAACAATGAAGTTTCCTTCTGATGCATTTTTAGAATAAATAACTTATTTGCTTGATAAGGGCTTAATGGCACCACAACAACGAGGGTCAAATTGTGCCTGAGAGGTAAGATCATTCCAGAGGTAGGAAGAAATAAAAATAGGAGGAGATTGAGAGAAGTATAGGGACTAATAGCCAGAAAGCTGGGATCAAGCGAGGAAGTGCAGATGTGTAAAATTATAGGGGGTGTATAAAAAAAATAGGTAAATGTAGGTAGAGGGGGTGGGAGAGGACTAAATATGGTTGTAGAGGAGGCATGATGAAGGAAGGAGATAATTTTATCCAGAGGGTTTTCTGGAAGATCTCAGGTTTTGAGTTGTGGGGAGCGAAGGAAGCTCTGGGAAGGTTTGTACAGGGGGCAAGCAAGGGGGATGTGGTGGAATAAGAGGGGCAATGACAATTTTTGCAGAGATGTGGAAGAGCCAATAAGGAGGTGGGAGTGAGTGAGGTGGGTGTGACCTATTCTAAGGCAGGTAATGTGGACGTTGTCATACGGGAGAGATTGTGGATGGTGGGTTTGGTTGGAAAAGTGGGCTGGATGTTGTGGAGTTTGTTATCAATTTGGGATTCCACTGATTACTATGAAAGACACTGTCATAAGTTTCAGTTCTATTTAACTCCATTTTTGATGTATCTCCTAGGTCTTGTGTGTTGCTTTGAGAAAAATTTCTTTACCAGAATAGGTTACACTACTAGCCATCATTAGAATAATAGCAAGTATACTTGTTTCCCATTCCAGTTGTGTAGAACAGTTGACTTCAGAAATATTTAAAGATAATTTGACTGTTCAACAGTAGAATTTCATACTTAAGTCGACAGATTATATAAAGTGTCAAAGCAATAAAATATTCATATTTCTAAATGTCCATTATTCCAAATGATAAGCATGACGCTCAGAAACAAACATACAGAAACAAATATTTTGATTGTCTTTGCAAATAATGAAACATTCAACCCTCATTTTCATACATGTAAATTCAGAAAACACTCCATTGTTTGTTCAACATAATACTTTTTTGAGAGGTAACATGATGAAAATCTGTTGCAATTGATTTTTAGTCCAAAAACCTCAAAGCCTACAAGGTTGAACAAAAACATCACTTAAAATCACTCATTAATGAACAAACAGAACCTTCACTGTTAAATACCATCCTATTTGTAAATTATTACTTTAAGCCAGACACATTGACCACAGGAAAATATAATTGTCCTTGTATTGAGTGTAAAAGTCAGTGCAGCTGCAGTGAAATTTGTTTACTATCAATATCAGATTATGACCATGGAAAGTGAGGTGAAGTGTGTGGAAATTCCTGGTGTAATTGCTAATTGCTTGTGCTGGATTTTGGTTTCTGATGTGAGCAATATAGACCCTGACAGATTTTAGATTTTGTCGGGTCCTAAGACAAAATGTATTGTGAGGCTTAGACTTAATGAATAGGTATGATCAGTGTTTGTGTAAGCAACAATGTGCAAAGCGTATTACCTTCATGCATAACGTACGTATGATCAGTGTTTGTGTAAGCAACAATGTGCACGTGTATTACCTTTATGCATAACGCACGTATGATCAGTGTTTGTGTAAGCAACAAGGTGCACGTGTGTTACCTTCAAGCATAATGCACGTATGATCAGCATTATAATTATTTTAATATGTATAATGCATGTATGATCAGTGTTTGGTCCCATGCAGCTTCTTAAATCATTTTAATATGCTTGGTCCCATGCAGTTTCTTGAATTGGTAAACGGACAAGAATTTCCCAGTATTTGATTGGTCAATAAGATTCCCCAGTATACGATTGGTCAATTATGGACATGTGAATTTCGACCATGTGACATTTGTAAAATTAGTTTTCTGGAAATCTCCAAATCAGATTTTAAAAGGTCTGTACCACGAGCTCCCAGAAACAACTTACTGCAATTTCCAAAACCACCACCAATATCACTGCTCCTCCACTCCTGAATAGCAACGCCTCGGAGCTGACAGTCAACGGCATAACGAGCTAAAGCATCGCAGATGATATCATTGCCTGCAGTACTGTTACGAATTGCAGTACAGACATCATTCATACAGTTGGTGAAGTATGTATTGGGTGGTATCACTTCATGGCATCTGGCAAAAGGACCTGAAACAAGAGCAATATTGATGATTATACACAGACCAACTTTCTTTTATTGTGAACCTAGACGGTGATCTACCAAAGCGAGCTAAACCATGCCGAAAAGTTTCTCTGTAAGCCTACCTACACCCGACACCTGAGGAAATCCTGAAAACTCAGGTATGGCACTTACCAACCTGACTTAAATTCCTGATCAGTGTATTGTGTTTCCACTCCAAACAATGATTGTTTATCTGCCATTCCCATGCACACCACAGTCAAGCAGCCCAAAATATATTTATGTGTATACGATTACAGAAGCCAGTGCTGAGTAATCAGGGCACTTTTGTGATTGAAATCACTCATCCATGTTAAGTGTCTTAGTGGGAGAAATTTGTTTGCAAAGTGGTGATAAAAATAGTTGTGTATTATATGCCTGAGGTGATATGTGCAATAACTGTGAATGATTGACGGACCATTTCTCCTAAAAAAAGATATTGCTTCATGCTAATTTAGAGTGGTGTTATGTCATTGCTAGGTATGTAGTTAGATTGAGTAGTTTACATCCCTTTCTTAACAGCTAAGGTTATATAGAGATGTACACGGCTGTTTGATAAATCAGTTGGGAAGCACTGGTGAATGAGGACCTGCCAAGAATTGAACCAGGGACCTATATAGCTTGCCAAGCTGATGCTAAGACCACTAGACCATGGCTAGATAATCCAATCTAGATGTAAAGATGCTTTAGACAAACGTTATCAATCCCTTAAAAACAGCTCGCTCTTTCAGGCACTCAGTGAAAAGACGGTTACTTCTGGTATATTTGTCAAAAAACTATTCAAGAGAGGAACGACATTACTGTAGCTTGTTTGTTGGGATCAGATGGTACTGCTGGTGCAGTGGAGATATGTTTAATTTACAGGAGATGGAAGAAAGGTAAGACAGATAAAACAAGTTCTACTGAGATTTTATGAATTTTTTAGAAAAACATTTAAGACTTGGGTATTTGAATTTTAGTTAAGAAGTTTGAAATAATGCCTTCCTTGGAAAGCTATTTCCAATGGTGTTTCAGGGAAGGGCATGCAAACAGGATGTGATTGGCTACCATGTAGTTTTGTTCCAATGATTTAAATGTGACACCTTTCCTATGGCCAACAATAAATCCTTGTACCTTAATGGACAGGTGGCAACAGCTTCATCTTAATTGGAAGAAAATAGGCTATAAACCATGAAAACAGCCAAAACTTTCACATCAAAATCGGTTAAAAATTTGACCATTTTACAGCATTTTGAATTTGAATGCCTTATTGTAATAAATTATGAAATTTTATAGAAATTTTGTGACATCGACGCAGGAAAACCAATGAATTTCCTTATGATAACTTACTGTTTCCAATCCTTCCCCAACGTTACTTGAATGGGAGAGGTTGAATATGATGAATAGATTTTCAATCTACATCATACGTTTCTCATCCCCTTCCTTCCCCCCCCCCCTTCCCCGCCCTTAAATAAATATATTTAGCAGGAGAATACATAATACATATACATTGTGGTAATTTTCAGAGAGAGAAATTTAGGACAGAAACCTAAAGAATTACATTAAAGATTTTGAGCTGTCCTTTCTTTCAAACATCACAACTTTTAGATGCACTAAAAATTCTTCAAAATTTGATTGGCCGTAACTCGGACACTACTGGTTGCTTTTGAAATAATTTAAAGAGTACTCTGTTCAGAATTGCAAGTTTTATCTGCTGAATATTTGTCTTCAATTCACACTGCCTCAGTATTCTATAATTGATAATAAGCAGATTGAAGTGATTCATGCAGGCAAAATTTGGCCATGTAGTTGGTCAGCTAGTAGTACAAACATTACACATCAAAATATCCTAAATATAAAAAAATATTTTAAAATATTTACCATCTGTATCCGTGATAACGCTGCAAATGTCTTGAGCTTGGGTAGCATTTTGGGAGGTACATCCAAGTACGTCGAAAGGAATGGTGAAACATGTGTAAAATGTTTGAAAAGTCTGCCAATTGTTGAGAAATTGAATTGCAGTCTGTAGAAAAGATATGAAAGGATATTTCAAATTCACGTCAATTTTCTTGCATATGGACTTTATTTTGTAAGTTATTTTCTCAGGGCAATGTTTCATTTAGTGCTTGATGATACTTCAATCACAGAAGTACAAGTGTCATTTGTGAATCTGTTTGCTTAAACACCTGGTAAAATAGAATCTGAGTAGAGAAGTATTTAAAGGTATATGAACAGGTGGAGGAAACATTAGCTAAATTGAATGAGGATCCACTTAAAAAACATGAAGAAAGCAGCAAAATTCACCAAAATCTGTTAAAAATTGGCTGTTTTACAGCTTTTTAAAGATTTTTGCACAATTTTGCGCATTTTTGTGTTACTCTTGTGATGTATCCATAGTTTTATACCCCCTGCCATTTCACTTTAAAGAAGGGAATATAATTCTAATGAAGAGGAATTGATCTTTACCAACCCATCCATAAGATGGAGATGGTATTGGGAACATTTTTAGGGTCTGAAATTAAGGGAAGCAATATAAAGAAAAACAAAAGAATATTGAGGAGTTTTCCTGTTCAATATATCACAATTGCTCGATATAATAAAAATATCTAAAATATTTGATTACACATAACTTGAAAACTACACATGCTGTTATCAAAACTCAAAGACTATTGAAGTCAAAAAGTAACTTTTCAACAAATTGAATGACTAGTTAAAATGTCTAATAATACACACTTGTATTACTGGTGATGTTCTTACTGATTTCAACAAAGAACATTTACAGGATGAGTTCAGGGTTCAAGGAAATTATATGAAAGAGGGTTTCAAAGGAAATAAAATGGTGAAAAAAAGCATTCAAAAATCTTATTCCGTTAAGGAGATGTTTAACTTTTTTTAAGTTTGGTATCATTTGTGTAGAAATTTGTATAGAAATGACTGCAATCAGACTAGTTGTGACATCAAATCCTTAGATTCTTTAGAATTTGTATGTATTCTATCATATTTTGTCCTGCCATTTTGTGGCTTAAACACCATTAGTTATGCCAAAAAGTAGAAAAACAGTTCTTAGTAAAGGTTACTATAATTTACCACCAGAAAAAAGTTTGAAGACAAATAATTCAAAGAGTAATAGCACATTTAGGTACATTGTGCACCATTTGGTTTCTATAAAAGTCCTCTTTCATATATAAACTTCCTTGACCACTGAATTAATCCCTTGACCTCTGAACTTACCGATGGAACAATTGAGCCCCCAAATAAATTTCTGACCTCATTCACTGCAGAAGCAACGCCATCAAAGTTACCGCATAACCCACAAACTCTCCCGGAATATATGTCTGAGAGGTAAATGTCCAGTGACGAGCGTCCATTCCATCTGACCTCCAGGCCAAAGTTTGAAGAAAACACCTGGATTTATATCAATAGACAACAAAGTTCAAATTATACGTCAGCTGTTTGTTGATCTCTTCACTAAAGATCTACAGACAGGTAGCAACTACTTGATTTTAATCGGACAAAAAAACATAAACATGGAAATAGCAAAAAAATAATGAAAATTGGTTAAAAATGGACCACTTTACAGTATTTTTAAATTTTATTGCAATATACTATTATAAATTATGCAAATGTTATTGATTTTTTGTGGCATCTAAACACAAAAACCAAAGAATTTCCTTAAATGTGAACTTATTGTTTTCAATTTCACCGACTTTATTAGAATGGGAGAGGTTGAATATGGCAATACGGTTTGGAATTTCCATCATCCATACCCCTAATGAATTTAGCAGGAGAATAGTACGGTGACTTTCAGGGACTGAAATTTAGGAAAGAAATTTAAAAAATTACATCAAAGATTTTAAAGTGTCCTCTCTTTCATACATCATAACTTATACATAAAATAAATATAATTTGACATTGACATAATTGAATGACTATTCTGTTCAGAATCAAACGCTCTTTCTTGTGCATATAAAATCTCTTCCTGACCATATACCAAACTGTTCAGCACATGAATTTTATTTACAAACATTCATAGCGTCTCCATTTTTGGTTCAGTTAAGAACAATGTTAACATCTTGGACAAAATTCGTTGGAACACTAGCAACTGCTGCTATGACCCATTTTTCTATTCTTTATCATTCAACATTCATACATCCTAAATGATGCTCACATTTATTGGCAGTCCTTCGATCCATATTCTAGAATCATGTGAGGTAGAGAGAAATTGTTGATGGCCTATGCTCTGCCATTAGGAGCAACAAGGCCTAAGAGAGTGATGACCTACTATATTCTTTATCATTCAACATTCATACATCCTAAATGATGCTCACATTTATTGGCAGTCCTTCGATCCATATTCTAGAATCGTGTGAGGTGGAGAGTTGTCGATGGCCTATGCTCTGCCATTAGGAGCAACAAGGCCTAAGAGAGTGATGACCTACTATATTCTTTATCATACAACATTCATACATCCTAAATGATGCTCACATTTATTGGCAGTCCTTGATCCATATTCTAGAATCGTGTGAGGTGGAGAGTTGTCGATGGCCTATGCTCCGCAATTAGAGCAACAAGGCCTAAGAGAGTTGTGAGCTACTATATTCTTTATTATTCAACATTCATACATCCTAAATGATGCTCACATTTATTGGCAGTCCTTCGATCCATATTCTAGAATCGTGTGAGGTGGAGAGTTGTCGATGGCCTATGCTCCGCAATTAGGAGCAACAAGGCCTAAGAGAGTTGTGAGCTACTATATTCTTTATTATTCAACATTCATACATCCTAAATGATGTTAACATTTCTTGGCAGTCCTTCGATCCGTATCCTAGAAACGTGTGAGGAGAGAAGTTGTTAATGGCCAATGCTCTGCCATTAAAAGTACCAAGGCCTAAGAGAGTTGTGACCTACTAAATTCTATTATAAATCATAAAATATTCTAAATCATTTTTGTTAGTGGTTCTTCGATCCGTATTCACTCACTTTTAATGATTTCTTTTTTGTTCTTAGGACATTTGCATAATCTCCATGATGCCCCAGTGTCCTCTGGGACCATACCAAACTGATGATATAGAAATGACTTTTCTTTCATTTAAAAGAACTCCTTTCAATCTTTCATATTCTAACCATTTTTGATGTGGGTCAAATTGAGGTTTTTGGAGTAAAGTAGAGCCAAACATGAGTAACTTTAATTTTTTCAATGAAAATTTCCAAAAATGATTCAGGGTATACTGAAAAAAAAAGTGTTTTAACTTTAATTTTGATCAAAGTTAATCAAACATATTAAACACTGCAAATCTAATCAACCTACCTTATATTGGACACTAATGGCATTTTATGCTCGCTTTTGACCATTTTGAAACAAAATTTTCCAAAAAATCGTAACTGCTAAAATGGGAAATCACAACAGAATATTCTTCCACCGCTTGAAAGATCTTGAAAGGGTCTTTCTAATTAGCTACTGTAGTATGTTTAAGCATAGCCCCCTCACAACAAATTATGAATGCCATCACAAACTTTCCTGATGTGATGATTTTGGTTGGCGGAAGCAATGGATGTCAAATTGTGCAATTAGATACTCTCTTCTCTTTAAATCAACGACTGTCACTATCATCTTGTACAATCATCCATTGACTTGGATCTTTGACTGTCACTATCATCTTGTACAATTATCTATTGCCTTGGATCTTTGACTGTCACTAACATCTTGTACAATCAAACATTGCCTTGGATCTTTGACTGTCACTAACATCTTGTACAATCAAACATTGCCTTTGATCTTTGACTGTCACTATCATCTTGTACAATCATCCATTGCCTTGGATCTTTGACTGTCACTATCATCTTGTACAATCATCCATTGCCTTGGATCTTTGACTGTCACTATCATCGTGTACAATCATCCATTGCCTTGAATCTTTGACTGTCACTATCATCTTGTACAATCAAACATTGCCTTGGATCTTTGACTGTCACTATCATCTTGAACAATCATCCATTGCCTTGGATCTTTGACTGTCACTATCATCTTGTACAATCATCCATTGCCTTGGATCTTTGACTGTCACTACTATCTTGCACAATCAAACATTGCCTTGGATCTTTGACTGTCACTATCATCTTGAACAATCATCCATTGCCTTGGATCTTTGACTGTCACTATCATCTTGCACAATCATCCACTGCCTTGATACTTTGACTGTCACTATCATCTTGTACAATCATCCATTGCCGTGGATCCTTGACTGTCACTATCATCTTGCACAATCATCCATTGCCTTGAATCTTTGACTGTCACTATCATCTTGTACAATCATCCATTGCCTTGGATCTTTGACTGCCGCTATCATCTTGTACAATCATCCATTGCCTTGGATCTTTGACTGTCACTATCATCTTGCACTATCATCCATTGCCTTGGATCTTTGACTGTCACTATCATCTTGTACAATCATCCATTGCCTTGGATCTTTGACTGTCACTATCATCTTGCACAATCATCCATTGCCTTGGATCTTTGACTGTCACTATCATCTTGCACAATCATCCATTGCCTTGGATCTTTGACTGTCACTATCATCTTGTACAATCATCCACTGCCTTGGATCTTTGACTGCCGCTATCATCTTGTACAATCATCCATTGCCTTGGATCTTTGACTGTCACTATCATCTTGTACAATCATCCATTGCCTTGGATCTTTGACTGTCACTATCATCTTGTACAATCATCCATTGCCTTGGATCTTTGACTGTCACTATCATCTTGCACAATTATCCATTGCCTCTTGACTGTCACTATCATCTTGTACAATCATCCATTGCCTTGGAAATTTGACTGTCACTATTATCTTGCACAATCATCCATTGCCTTGGATCTTTGACTGTCACTATCATCTTGTACAATCATCCATTGCCTTGGATCTTTGACTGTCACTATCATCTTGAACAATCATCCATTGCCTTGGATCTTTGACTGTCACTATCATCTTGTACAATCATCTACTGCCTTGGATCTTTGACTGTCACTATCATCTTGTACAATCATCTACTGCCTTGGATCTTTGACTGTCACTATCATCTTGAACAATCATCCATTGCCTTGGATCTTTGACTGTCACTATCATCTTGTACAATCATCCATTGCCTTGGATCTTTGACTGTCACTATCATCTTGTACAATCATCCATTGCTTTGGATCTTTGACTGTCACTATCATCTTGTACAATCATCCATTGCCTTGGATCTTTGACTGTCACTATCATCTTGCACAATCATCCATTGCTTTGGATCTTTGACTGTCACTATCATCTTGTACAATCATCCATTGCCTTGGATCTTTGACTGTCACTATTATCTTGTACAATCATCCATTGCCTTGGATCTTTGACTGTCACTATTATCTTGTACAGTCATCCATTGCCTTGGATCTTTGACTGTCACTATCATCTTGTACAATAATCCATTGCCTTGGATCTTTGACTGTCACTATCGTCTTGTACAATTATTCATTGCCTTGGATCTTTGACTGTCACTATCATCTTGTACAATCATCCATTGCCTTGGATCTTTGACTGTCACTATCATCTTGTACAATCATCCATTGCCTTGGATCTTTGACTGTCACTATCATCTTGTACAATCATCCATTGCCTTGGATCTTTGACTGTCACTATCATTTTGTACAATCATCCATTGCCTTGGATCTTTGACTGTCACTATCATCTTGCACAATCATCCATTGCCTTGGATCTTTGACTGTCACTATCATCTTGTACAATCATCCATTGCCTTGGATCTTTGACTGTCACTATCATCTTGTACAATCATCCATTGCCTTGGATCTTTGACTGTCACTATCATCTTGTACAATCATCCATTGCCTTGGAAATTTGACTGTCACTATTATCTTGTACAGTCCTCCATTGCCTTGGATCTTTGACTGTCACTATTATCTGGCACAATCATCCATTGCCTTGGATCTTTGACTGTCACTATCATCTTGCACAATCATCCATTGCCTTGGATCTTTGACTGTCACTATCATCTTGTACAGTCATCCATTGCCTTGGATCTTTGACTGTCACTATCATCTTGTACAATCATCCATTGCCTTGGAACTTTGACTGTCACTATCATCTTGTACAATCATCTACTGCCTTGGATCTTTGACTGTCACTATCATCTTGTACAATCATCCATTGCCTTGGATCTTTGACTGTCACTATCATCTTGTACAATCATCCATTGCCTTGGATCTTTGACTGTCACTATCATCTTGAACAATCATCCATTGCCTTGGATCTTTGACTGTCACTATCATCTTGCACAATCATCCATTGCCTTGGATCTTTGACTGTCACTATCATCTTGTACAATCATCCATTGCCTTGGATCTTTGACTGTCACTATCATCTTGTACAATCATCCATTGCCTTGGATCTTTGACTGTCACTATCATCTTGCACAATCATCCATTGCCTTGGATCTTTGACTGTCACTATCATCTTGTACAATCATCCATTGCCTTGGATCTTTGACTGTCACTATCATCTTGCACAATCATCTATTGCCTTGGATCTTTGACTGTCACTATCATCTTGTACAGTCATCCATTGCCTTGGATCTTTGACTGTCACTATCATCTTGTACAATCATCCATTGCCTTGGATCTTTGACTGTCACTATCATCTTGTACAATTATCCATTGCCTTGGATCTTTGACTGTCACTATCATCTTGCACAATCATCCATTGCCTTGGATCTTTGACTTTTACTATTATCTTGTACAGTCATCCATTGCCTTGGATCTTTGACTGTCACTATCATCTTGCACAATCATCCATTGCCTTGGAAATTTGACTGTCACTATTATCTTGTACAGTCCTCCATTGCCTTGGATCTTTGACTGTCACTATCATCTTGTACAATCATCCATTGCCTTGGATCTTTGACTGCCGCTATCATCTTGTACAATAATCCATTGCCTTGGATCTTTGACTGTCACTATCATCTTGTACAATCATCCATTGCCTTGGATCTTTGACTGTCACTATCATCTTGCACAATCATCCATTGCCTTGGATCTTTGACTTTCACTATCATCTTGTACAATCATCCATTGCCTTGGATCTTTGACTGTCACTATCATCTTGTACAATCATCCATTGCCTTGGATCTTTGACTGTCACTATCATCTTGCACAATCATCCATTGCCTTGGATCTTTGACTTTTACTATTATCTTGTACAGTCATCCATTGCCTTGGATCTTTGACTGTCACTATCATCTTGCACAATCATCCATTGCCTTGGATCTTTGACTGTCACTATTATCTTGCACAATCATCCATTGCCTTGGATCTTTGACTGTCACTATCATCTTGCACAATCATCCATTGCCTTGGATCTTTGACTTTCACTATTATCTTGTACAGTCATCCATTGCCTTGGATCTTTGACTGTCACTATCATCTTGCACAATCATCCATTGCCTTGGATCTTTGACTGTCACTATCATCTTGCACAATCATCCATTGCCTTGGATCTTTGACTTTCACTATTATCTTGTACAGTCATCCATTGCCTTGGATCTTTGACTGTCACTATCATCTTGCACAATCATCCATTGCCTTGGATCTTTGACTGTCACTATTATCTGGCACAATCATCCATTGCCTTGGATCTTTGACTGTCACTATCATCTTGCACAATCATCCATTGCCTTGGATCTTTGACTTTCACTATTATCTTGTACAGTCATCCATTGCCTTGGATCTTTGACTGTCACTATCATCTTGCACAATCATCCATTGCCTTGGATCTTTGACTGTCACTATCATCTTGCACAATCATCCATTGCCTTGGATCTTTGACTGTCACTATCATCTTGCACAATCATCCATTGCCTTGGATCTTTGACTGTCACTATCATCTTGTACAGTCATCCATTGCCTTGGATCTTTGACTGTCACTATTATCTTGTACAATCATCCATTGCCTTGGATCTTTGACTGTCACTATCATCTTGTACAATCATCCATTGCCTTGGATCTTTGACTGTCACTATCATCTTGTACAATAATCCATTGCCTTGGATCTTTGACTGTCACTATCATCTTGTACAATTATCCATTGCCTTGGATCTTTGACTGTCACTATCATCTTGCACAATCATCCATTGCCTTGGATCTTTGACTGTCACTATCATCTTGCACAATTATCCATTGCCTTGGATCTTTGACTGTCACTATCATCTTGTACAATCATCCATTGCCTTGGATCTTTGACTGTCACTATTATCTTGTACAGTCATCCATTGCCTTGGATCTTTGACTGTCACTATCATCTTGCACAGTCATCCATTGCCTTGGATCTTTGGCTGTCACTATCATCGTGTACAATCATCCATTGCCTTGGATCTTTGACTGTCACTATTATCTTGTACAATCATCCATTGCCTTGGATCTTTGACTGTCACTATCATCTTGTACAATCATCCATTGCCTTGGATCTTTGACTGTCACTATCATCTTGCACAATCATCCATTGCCTTGGATCTTTGACTGTCACTACTATCTTGCACAATCATCCATTGCCTTGGATCTTTGACTGTCACTATCATCTTGTACAATCATCCATTGCCTTGGAAATTTCACTGTCACTATTATCTTGTACAGTCATCCATTGCCTTGGATCTTTTCCACCACCTTAAAATCAATTTTACAATTCAGTTTAAGAAAACTTGGCAGAATTTATTATTCCAATTGTATCATAATTTTCCAGCTTTCATTTGACATCAAAATAACTAAGCTGTGCAAATAGTATCAGTGCTATATCATAGTGTGTGTCTAGTCTGCTAATCAAAAATGACAAAAACTTACAACTTGCATTCCTGTATCATACACTGTGTATCTAGAGGTGAAAAATGGAAGGTTGACAGGATTTAAATTCACGAGGATTTCACGGTTCTGAAGGAATGTTATATTTTCCTCCATATCATCACCCTGAAGAGAAAAAATAAAAATAAAATTAGAAATATATTTGATTTGTGAAAGCTATAGTCCTTTCTTATATATCATGAAAAAGCTTTGGGGTCACTTATATAATATTTAGTGCTGTCATGGCATGGCTCTATTATGAATCGATTATCGTGGAGAAAAATATTGCAATATATTGGTATATTGCACTATTTTTCAAGAAAACTGACTCACGACACAAATTGTTAATTTATTGCAATTCCCTGCACTAATGTTACTTCTTTTATGATGAACGCAAGAAAAAATGATTTGCAGATCTAGCAGACAACATGATCGCGTGACTATTATGTTCATCACGCATATGTTTGTTTCAGCCAACATGATATGGATTTTGCACATGTTCTTAATTTTATGTTCTTTTTGCCAACTTACATAAACTTTGGGGTGATTTAAAAACTTTTTGTTTTAGATTTAAAACTGACTTTTAGATTTAAAGCCAGATTTGTAACATACGAAGTAGCCTAGACTAGTTGCGCGAATATCTCTTAGTTAAGTATTAGTTTTTGTATCGCAATATTAGTGTTGAGAGGTATATTTCATGTCATAGTAAAGAGATATCGTGATAATCAACATGTCATGACAGCACTAACAAAAATCATTGATAAAAATTAAAATAATATTTGATTGATTAAAATAGTAAGATATTCTGAAACATGTTTTTATAATATGGCCATTAAATTTCAACATTCATTAAAAGAAAAAAAAAAAAAATGGAGTTCTTAACCAATGAGGCAAGTAAAAGGCAATTGCCTTCCCAAGAAATATGTTCTACAAGTTCTACACAACTTTGTTTGTTTATACTGGACTTCACTATCATTGTCTCATGCTATCCTTCTCCTTTTAATCAGTTGTTGATGATCAGCAACATATATTCATAGGTGTAGGAACAGGGGGGGAAGGGGGCAGGGGCACATTCCCCCTAAGAGGTCGGTCCCCCACTTTCTGTAAGCTTCATACACCCCCGCATATATTAGATTGACAACCACAGTGTCTGAGCCGGGTCTATACCTTCACCACAACGTCACATAAAATGAAGAAGTAATATTTCCTAAATTAACTTAAAGATGAAAAAAATATATAAAAAAATGATAAAAATAAAAATTAATAGTTTTTTAGAAGAAAAAAATCACAGCAAATATGGCAAGACATTTTGCTCGAAAAGAGAAGGAAAATAATAAAGAAATGATTTCAAAACGAATGGTATTTATACGATAGTTACCTTGGGGCTCAATATTAGACGCGCCTCAAATGTAAAGGTAGATCCTGTGCCTGGATAGAAGTCATTGTTCTGGTTTATTGCAAACTCCTGGAGTGACTGATCATTATTGCATATCTGCACCATGCCATAACTGCATATACCATTTGCACTGTAGGTGTAGCCATCAAAGGTACGGTAATGATTGCTGTATAAGCTGCACCTGCCACGAACTATATCAACACAGAAAATTGGGAACAGCATATAGGGATACGTTTGGGTAATTGTAAGTTTTGATACTATTTTTGTCATCATTTTAACCAAAATATTATCAGAGTATTCCTCAACCTTGTTAATGTTAGTCCCAGGTATAGTGAGGTGGATCATTCTGTTGAAATGCCTATGGTTCAAATTCAGCAACTGGTGGCAGTTCAAATCCAGCATTTAATGGCAGTTCAAATCCAGCATTTACTGGCAGTTCATGCTGGTGGTTCAAATCCGGCAGTTTAACTCCAGCATTTACTGGCGGTTCAAATCCATTATTTGCTAGTGATTTAAATCCAGCATTTGGTGGCAGTTCAAATCCAGCATCCAGCATTTGGTGGCAGTGCAAATCCAGCATTTACTAGTAATTCAAATCCAGCATTTTCTAGTGGTTTAAATCCAGCATTTGCTAGTGGTTCAAATCCAGCATTTGCAAGTGGTTTAAATCCAGCATTTGCTAATGGTTAAAATCCAGCATTTTACAAGTTGTTCAACTTGAAATCCAGCATTTAGTGGCAGTTTATTTCCAAAATTTGCTGGCAGTTAAAATCCAACATTTGCTGGCAGTTAAAATCCAACATTTGCTGGCAGTTAAAATCCAGCATTTGCTGGTGGTTCAAGTTTAGTATTTGCTGGTGGTTCAAATCTAGCATTTGATAGTGGATCAAATCCAGCATTTACTAGTGGTTCAAATTTAGCATTTTCTGGTGGTTCAAATCCAGCATTTTCTGGTGCTTCGAATCCAGCATTTACTAGTGCTTTGAATCCAGTATTTACTAGTGGTTCAATTCCAGGATTTGCTGGTAGTTCAAATCCAGCATTTGCTGGTAGTTCAAATCCAGCATTTGGTGGCGGTTCAAATCCAGCATTTGGTGGTAGTTCAAATCCAGCATTCGCTAGTGGTTCAATTCCAGCATTTGCTGGTAGTTCAAATCCAGCATTTGGTGGCGGTTCAAATCCAGCATTTGGTGGCAGTTCAAATCCAGTATCGCTAGTGGTTCAATTCCAGCATTTGGTTGTAGTTCAACTCCAAGATTTAGTCACAAAAAGTGCAGGCTATTCTTGAGTGGTATTTTATCACTTCATGAGGGATTGGTGAGGGGGACATTGTTACTCCAATCTTCCCTCTCTCTAAGTTTGCATTTCAAAACTGATACAAAATAAATTCCAAATGACAAGTTGAAAAGTTCTATGGCTACCTATTAAAACTTTTTCCTTGATTGTTTTGATTTTGTTTGGTCCATGAGGGATTAACAGCACCACGACAACGAGGGTCAAATTGTGCCTCAGAGGTTAGATCATTTTAGAGGTAGGAAGGAAAGAAAACAGGGGGAGAATGAGAGAAATACAAGAACTAAAAGTCAGAAATATCGAGAGAAGAGGTGCATGGGTTTTGACGTTTAAACAACATGTACATACCTTCATTGCAGGTGCTTCCAAAGTATGGGTGATTGCAGACACAAACTGGTTGGTCTTCATCCGACATATCACAAACACCATTCGAACCACAGGCAATAGATCCGCACAGGTTGGATTCTAAACAAAAGTTAAAATGCATAAAATGTTAGATATCATGGGTAATGAAAAGTTTCTTTGCCAATCAATATCTAAAAATTGTGATAATTTGCCTCTTCTTCCCTAACTTTGAGTTGATCATGTTGTGTATATGCATCTCCTTTATTCCCCAACCGCCATTTTTGGCTACATGCCGAAGAGCTTCTCTTTAAGCCCACCCTCACCCTACACCTGAGTTAATACTGAAAACTCAGGTATGACAATTACCAACCCGACTTCCTGTTCAGTGTATTGTTTCCACTCCAAACAATGACTGTTTATCTGCCATTCCATGCAAACCACAGCTAAGTAGCTCAAGGCTATTTGTGTGTATAAGATTACACAAAGCCAGTGGAGAGTAAATCAGGCACTTTTGTAATTGAAATCATCATCCATGTTAGGTGTCTTAGTAGGAGAAATTTGTTTGCAAACTGGAGTTAAAATAACTGTGTATCATATGCCTGAGGTGATGTGTGCATTAACTGTGAATTTTAAGTCAGCAAAATTATTTTCTTTCAGAGACAGTAAAGTGCCAAAATCCAAATCAAATTGGCTCAAAAATGCCAGACAGCAATTAAAGTGTCTTAAAAACATGAATCATCAAAAACACAACATCAGAAATGATTCTTATTTCAGTATCAAGATATATTTAGCAAAAAGGAATAGAAATATCCATGTAACATTACGTGGACATAAGCTAAGTCCAATTTAAAAACAACCCATGCTTGCACATGAGGTCACTAACTCTTCTGTGTTATGAATAATTTCACACAGGCCTCTCACTCATACACAACATGTATTACTTAATCTACACACTTTGACCTCTGTTTGTTTATTTGTTTGATGAGGGCTTAACGGCACCATGACACGAGGATCAAATTGTGCCTGAGAGGTCAGATCATTCTAGAGGTAGGAAGAAAAGGGAACAGGAGGGGGAGAATGAAAGAAATTTAAGAACAAAAAGTCAGAAAGCTGGGATCGAGAGAGGAGTTGCATGGGTGAATCAAAAACAAAGTAAAGAGGGGGTGGAAGAGGAGAACTAAATATGGTTGTAGAGGGAAGCATGATAAAGGAAGGAGATAATTATATCCAGAGGGTTTTTCTGGACGAACTCAGCAATTGAGTTGTACGGAGCGAGGGAAGCTCTGGGAAGGTTGTACAGGGGCAAGCAAGGAGAATGTGATGGATTGTGAGGGTACAATGGCAATTGTTACAGAGGGATGGGGGAGCCAATAAGGAGGAGGGAGTGAGTGAGGTGGGTGTGACTTATTCTAAGACGGATAATATGTAGGTAAACTTTACATTGAGTCTACAAGAAGTTACATATCTCACAACAAATTTTTGTGGTTTTAAATTTCAAATATTAGAGATTAGGTATGTTGTGTGGTCGTTTGGTGGAATTTTTTTTTTTTTTTAAAAGGCTCCAAGCAGTTGTATAGGGAATGTCCATGTAATAATAGATAATGATACCTCAAAATTGAACATTATTTCTATTTGATAAAATTAAGTTACTGAGTCTAAACAATTTTAAATGACAGATTACCATTACAGGCTTGTCCATTGCCTTCAAACGGCTGTTGCATAAGCATCCTCACGGCCGGTCTCTGCGCTCTGAGAGCATAGAGCATTAGAATCACATTCCACCGGATTGCAGTCTATCTGGTTTCCTTCAGAGCAAATGCACTCGGAGGTGCAGTTATTCTGATAATAACTATCACCAAGCTAAGGAGGATAGAAGGTTATTGCTAATAAATGTTTTTGATCACTTTAAGCTATATGGGACAAGTAGAAATTTTATATTACAGATTTTGACAGTATAGCACCTAACACACAATATTTTAGAAAGGGACTGAATTCTTTAGTCTCAACATGGTCATTACATTGCTATATGTGAGGTTGATGTACAAGCAAAATGGTGCGTCATATTACAAGCTGCTTTTTCGTTCAACAATGAGAGACAGTAATAATACAACATTCAAGCCATTAAATGATCATACAAGGCAAAGGAAGTGTGAATTGAAGACATTGAACATCTCATATCACTAGGCCTAAAAATAAGGGCCCGAACAGCTAGTAATATTACTAAGTCTGAAAATACTCCAGTCTTTGCCTCAAAAGCTAGTAATATTACTAGGTCCCTCAATAGACTTCATAATATCACAAGGTAGAGAACAGCTAAAACATAAGACCCTCAATAGATAGTAATATTACTAGGTCAGAAAAAACTCCAGTCTTTGCCTGTGTGAGCTAGACCTCTTAATATTACAAGGTAGAGGAACAGCTAAAACATAAGGCTCTGAACAGCTAGTAATATTACTAGGTCAGAAAAAACTCCAGTCTTTACCTGTGTTAGCTAGACCTCTTAATATTACAAGGTAGAGGAACAGCTAAAACATAAGGCTCTGAACAGCTAGTAATATTACTAGGTCAGCTAAAAACTAGGTAACAGTCTTTACCTAAAAAGCAGTCTTTGCCTCTTAATATTACAAGGTAGAGGAACAGCTAAAACATAAGGCTCTGAACAGCCAGTAATATTACTAGGTCTGAAAATACTCCAGTCTTTGCTTGTGAGAGACTTCATAATATTACAAGGAAGAGGAACAGAGCTAAAACATAAGGCCCTGAACAGCTAATAATATTACTAGGTCTGAAAAAACTTGTCTTTGCCTGTAAGACCTCGTAATATTACAAGGTAGAGGAACAGCTAAAACATAAGGCTCTTAACAGCTAGTGATAATTCTAGCCTGAGTTATGAGTGAGACATCGTAATATTACAAAGTAGGGAACAAACAGCTAAAACAGTCTCCAGGTCATGACTATAAGCTAGTTTGAAGAATTTTTAATAAATACAGAAATTGTAATTGATGACAGAGCTGACAACTAAAAATCTTTAATGTAATTCTTCAAAATTCTGTCCTACATTTCAGTCACTGAAAATCATTAAGACTTTTTTCTGCTGCTAACATTTAATAGAGGGTATAATGGAAATCCCTTGCTCATATATTTAACTTCTTGCATTCAAAGAACAGTGGTGAAGAATTAAAAAACAATAGGTTAACATAAGGACGTTAATAGGTTTTCTTCTTGTGATGTCACTAAATTGGATTAAAATTTGCACAATTTCATTAAAAATGGCTTTGCTTAAAACCAGGAATATCTCAACCATTAGTAAAGGCACTGCTTAGAAATTTGGCCTGCAATTTGAAGCAATAAATTAACCACATGATTCCACAAGATTAACTTTGCATCGTAACATTGAGGTATAAATAGTTATATTCTCATAGTTCATTTCACCTTTCCCCAACAGCATAGACAAACGATGCCAGCATTGATTACATTACTACTTATATCACAAAGGATTGTCATTATATTCAGATGTGTGTCACTAAAAATACCACCATAACACCAGTGGGAGTAGTTGTTATCTTGAAGGAGCATAGATAAGGTGAAACTGTATACAGTTTTGTGGTTTCTGAAACAAAGTTTTACTCCGACCAGCCCTGCTCCATTTGAGGACCAGTTGAGATGTTCCTGGTTTTAAGCAGAGCCATTTCTAATGACCTGCCTTCAAATGGAGCAGGGACAGTCAGAGTAAAAGTTATTCAATTCTTTATTTCCCAAATCACAAAACTGTATACATTTTCACCTGTCCAAAACTCCTTCAAGTTTGTTTGTTTAATGAGAGTTTAACGGCACCACAACAGCAAGGGTCAAATTGTGCCTGAGAGGTAAGATTATTCCAAAGGTAGGAAGAAGAGTAAACAGGGGGAGATTGAGAGAAACACGAGAACTAAAAGCCAGAAAGCTGGGATCGAGAGAGGAGGTGTATGGGTGAAAAAAAAATGTTCCTTCAAGATAAAAAGTACTCCCATTGGTGTAACAGTATTTTGAGTCACACCGTCAAAATATAATGGCAATCCTTTGTAATAAAAGTAGCACCCATAATCAATGTTGGCATTGTTTATCTTTGTTGCTGGGGAAAGGTGAAATGAAATATGAGCATAGAACTATTTATACCTCATTGTTATGATGCAAAGTTAATCTTGTGGAATGATGCAGTAATTTGTGGCTTGAAAATTGCAGGCCAAATTTTTAAGCAGTGCCTTTACCAATGTTATTATAAAAATGCTCTGAAATTAAAAAAATGCTATAAATGTTTAACCAATTTTGAAGAAATTTGTTGCTGTTTTCATTTTTTTTTTGGTTTTTAGCATATTTTCTTCCAATTAAGCTCAAGTTTTTGCAAGAGAGATCTAAAATGTTAGAAAATTATCTGCTTTATCTAAACCATCCTTCAAACTTACCTTAAAGTACACCCCATCACCCGTCAAGCACCCACAGCTTTGAGGTGGCACACATTCATTGTAACTCCACAAGAGACCAGGAGGGCACACACATCCTTCATTATCTTGGTACATGCAAGGGCTACCATTGGCACCTGAAAGCATCCTTACACATGTTTCAGGACAAGCTGTGGTTTTGCTCTGGTAGGTGCTTCCTACCGGGCAGGTGATTGCTGAAGATAATGCAAAAGATGTTTTTATACAGTCACTGATTATTCATACAGTCATTGAATATTCATACAGAGAGTAATTTGCTTTGTACACACTGCATCAGGCATACTTCACCACTACAAATACAATTTATCTTAGATAATGTCTGCCCATGTCAGTCCATGTAGGCAATGCCTGATGTTTCTGGCAAGCCCATCAAGGGCTACCAGGTCAACTTTCACTATTGATTGGAGACAGATGGCTTTTCTCATCAGCCACTATCCTAGAACAGCAAGCTTGTTGGCATGGACACTGTGCCAGAAAAGGCTTTTCCCCCCCCCAAAAAGGCTTTTCCCCCCCCCAATGTGTGGGTTTGCTCCCCCCTCCCCCAATGTGTGGGTTCCTCCCGGGTGCTGGGAGGTCTGCCAGTCATGGATGAGTGGCTTAACTGTGACAGATCTGCCTGCCGCAGCTGCAGCTAGGCAGAATCCACAACCCAACACAACTCACCATCATCCCAATGATATTAGGGAGTGCTTCGACAACAAGCCACTAGGCTTATGGCGATGAATGTATGTAGATACAATTAAATTTATCCAATTTAAAACTTTGCTCCCACTTATGTTTTGATTTCATCTGAGCTTACTTTTTGTTTTTATTACATTTTAAGAATGTGTAATATATTGTTATATAACTGTTATGTCACTATATGGAACAATGATAAATCCCATGGCACGTAGAGACATGTATAAACTTTAATATTCTTCTGTGTTACTTTTGAACAAGCTCAGAAGAATGGTATAAAGTGTGAAATAAAATGATAAAAATAGTAATAATAGACAAAGAAATTTCTACAGAACTCATCTTGAAACTATAATACATGGCTTGCAGTCCAAAACACTCAAAGGATTAGTTCAGTGGTCAAGAAGTCCATCATATATGAAAGAAGACTTCAAAAGAAACAAAATGGTGAAGAAAGCATTCAAAAATCTTATTCCGTTAAGGAGATATTTAAGTTTAAAGTTTGGTATCATTTGTGTAGAAACGACTGAAACAAGACTAGTTGTGACATCAAATGCTTAGATTCTTTAAAATTTGTATGTATTCTATCATATTTTGGCCTGCCATTTTGTGGCTTAAAAACCATTGAATATGTCAGGAGAGTAATAAAACAGAAAGGGTAATTATAATTTACCACCTGAAGAAAAGTTTGAGGTAAAAAATTTCAAATAGGAAAAAGTTAAAATAAGGATGTGAGGATGAGGACAACAACCTTCCATAGCAGACTTACTACACCTGTCATTTCTGCACAGATATGAGCTGTAAACTTTAAAATCTTTTTAATGGAATAATATTTTAGAATGCTTTCTTCACCATTGTGTTTCTTTTAATATAAGATAAGATAAACTTGCTTCACCGGTGAACTAATCCTTTATATGACCGATGAAAAGCTATTAATGAAAAATCAGATTGCTGCAAATTTCTACACACAGATAGATATCACATCATTTTCATCTTTAAACTCCAAACCAATGACTTTTATGAATAACATTTTCTGATGGATAATAAGTAGGATATCAAGAAAAGTATAAAGGTGTGATAATAAAGAGTGAAACTCACAACAGCGAGTGTTCCTCCAGGTGTAGAAAGGTTGTCCAATGTCTCTGCAGAACCCTGCCACATATGAGTATGATGAACAAGCGGCTCTGCCAAAATCATTTTCCTTACATGTGTCAAACCGACAGTTAACTGCAGCTACATTGGTAATATCGTTACCACACGTTTGAAAATTTGCTGAATATGAGGAAGAATATACTTAATTTGGTAAATTACAGTCGAGGATCAAATCACAATTAGGTTTAATTTAACCAATGTTTATAACATCCCAATAGAAATCCTTTACCCCAAAATACTCAGGGAAATTCAAACATATGTTTCTGATGTACTGAGAACATTCATGAGATTTCTGATAATAGTCTTGATGCACTGATAACAGTCATAAGGAACTGCTAACAGTCATGATGCACTGTTATCAGTTTTAATGCACCATTAACAGTCATGATGAACTGTTAACAGTTATGTTTGTTTGTTTGTTTGTTTGATGAGGGCTTAAAGGCACCACAACAAAGAGGGTCAAATTGTAACAGTCATGATGCATTCAGTCTTTATGCACCGTTAACAGTCATAATGAACTGTTAACAGTCATGATGCACTGTTAACAGTCATGAAGTACAGTACTGTTAACAGTCATTATGTACTGATAACAGTCATGATGTACTATTAACAGTAACAGTGCACTGTTAACAGTCATGATGCACTGTTAACAGTCATGAAGTGCAGTATTGTTAACAGTCATGATGTATTGATAACAGTCATGATGTACTATTAACAATAACGGTGCACTGGTAACAGTCCTGACGCACTGTTACCAGTTTTAATGCACCATTAACAGTCATGATAAACTGCTAACAGTTATGTTTGTTTGATGAGGGCTTAAAGGCACCACAACAACGAGGGTCAAATTGTGCCTGAAAGCTTAGATCATTCTTAGCAGTTTGTTTGTTTGATGAAGGCTTAAAGGCACCACGACAACGAGGGTCAAATTGTAACAGTCATGATGCATTCAGTCTTAATGCACTGTTAACAGTCATGATGAACTGTTAACAGTCATGATGCACTGTTAACAGTCATGATGAACTGTTAACAGTCATGATGCACTGTTAACAGTCATGAAGTACAGTACTGTTAACAGTCATGATGTATTGATAACAGTCATGGTGTACTATTAACAGTAACGGTGCACTGTTAACAGGCATGACGCACTGTTACCAGTCACAATGCACCATTAACAGTCATGATGCGCTCTTAACAGTCATGATGCACTCTTACCAGTCATGATGCACTGTTAACAGTAATGATGCACTATTAACAGTAATGATGCACTGTTAACAGTAATGATGCACTGTTAACAGTAATGATGCACTGTAAAAGTCAAGATGTACTGATAAGTCATAATGTACTATTAACAGTAAAGGTGCACTGTTAAAAGCCCTGATGCACTATAAATAGTAAAGATGTTAATAGTCATCATGCACTGTTAACAATCAACACTTTCACACATCAGACATCTTCTGTGTAAGGGGCTACCACTTAATTACTTGGTGATATCTGTCTGGCCTAGCAAAGAGTACAGAAAATACATCCTCAAACAATCACCTGAAACTACATGATTAAAAAACTTACGTGTGCCAAGATTTCCACAAGCAGCATTAGCCGCCTCTCTAACTGCGTCATCTGCAATATCACAGGGGTCCTCACTGCTTGGTGGACGATCAACAGATGTACACGGCTCACTCATCACTCTTTGAGTTTCTTCAATCACTGACTCAGACTAGAGAGAGAATAAAAACAGCATTATTACTATTAATAATCATTTCATTTCATTTATGTTTCTTCACAACATTCAAACAATAATGATAATAATATACATATAACAAAAATACAAAGAGTTGTGAAAGAAAGTGCTCTAAAAAACCTTTGTGGCTTAACGAGTAGGGCACTCCTCTTAATATCGGGATAATAGGACTTCATTTACTTTTAGTGTATACACACACATAGTTGTCTGTAAACAAGAATAGAGAGAAAATAAAATAAGAGAGAAAAAAACACACCATGACCCCCACCGCTAGCCACCCTACCCCTAAACTCAATCACCACACTGTAGTTTACATGAAAATGGGACACACTAATATATAATATAATAATCGAACCCGCCACTGGGATCTACCCCACCTCCACCTTAAAAACCCCTCAATACATAACAATAAAAAATCAATAGGCTTGGATAAAGTATATCTTAAGATGTTCTCTGAACTGTATAACTGTTTCAAATTATTTTCTTTCAAGAGGTAAAGAATTCCAAAGGTTAATTGCATGATTTCTTAGGTTAATTACTTCTTATACAGCGCTCACTTCTACAAAACAATATGCAATCAGTGGTACTTTACATACACCATATACTTACTTGACAACAAATGAACTTAATAGACAAAAATGACTGAAAAACCTGAAAAAGATGAGTTTATACTTTCTTTTTGAAAATGTTAAAATTACTAGAAGTTTAAATGTCAGTTGGTAGCTTGTTCCATTCTTAATAGGCGGCCCACGGGCCAAATCTGGCCTGCCCAATAATCCAATCTGGCCCACAAAAAATAGTAGTAGCAGATAGGGGTAAAGGAGTGTGAGGACCAAATGTGGTTGAGGATGGTGAGTAGGGTAGTGGTGGCCTTGTCGTGGAGGTGTTTCAGGAACTGGTAGGGGATGTTATCTGGGCCCTTGGAGGTACAGCCATGCAGTGTCGTGGATGGCTTGGTTTAATTCAGAAAGGGTGAGAGGGGTGTTGTAGCTCTCAGTGTTGTCGGAGGGAAAGGTGATACTCTTGGCTTCATTGCAAGCTTTTTTGGCTTTGAAAGTATTGGGGTAGTTGGCCGAGGACAAGATGTTGCTGAAAGAGGCGGCGAGGTGGTTAACAATGTGTTTTTTGCGGTGAGAAGGTTACCATTACAGGAGAGATGGAAGCCTGCTGTGGAAGCTTTTAACCATTCTCCAATCTTCTTAGTAGGAGTGTTGGTGGTGAGAGAAGAGATTAAGTTGTTCCAATGTTGGTTTTACTGTCCTTGATAGTGTGCCTGGCTTTGGCGTGATTGATGCAAAAGAGGTTGAGATTGTGGGTGGTCGGGTTAGTTTTGAAGTTCCTGAGAGCCCTTTTTCTGTTCTTGATGATGGTTTGGCAGTCATCGCTGAATCAGGGGGTTTGGAGGTTTTGGAAATGGAGCAAGTGGCGATGTTGATAAGGATGTTACTGAAGTTTGTCATGGGATCCTCACCCTCGAGGAGATGGGGTAGAGGTGAGAGTCACAAAGTTTTTAGAAAAGGGGCCAGTCGGCCTTCTTGAGGTCCAATTAGGGTGTGGTCTGTGGGGGTTTGAAGGTTGGAGTGAAAAAGAAGAGGGTAATGGTCACTACCACAGAGAATAGCAGTGACTTTCCAGCTAAAATCAAGGAGGAGGTTGGGGGAACAGACAGACAGGTATTGAACAATACAGGTGAAGAGGCCTGTGGCAGGGTGAAGGTAGGTCGGGGAGTTAGTGTTGAGCAAGGAGAGGCTGTGCTGTCGAAGAGTGTTTTCGAAGAGCTTGTGTTGGTGCAGGAAGCACTGTCATGGTCCGGGGCTCCACAGTTGCCACAGCGCACTTGGCTGTGACAGGAGTTTGGCCATACATCTGGCACTTATGACAACGAAGGGGGTTATGAATGTAAGGGCCAGGCGACTGGGATTCTCAGGTAGCCGGCAATGATGGAGGGGAGAGTTGGTGTGGTAGAGGTCAGGAAGATGGTATTTGTGGGTGTTTCAGCATGAGGATAAGACAATGGGCTTCAGTAATGTGTTGGCAGGCAAGTTCTTCAACAAGGTCTTCATCAGTCAAATAGGTAAGGTCTCTGGTTATGATGACGCCTTTGCTGGAGTTCAGGGAATGGTTGGGGTGACTGTAATGTCGATACCAGTATTAGCTAGGTTTTTGGTGGTGAGGAGGGTAGTGGCTTGAGTGTCCCTGGTGCAGTGCACCAGGAGATTGCCAGATCTGAGGGTAGAAACCATGGGGAGGGTACCAACAAGTTCATGAGGAAAGGGGAAATTGTTTTTGAAACTTGTCTGGTTTATTGGTGGCCTGAAGGATTAAAATGTTGGGGGCTAGGGCTGAAGAATGGTCAATGGAGGTAGCAGGTGGGTCACAGGGAGGGGAAGGAGGGTCAAGCTTAAGGCAGAAGCATTTCGTCATGATGGAAAAAAAAACAAGGGTTGAGAGACCTGAGGAAACTAGATGAAAAAAATCGAAAAAATAGAATAGATATCACGTTGCTCTCAACACGTCTCAATCGTGGTCCTTGTAGGAGCTTTAATCCTGTTACTTGGTTATATATGATTCTCCTTTCCCAAGGACATAACCCAACATCTCTGCAGTAGTGGCCCTATTGGGAGGGGATCCCCACTTGCCCCACAGATAATTTTGTAGTGACAAAATTTGAAGCAATTAGTAGAATTTCCCCGCCCCACAAGACAAAAATGCTCTTCGATTGTCCCCCCCCCCCACACCATGACCAAAATACTGCCACCACCACTGCATCTCTGCCTAGCAAACCATTTGTTAAAAGGCTGTATGTATGGACAGGAATGCCTCTTCACAAGAAAGTCAATGAAGCATGGATGCTATAACATGCAAAGAGGATTGAAAGTTTCTATGAGGACCGCAAAGATAGAGTTCTGCAACACACCCTTAACCAAATTCCACATGAACCCCATGCAGCATTAATGCATCCCCAGTATCCTTGGAGAGGCACTTCCAAGATGGTTATCACCAACCCTCTGTCAGGGGAAGGCACAGAGGTGCAGTGGCTCAAGAGGTGCAGTGGCTCAAGAGGTGCAGTGGCTCAAGAGGTGCAGTGGCTCAAGAGGTGCAGTGGCTCAAAGGTGCAGTGGCTCAAGAGGTGCAGTAGCTCAAAAGGTGCAGTGGCTCAAGAGGTGCAGTGGCTCAAGAGGTGCAGTGACTCAAGAGGTGCAGTGGCTCAAGAGGTGCAGTGGCTCAAGAGGTGCAGTGGTTCAAGAGGTGCAGTGGTTCAAGAGGTGCAGTGGCTCAAGAGGTGCAGTGGCTCAAGATGTGCAGTGGTTCAAGAGGTGCAGTGGCTCAGAGGTGCAGTGGCTCAAGAGGTGCAGTGGCTCAAGAGGTGCAGTGGTTCAAGAGGTGCAGTGGCTCAAGAGGTGCAGTGGCTCAAGAGGTGCAATGGCTCAAGAGGTGCAGTGGCTCAAGAGGTGCAGTAGCTCAAGAGGTGCAATGGCTGAAGAGGTGCAGGAGCTCAAGAAATGCAGTGGCTCAGTGGTTAAGGAGTCATGCTGGGTTTGACTCCCATCATGAAAGCTGCATTGTGTCCTTGAGCAAAACACTTTACCCTACTCACTTTAGTCCTCTCAGCTGTAAAATCATTGTACCCTCACTGCTGTGGAATTAATATGTGATGGACTGGCATTCTGTCCAGGGGGAGTCATGTGCTCTCATTCGCTTGCACCATTGAAACCAGGAATAAGCATCAACCCTATGAGCCTAATGGTTGTATTAGATTTATTTAAACTTGAACAGGGAAAGGCACTGGATAGAATAGGAACTGAAAAGAAGAATTCAAAGAGGACTAGAACGGTAAATACCGTCATGGTTCGCAAGCCCATGCAAATTGACACCCATATAATATGACCCAGCAAATTATAAAAATGGCATCTCACATGTCATCCCATATGGCATCCCATATGGCATCCCACCCCATGTCCCACATGGCATTCCACCATATCTTCCACATGGCATTCCACCATATCTTCCACATGGCATCCCACCCCATGTCCCACATGACATCCCATGTCCCACGTGGCATTCCATCATACGTCCCACAGGGCATCCAATCCTATGACCCACATGGCATTCCACCCTATGTCCCACATCCCATGTACCAAATGACATTCCACCTCATGTCCCACATAACATCCCATGCCTTGTCCCACATGGCATTCCACCATATCTCCCACATGGCAAACCACCATACAGTGTCTCACATGGCATTCCACCATATGTCCCACATGGCAATCCACCATGTCCCACATGGCATCCCACGCTATAACTCACATGGATCCCATCCTACATGTATGTCCCACATTAATCCAACCATATGTACCACATGACATCCCTCCCTATGTCCCACATGGCATCCCTCCCTGTGTCCCGCATCAGTGGCTTCCCACCTGATGTTGCACATAGCATCCCACCATATGTTCCACATGGTATCCCTCCTAATGTCCTAATGACATCCTACTTTATGTTCCACATGGCATCACATCCCATGTCCCCATGGCCTCCTACCCTATGTCCCACATAGCATCCTACCCTATATCACACATGGCATCCTACCTTATGTTACACATGGCATCCTACCTTATGTCACACATGGCATCCCAACCTATGTCACACTCTGTGTTACTCAGGGCATCCCACCACGTCCCACATGGCATTCTACCCTGTTCCACATGGCATCTCACCTCATGTCCCACATGGCATCCCATTCCATGTCCCACATGGCATCCCAACTCATGTCCCACATGGCATCCCACCCCATGTCCCACATGGCATCCCACCCCATGTTCCACATGGCATTCCACCCCATGTCCCACATGACATCCCACCCCATGTCCCACATGGCATCCCACCCCATGTCCCACATGGCATTCCCCATGTCCCCATGCCATCCCACCTCATGTCCCACATGGCATCCCACCCCATGGCATCCCACCCCATGGCATCCCACCCCATGGCATCCCACCCCATGTCCCACATGCATCCCACCCCATCCCCCACCTCATGTCCCACATGGCATCCCACCCCATGGCATCCCACCATGTCCCCATGGCATCCCACCCCATGTCCCACATGGCATCCCACCCCATGTCCCACATGGCATCCCACCCCATGTCCCACATGGCATCCCACCCCATGTCATGGCATCCCACCCCATGTCCCACATGGCATCCCACCCCATGTCCCACATGACATCCCATAGGCTCCATAAGAAGTCTCATCCTAGCTATCAGTCCCTGATTGAGCATACTAAGTATGAAAGTGTCAGTTCATATAATAACTTATATGCAAATGACTTGTTGAAATGGGGTGGGACGCCATGTCCCACATGACATCCCATGTCCCACATGACATTCCATCCCATGGCAATCCACCCTATGTCCTGCATGGCATTCCACCACATATCCTATGTGGCATTCCACCCTGTTCCACATGGCATTCCACCCTGTTCCACATGGCATCCCACCCCGTGTCCCACATGGCATCCCATCCCATGTCACACATGGCATCCCACCCCATGTCCCACATGGCATCCCACCCTATGTCTCACATGACATCCCATAGGCTCCATAAGAAGTTTCATCCTAGCTATCACAGTCCCTGATATAGCATACTATGTATGAAAGTGTCAGTTCATATAATAACTTATATGCAAATGACTTGTTGAAATGGGATATCATGTCCCACATGATATCCCATATCATGGCAATCAACCATATGTCTTGCATGGCATTCCACCATATATCTACGTGGCATTCCACCCTGTTCCACATGGCATCCCACCCCATGTCCCACATGGTATCCCACCCCATGTCCCACATGGCATCCCACATGGCATCCCATATGGCATCCCACCCTATGTCTCACATGACATCCCATAAGCTCCATAAGAAGTCTCATCCTAGCTATCACAGTCCCTGATTGAGCATACTATGTATTAAAGTGTCAATTCATATAATAACTTATATGCAAATGAGTTGTTGAATAAGAAAAAAAGGTGGAGTCAAACAAATAATTATGCCTGATATAGCCCTTGGTGTATACAACATGGTAAATATTAAATCATATGTCCTTCATGGCCCCCATCCATGTCCCACATGGCATCCCTCCCTATGTTTATATGCAATCACATCCTGTGACACTCCCTGACTAAACATACTAAATAAAAAGTCTGGTCAGGTCATAATACTGTAGCAACTTTATGCAAATGGGCACAATAATGAAGGTGGAGTTTAAAAAATCATGCCTGATACAACTGTTGGTGCCCAAATATTTTAATTAAGGATTTTAAATCTCAAGTACTACAAGAGAGACTTAAAGATTTCTGAAGAATATTGGAAAATTATATCATTTTACAGTTATCTTCTAAGAAAATATCAAATGTGTTGTAGACTTTTTAAGGAAACTAGTCTTCAATCCTATCTTAAGTATCTCTGAAAAACTTTAACATTTTATAAGGAAATTCTAACCTTCCATAAGGATATCTGAAGAAACTTTAAGTTTTTCTAAGGAAGTCTGAAGAAACTTTAACATTTTCTGAGGAATTCTCAAAACACTTTTAACATTTCTGAGGAAATCTCAGGACAAATCTGTGGACGGCCGGACGGACGGAATTGCCATTACATAGGTTTGCATAATGCTATGCATGCGAACCAAAAATGAGAGTAAACTTACTGCATCCTCTAGGTCATTATCCACATCACCATCAAAATTCCCACAGAGGCCGCACAATTGTTCCTGGTACTTATCAGTAATGTGAATAGATGCCATAAAGTCAAATTTATTCCATCCACTTGTAATCCAAAGTTAGTGTTCACAATCTAAGAAATAAGAGCAAGAGGGTATGGCACTGGTTTCAATGCTCAACTTAAAAACTTAAAAGATCATACATGACTTTAGCACTTCTCTCATATTTGTTGCATCCATATGTAGAATTTTGTGAAATGCAAAATTAAATTCCGAACATTTTTTTTTTTTAGATTCAGTCATTTCAATTACTAGTTTTCAATGGATTTGAAGACAATGATAGAATTTTCCAAATAATGCTCTTCTTTTAAAATTTATTTATTGTAATTGCTAACAGTTTTAAATGTTGGTTTGAACTGAGAGACTAAGGAACAAATACTTTATTAATGAAGTAGTATGCAGTAATAACTTTAGAAACTGTTTTCGTTTGCGGGTTTTGGCATTCATGGAATGTCAGTGATTCGTTGATTAATGCCATGACAATTGAAAGTGAAACTAAATGTGTTTCATATCCATTCCTTCAGCGCCTGCTTCAAAATTTATACAACAAAATTTTTAAGCCACAAATGATCAATCATTAACTTTACTTCTTGCTACCAGGCCATATCAAAAGACACTCTTTCACTTTTTTTCCAAATAGCCTTGACAAACAATGGCACCCTTTGTTTATCAAAGCTCCTTACAGGTTTGAAATGGGATATATCTGTGTTGTTAAATATACTCCATTAGTTGCAACTGGAATCTGAGAAAAGGTTTGGCCAGGGAGATTTGAAACTGACACCACACTTGTGGTTTGAAAATAAAGGAAAACATAAGTCATGTTGATATGTGCCATCTTAGCACATGTCTGAGTATTCTGTATTTAAAGCAGGAGCTAAAGCAGGGGCTAAAGCAGGGGCTAAAGCAGGGGATAAATCAGGGACTAAAGCAGGGGCTAAAGCAGGGGCTAAATCAGGGGCTAAATCAGGGGCTGTACTAATGCATTGCATTTCGGTAACAGAAACCATAATACAAATAATGGCAGTATGAAATAGAAAATAATTTCTTTAAAGGAAATAGAAATACAGCCAACAAGATACAATAAAACTCATTAACACGCCTTGGATCAACTGAGAGGGTTACTTACAATGGTGATACCACTCGTGGCAACAAATGATCCTGGAGTTATTACTACTGGAAGATTGACCAATATACCATCCAGGAAAACGTCTCCATCTCGTTGGATGCGAATTTTCTAGTGACCAGAAGAATCAAAATGTAGGTAATACAATTCAATACCGAAAATTAACAAATGAATGTGACACGGAATATGATTGCAGAAAACATGATGATCATAAAATTCAAGATGATAGATAATACATGAAATAATGAAAGAACTGATTGAAGAATTTTTTTAAGAGATTGCATTAAATATATAAAGTATGGTCAGAAATGAGTGAAAATCGAAGAAAAAAACAACCCATGGAACCCTTTACTATGGAATTGTCTGTTTATTTCAAGAGAAGAAATTATGAATTCATACTACAATTACCATTTAAAAAACTTACAACACTAATTTTCAACCAGTTAACTGTGTCTTATTTGTGACAAAGGTGACACAGCTAAGTCCCCTTGTACCCATCTACCCAATTTTGTTCAGACCATACTCAAAACCTCGAGGTAAGCAAAAACTATCAAATATTCATCATCAGTTCCTTCTCCCTCAAGAGGAATAGGGCCATAAATTCTCAGTCGCCATGTTGTCAAGTTTTAGTTGCATCTGCACTCGCTTCAATTTACCTGTCTGAGTTAGATGATTGACAGCTTTTTCCAACCAATCACCGCATCAATTTGCCTAGCAACAAAATCTGCATAAGTAAGTGGGAAAAATCCTATGCGGTACTGGTACGGTACAGCTAGCTAGCAGCACGTGCCATGTAGTCAATGCAATTTACTGCACAAAACAAATTTCTGACAACACAGACTGAGTGACGGCAAAATGATGAACAAAAATTGCGCTTATGGGTCCGCTGCGGGCTTTGTAAATCTGAAAACTGTTACCCAGAACAGTTTGCAAACTAAATTTTGTTTATCCCTTTTGGTAAAAACTCAAAAGATCTGGAGAAGTGCCATAAATGGATCAAAGCTTGCGGCAGGCCTCGCGAACATCTAAATGTCAATGCATTGATAATGCATGATTAATTGCAGATTGAGGATTATTTGCCCCACATAGTTACCACATTGCAGTGGTGGGTGTGGCTTAATTTGTAACTCAGAGACGTTTATCAATCCCAGGTGCTGTACCCCATCTCATTTCTTTCTCTCACAGCAGTCCTCCGCCAGGTCTCTCAAGGCCTCCCGCATTATTCTCCTTCCCTCAGATGTCCAAGTGAGGGCTGTTTTTGGGTGCTCATGCTACCTCATTCTCAAGAAATGGCCAATCAATTTCCACCTCCTTTGATGGATCTACTCACTAATGGTACGCCCACCAGACTATGTTCACCAGACTGGCTAAGCGGTCTACAAGCATCAGCCAGTCTCTCGCCAGAGACGTTCACTGTGAGAGGAGGAAAGCCGCTATCACCTTCACGTCTAGCACTCTCTTCCCTAACAACCACAAATGGCCTTGTGTAAAGTCCAGGACTGTCGAGGTCTCCGTGAGACCATCTTCAGCCCAGGGGGTAGATTTCAAAGATGTCCTCCCCGCAACTCCCAAAGTCTGGGAGTGTTGAAAGTATGCATAGGTCGCTAACCGTAATAACACTCTGAAAAATTTAAAATGGAATGAAACTATCAATCTAGTGCTATTCCCAGAAAAAAAATTCAACTTTGCACATACCCTTCCTTGGAAGAAAACTGAGATTCCATCTTGAGTAGCATAATTCCTGCCAGTTCTGAATATGTTAGCATTGTGCTGCCATACAACAAAGTAGTCTGGATCTGATGCATTCTTGACGCAGTTTTGGGAGAGGATGTAAGTGCAGCTTCCCTGGAAGTCATAGTTCTTGTTGTCAAATGTATGGTAATGTGGGTCACCATAGGAGTAACAGACTCCCATCCCTATATGAAATATAATTATGGACATAACACTGAAACTTATCATCCTTGCAGGTTTTGTGTTATTTTTTCGCTTTAAAACTTAACATGAAAATGCAAGTTCTTCAAATGAATTCACAACACAGATTTTGTTATTAGATGTTGAAAATAAATTAGTAGGAAATCTTGATTACTCAAAATTATTGCAGACGCAGTCAAGTACACTTTCGTGAGTACGAGTACAAGGACCTAAGTACAAGTATGAGTTCCAGAGCCACGAGTACGAGTAAACATAAGAGTACTTGACATTTGCTTTTTTCAAAATACGAGTACAGAGGTCATGAGTACGAGTACATGAATTTGCAGAGTTTGAGTACAGAAAATTGTACTCAAGTATGAGTACCGAGTACTACAAGTCTGACAAAGTCAAGTAGGTAAAATGTTCTTCTTTCGTGCATAATTTGTCTGCCCAAAGAACCAATCTTCTCTCCATGAATGCTCTACCACTACAACAGAAGCCTTGTGGTCTTGCATTCACATAATTATCTTATTCTCTTAGCTGTCACCATAATCATCTGATATTTTAAAATAGACAATTGAAAATATAAAATCATAAAGATTTATAGTCTTCCTATTAGGAATTAGGAATTAGAAATTAGGCCCCATAAAAAAAAAAAAAATACAATAGCTTATCACATATATTTTTTTGTTGGAAAAGTACCATATTTTGCTCTCGAAACAATTATTCAGCGTCTGTACTTCCATTTCTTTCAATTTTTGCCAAAACATGAACGAATGCTTCCGATAGTTTTCAATATTTATTATGCCTGATTTGGTTAATCTGATCTGAAATGCTGTAAATCTCTAAAATGAACTGGCCTGGGAAAAAATGAAACGCCCGCCTTACATCAATTTCCAACTGGGTTCGAGTGATAAGATATCTTTTTGTTTA
Organism: Chiridota heheva; assembly: GCA_020152595.1. Taxonomy (NCBI): domain Eukaryota; kingdom Metazoa; phylum Echinodermata; class Holothuroidea; order Apodida; family Chiridotidae; genus Chiridota; species Chiridota heheva. The sequence continues at coordinate 859,178 of JAIGNY010004119.1, forward strand.
CAGGGCCTTACAAGATATATTCTATTTTCAGTTCTCACCATATTCACACAGTGCACCTGTTTTAGTCTGAGGGCAGACACACACTGCTTGGATATTTTCATCCACGATGCAGGTACCTCCACTGCCGCAAGTAATCAGAGAGCAGGGATTGGCTAAATGAGATCAAAGAGAAAGAGGTTATACCCTGAACTTTGAAATTAACAATATACAGAACTTTGAAATTAACAATATACAGAACTTTGAAATTAACAATATACAGAACTTTGAAATTAACAATATACAGAACTTTGAAATTATACAGTTTGTTTTGTGAAATTAGATTATATCAGAGGTGGATAGAGATTGGAGAGGTCCAGAGCTAGAAAAATCTATAGTTCCGACAATTATAACTGCAGAAAAATTAGGAATTTGCACGAAGAAAAAATATAAATTTCATTAAAAAAGGGAAACAAAACATTCTGCAAAGGTTACCCCACACCTGAAAAAGTAAACTACTGATCCGAAAACGGGAATTAGTGGGAAGAAAACTTGTTTTCATTCATTTAAAAAAAGATCGATTTCTTGAGTATTATAACAGTACATGTGGCAAATATGTGCTGCTCTAACAACGTCCCCCATGTAATTGTGCAATGAAAAGTACATTAATTGCAAAAGAGGGAACTATATAAACATGTATTCACTACATGATTATTATATCTGTCACAATTTTTTGTGGGAAGATTTTTTTTACTCAGAACTGTGAAAAATGTTGTAATTAATTCCAACGATTATTTGTTTGTTTGTTTGATGAGGGCTTAACGGCACCACGACAACGAGGGTCAAATTGTGCCTGAGAGGTCAGATCATTCTAGGGGTAGAAAGGAAAGGAAACACGGGGAGAATGAGAGAAATTGGGCTAAGGTAAGATAAATTAGATATAGTAATAGTAGCAGGTATGGGACAGGAAGAAGATGATTTTTTGTGGGGGGTTTTTGCATTAGAATATACAAATGCCTATAAGAAAAACAAGTAATGAAAAAGCTATAAAGCTTATTCTGTTATCAAGTTATTGATATTTGAATTTTGAACAAGGGGTAGCCATTTTAGTCAAAAATATTTTGTGGGATCAATTAAGGCTATCATGACATCATTGACCTTACATGCATTCATAACTTGAAGTAAATCTTATGCATTTTGATAATTACTTAGTAGTTTTACAGTGACAATGTAATAATAACATATTGTAACTAAAAAGATTGAAATGAAAACACAGAAAGAGAAAATTTTCGGCATGAGCATAGAATTCTGAGTAAAATAAGTGTTTAAAATTTGTAAAAAGCTTATTTAGTTTTCAAGTTATGACTAAACAAATATTCATGATTTGTTAATTTGTCTGAAATTTGTGATATACTAAGAGGAACACATCCAAAATCTTTAAAAATTCTTTAAATTTTGTTCTTCAAATTCAGCTACTTGTGAATTCCAGAATGTCTTTTCTAGATACACGATGATTCAGGGTATGACAAAGTTCCATCAAATTTTTCCCAAAGTCCAATTCTATATTTCTTAACATCTAAACAATCCAGCTGATGACTTCAATATTCTCATGTGTTATACATGTTCCTATTATTAAGCATGCTCCCGGACTGTGAGTCATCAGAAAATAACACTAAGATGTTTCATACATGTGAGGAGGTAATGTCAATTCAATCTATTTATTTTTACACAAATCTGACAGAATATCAAACTTGAGAATCACCAAAAGAATAGGATGTTTGAATAATCTCTTCACTCTTTTATTCCACCTTTAATATTCTGTTAGTTGGTGCCACATCACATCCGGGAGATGACACAAAATGGAGTGAAAACAAAGCTTTGCACGTCACCATGAACAGCAAGTCCATAAGTGTTTACTGTCTGCGATACATACGGTATATGTAAACTGATCGCTTTGATTCCACTCCAGTGCATGGTGACTATGCATTCTGATGGCCTTAGGTCCCGAAGTATCTGGATATACAACCGAGACAGAATAAGATGAGCAAACTTGACCTCTAAATGTAAGATGAGCAAACTTGACCTCTAAATGTAAGATGAGCAAACTTGACCTCTAAATGTAAGATGAGCAAACTTGACCTTTAAATGTAAGATGAGCAAACTTGGACCTCTAAATGTAAGATGAGCAAACTTGCCTCCTCTAAATGTAAGATGAGCAAACTTGACCTCTAAATGTAAGATGAGCAAAACTAAATTGAGCAAATTCTCTAAATGTAAGATGAGCAAACTTGACCTCTAAACGTAAGATGAGCGAACTTGACCTCTAAACGTAAGATGAGCCAACTTGACCTCTAAACGTAAGATGAGCCAACTTGACCTCTAAACGTAAGATGAGCAAACTTGACCTCTAAACGTAAGATGAGCAAACTTGACCTCTAAATGTAAGATGAGCAAACTTGACCTCTAAATGTAAGATGAGCAAACTTGACCTCTAAATGTAAGATGAGCAAACTTGACCTCTAAATGTAAGATGAGCAAACTTGACCTCTAAATGTAAGATGAGCAAACTTGACCTCTAAATGTAAGATGAGCAAACTTGACCTCTAAATGTAAGATGAGCAAACTTGACCTCTAAATGTAAGATGAGCAAACTTGACCTCTAAATGTAAGATGAGCAAACTTGACCTCTAAATGTAAGATGAGCAAACTTGACCTCTAAATGTAAGATGAGCAAACTTGACCTCTAAATGTAAGATGAGCAAACTTGACCTCTAAATGTAATCTTTCTTGATGTATGAGGACTGCTACAATGAATGTAAATGAGAAAGAAAGAAATTCGTACATATAGAATTTATATGAGACTTCAAGACAATGATAGAAACATACCAATGCAAGTACTACCAACTTGAATGAACCCGTCAATACAGTCACACTGTAATTTTCCATTGATTGGGCTCATCGAGCATCTGGCATTTTGACCACAGTTGTTGGGAGCACAGACAACTATGCCGTCACTCTGGCAGAGGCAGGACTCAGCACAGTTGTTCCTAAGATAATATTCACCTTGCTGTGGGAGGAAAATATTCATGAAACATTCAGTCGTAAAATTCATGAAAAATTCAGTCGAAAGATTCACTCGAGTCCACATCACAACAATTATATTTGTTTCACCCACAGTGGAACACATTGCTGTCAGCAGCAGTGCATGTTTCATCTAAGAGGAGACACTTCAAGAGGTGCTCCATTTAAGTGGCTCTGTACCACAGTCACAATCAACCGAGTTGGATGTACATCTCCATTTATTCCGGGTGACCTTGGCACATCCCGCCCTTAGGCATTAAAGGCATTTACACTCTGCCCAGGTTGAGTCTGCACCAGCTGGAAGCCCTTAATTTACCATCAACCCCATTGTTACAGGTGGTGGGAGGTCAGTGAGTCTTTCTTCCCACATGGTGACACAAGTTTCAAGAGGGGTCACACATTTTACAAAACTTCTCCTTGACATAAGGCAACTCCGAGCAGGCACGTGTCCATATATATCAGCCAAAAAGGTGTCTCAGGTCTAGTGACAAGCAATTGCTGGATATACCAAAGTAGAGACTAAAATCTTTTGGTTACAGTCTTTCACAGTGGCAGCCGCCAGAAAATGGAATGATATTCCGAAATCTATGAAAGACATTAAATTTTTGAATACGTTTAAATCCCAGCTCAAAACATATTTGTTTAGAAGTATTATTGATTTTTGTTATAATTTAATTTAATCATTTATTTACATTAATCTATCATTTTTATTGTATAAGTGCTTTGAGCATACTCCACAGTGTGGATTAAGCGCTATATAAATGTTCCTATTATTATTATTATTATAGGATGTCGTTCATCTGTTTCTTACTTCAAGTAACAATCTCTAAACTACCTCATCACAAAAGGCTCCTTGTGACATAGGATTTATTCCGTTCACTTTTTAAAATACCAATATAATTCCTACTGCCTTGAAACTTACCCCATAGTAACTTCCAGCAGTGTCATAGCAACCACACATGCTTCCTGGGATACACTCCCCATTATGCCACACATAGCCATTGATGCATTCACAGCCTTCCACACACTTGTAGTTACAGCCTACATCTATCATTACACGGTAGGTGCTGGCACAGCTAGGGGCACATGCTTGGCTGCAGCTGGTGTACACAGAATTTGCAGGGCATTTAATTGCTGAAAAAGGATCGAAATTTGAGTTCACATATTCCTACCTGGAAAATTATTTTCTGGCCTCATCCATGGGACATTTAAAAAAAAATGTTGCTTTGATTTTTTCCCTTCCAAATATGTTATGTTTCGAGCTGTGATCAAGAGAGGAGGTGCATTGGTGAAACAAAAACAAAGTAGAGAGGGGGTGGAAGAGGAGAATTAAATATGGTTGTAGAGGGAAGCATGATGGCATTTTTCTTCTAGATAATCTGAAGTTATCAGAATAAACCCATGTCGTCCTAACACAACTCAAAAGTGGATTTTGGGGCCAATTTGAGTGGTTTTTATAACCTTAGGCTACGCAAATCGGCAAAATATGTCCAGCCTACAGTAGCTCTGTGTGTAGAGGAAAATAAAAAAATTGGAATTTCATATTTCTTGAGCGTCCAAATCGCATGACATTTACGTATTGGTTTAAAACTGCACAAATTTATTATAATACCTTGCGGATGAGATAATTTGTAACATGATAAGGCTGTTTCGAATGTTTACATTGCTGTAACTAAACACTAAGTTTACGTTGCTGTAACTAAACACTATATAGTAGCTCTGTGCGTTAGAGGAAAATAAAAACTTGGGATTTTATATTTTTTGAGCGTCCAAATCGCATGACATTTACATATTGGTTTAAAACAGCACAAATTTATCATAATGCCTTGCAGATGAGATATTTTGTAACATGATAAGGCTGTTTTGAATGTTTACGTTGCTGTAACTAAACACTAAGCCTGGACAAATTTGCTGATTTGCACTCACATCAAAACACAGAGACACTAAGTGCACAACAAAGCTGCCACATGGCATAGACTGGCTGATTTATCACAATCAGAGAATGTGTACATGTGTTGTTGTTAATGTTATAAATCATCAAAAATTGCAGTTTCAGAAATCAAGACTGATTACTCTGACCTTAATAGCAGGAGCAGGGGCACAAATATCAGGGGGGATGTGGTGTCACACCCTCTCCCCCCCTAAAAAATATTGAGACTCATGGATAAAATTTAAGATTAGTCGGTAAATCTGTTATGAGGTCGGTAAGGACACCAATTTTGATTATATTTTTACACTCAGGCAGTTTTTTTTTTTTTTTTTTCAAATGGGATGCTAATTTCAAGCTGTTGGTATATCTTATATTTCAAGCTGCCGGTAAATCTTTATTTTACATCCCCCCCTTCCCCAGTCAAAATATTTTATTTTGATAAGAATTAGGGTGATTAATCATTAGAGGTTGTAACCACAACTTAGACATAATGCAAAATAATAAACATGTGCTACCTACCACAAGTTCCTAATGGTAAAGCCTCCCTCCAGGAGATATACATGGCATCATTTTCCTCGCAAAGCTGTGCATAGGCCTGGATGGAGGTGCAGAACTTTTCCGATGTGAAGCTGCTACAGTAATCTCGCAAGACAATTGTCATATGCCTGATTTGGACTGAGAATGGTCTGACAATCCCGGAAAGGACCTGGAATAAAACATTTGGCAAATATAAGTTCTCTTTTACTAACTGCAGATCAATTGCATTGAATTGATTTGATATGTTGGTGCTCTATCAGATTGTAGAGGAAAAATTCAATGAAGGATATCCAGAAAATTTCAAATATCAGACTTCCATCATATTCCATGCAAAGTATTTTTGAGGATTATACCAGTGGCTTGTTTATAGTTCAACCCAAAAAAGCCCTGAAGGATTATAGAGCCAGCATTTATACCCATTTTCATGGTACTTAGTGGATGGGGGTATTTTATTCCCCTGGATGGAATGCCAGTCCACCGTAGGCTAACTCCCCAGCCAAAACTGGTACTCATTTCACAGCTAAGTGAACTACAGCAAATGGGATCATGTGTCTTGCACAAGGATTGAGATTCGATCCTGGTACCTTTTTTTATATGAAAAAAAAAAAAACATGTAAATAGCACAAATGGCAATCAAAATTGGCTAAAAGTATACTATTCTAATGCAATTTTTTTTTTTTTTTTTTGTCCTTATAATCTGTCAAGATCTGTCAAGACTTATATAGTTCAAAATATTCAATGGAATGCGCTTAACAATGATTTTATGCCTGAAAAGAAATTTAAACAATCAATTTTCTGGAATCTAAGAAGATCAGATCAAGTGGATTCTGTCATCAAAGAGAATCAAAACAATTGGCTTCTTGCCTAAAAGGAAAATGATAGAATGTGAATCTTGGCTGAATAGAACTCAAACAATGAATGCTTAGCCTGAAAACAATCATCAGAGGGTAGATCCTGAAGTGTTTAGAATGCAAATGGCAATACAGATTAAGTGAGAAAAAAACTGTTTGGGGTATATGTTGGTGGGCCTAGGTTTCTGAGGTAGCCTTATATTGGGGATGGGGAATGAACAGGGGCAAAGGTATGTGCTCCACAGAGTGCTGAAATCATAGTTTACTCATGTAGCAGGTAAGGTACACTGTACAACCATGTATAGAATAAGAGTATACAATGGTCACTCCATTGCACCACAGCTCCTATCTGATTAACCTCTGGATAATTTACATCAACAGAAAAACATTAACCCTTAAAAATTAGATATGAAACTCTCCATAAAAACAAACTCAACTTAATATTTTCCCTTATAAAACAGATAGGGCTGATGTATCTACCACATCAGAACGAAAATACCCAATACACTTAATTTAAATTCAAATTCTTTTAAGGCATCAGCTCATTTGTTGGACATTAATTTTATGCGAGAACAAACATTTTAATTGCTATTCATGCATTTGTAGTAACTTCTTTGGAGGCAACAGTCTCCTTTATATACATTTCTTTTTCAAACGAGCCACAAAAATAGTTGGAATTACTTTCCAAAAGCAGAAGCCTTTTGTTCCCAAGTGCAATACATGTGGTCGGATGGACAATGGATGTAGACAAACAAATGGACAGACAGATGGACGGACGAATAGTAAAGATGCTATATCCCCTCTTAATTAATCAAAATATATTATTTCATGAATACCAAAGGGATCTGTGAGGATGTAGCAGACTGAGTCAGCATCTGTAGTTTCATTTGTACTTGAGCATGGGCTATCAGGCTGACCAATCAGGACAACTGGACAGTCCGAGTCCACTCGATGAGCATTCCCAAATGCTTCCACATTGCCCAACTAAATTCAAGATACAAAAAAATCAAATTTAAGTAATATATTTGGAATAAATGTTTGGGGATTTTGCAAGTTAGTATAAATGTAGGACTAAAGTGAATATGTTTGACTTATTTGAAGTTATATTTACGATCATTGCATGCAGACACTTGTCACTTACTAGAACTATAATCAAAGAATATATATATATATATATATATATATATATATATATATATATATTTTAAAAGAGATGAACTTTTTGCATGAGTGGCACCTTTATGAAGGTTGCCATTAGGAGACTGTCACATGATATGATCACCTGATAATGAGTCACATACCTTAATGCGCACACAGAAATTTTGGAACAACTTTTGGTCACTGATGTCTGATTACAAATTTAAACATTTCTGACGTTATCAGTTGTGCGTGTGCACACCCCACAAAAACTAAATTGTTAAAACTAAGATACGGGTAAATGTCAGTTAACCAGTACATGTGACAGTCTCCCAATGATGACACCCAACACACTCGCCCAATCTTTGAAATACAATAACTCCTAAACAGAAAATGATATCAACCTGATATTTACGCCAAATTGTTTCTTTCCTAGTCCTCTATTATATAATGCATAAATGAAAATAAAAATTCACGAAAATACCTTTTAATTATTTTACAAAAACACCAGTGGTTTTTTCCTTCCCAGAGGCAACAAAAATGGGAACTTATGATACATAAACAGTACTGATATTCTTATATACTGAATATAATTGCAGACTTACAGAAACACCAATGATGTTCTGAAGTTCATTGTCCGGTTGTCCATCATAATCGCCACATAGGCCACAGAGTCTGCTATGGCCTGTGAAGGTACTTGGCAGCACTACATATACAAGACCCTCCCTGTTGTATCGGACCTCAAAACTATTTTCTGTGCGGAACCACTTGTGGAGATAAAAACCAACACAAATCATCGTTAAATGTATTTCTTTCAATCAGTAAAATAATCATATCATTAAACGTGGATGTTAGAAAGAAGATGGACATGAATGAAATGTATCTCTTCTCTGACATTCACTGACAACGAACAATTGAAGAAATTATCCTGAACTCCCCCAAAATGGCTCTTTCAATGACAACTTATTGAAATATTAAACTTCAAAATATTGCAAAATAATGACTAATGACCAAGAGAATTTTTTTCAAGGGGCAGGTGGGATAACATGATACTTGAGGGAAATCAAGCTGAACAAAAATGCTTTTATCTAGAGAAAAACAAACAAACATAAAAGAAGCAGGATCAGTTCATTTGTAAAGATGCAGTCCTGGGACAAATACATTTTTACAAAACCTCATGCATGTACACTTTATCTCCACCACCACTTATGCACTTGATAATTGTGTGACTCACCCCTAGGTGAGTCATTGCACCAAAGTGGGTGGACAAAGCATGTACATTGATGCACCTATCATTCACTTAGGTGACTGACATTTTTAGTGAAAAGACTTAGGCTACCCCAAATCAATCTCCTCTGTACAAAGTCAATGGGTCTGAAGTAAAGTGACCCTTCCCAGAGTCACTCTGGTGACTGACAATTTGGTACAATGATGCACATGTGAGTCACTATTTCATATGTCAATGACTCACCTTTGTCTGACATTACCGGGGGTAGTAGGGGTGAGTCATACAACTGACAAGTGCATTATGCACCCAGGGCTCCCTAAACCCAAAACTCAGCTGATCATCTATATCCTGAACAAATACAGTCATAGCTTTCAGTTGGAACTTTATCTTTTTTACAAATAAAATTGCAAGCCCAGGGGGGGAAGGGGGGGGGGAGGGGGGAGGGTACTTCCATACTAAAATGGTAGGGTATGCAGTCCATTAATCCAAAACTACACCTGCAGTATGGCAGATGTTTTGATACCTGCAGTATGACATTATGCAAGTTTGATACCTGCAGTATAAAACTAGTTAATTCTTATATATATTTTGATGCCTGCAGTATGAAAGTAGTTTATTTTGATATACATGGTAGGGGTGTGCAGTCCACTAACCCAAAACCACACCTGCAGTATGGCAGATTTATTGGTACCTGCAGTAGTTAATTCTGATATATATTTTGATAAATATTGTTAAAAAATTGCACCAGCAGAATGAAATTAACAGCTGAACGAGGCATTTTGGGGATCTGCACTACGAAAATTATGAAAAAAGACACCTGCTCGGTTGGCACATATATATACTGTATATATATATATGTATATATATATATACATATATATATATATATATATATATATATATACATATATATATATAAATATATATATATATATATATATATATATAGATTATGTATATATATATATATATATATATATATATATATATATATATATATATATATATATATATATATATATATATATATATATATATATATATATATATATATATATATATATATATATATCTATATATATATATAATATATATATCTCTATATATATAAATATATATATATATATATATATATATATATATATATATATATATATATATATATATATATATATATATATATATATATATATATATATATATATATTTTTATATATATATATATATATATATACACATATATATATATATATATAAATATATACCTCATGTAACTGCCCCCTCCCTCCCCTCAGATGCAAACCACTTACCACATCAAATCCACTGTAAATTATCTCAACATTCCTGAATGCATCAAAGAAAGGCAGAATGACTTGTTGGTTATTCACCCATAGCTGGTATGAACCTCCTGAATACGTTATTTCGTAATTCTGAAAGAGGAACATCAACAGATGTCAGTTACATCACATCAAGAAAGCTTTAACACTGAATTATCCACATACTATATTTAGTCACTTTACTCTTTGAGCAATTGATAGATAGACTGATTGATAGATAGATTGATTGAGTGATTGATGGAGCGATTGATTGATGGAGCGATTGATTGATGGAGCGATTGATTGATGGAGCGATTGATTGATGGAGCGATTGATTGATGGAGCGATTGATTGATGGATTGATTGATTGATGGAACGATTGATTGATGGATAGATTGATTGATGGATAGATTGATTGATGGAGCGATTGATTGATGGATAGATTGATTGATGGAGCGATTGATTGATGGAGCGATTGATTGATGGATAGATTGATTGATGGAGCGATTGATTGATGGAGCGATTGATTGATGGAGCGATTGATTGATGGAGCGATTGATTGATGGAGCGATTGATTGATGGAGCGATTGATTGATGGAGCGATTGATTGATGGAGCGATTGATTGATGGATAGATTGATTGAGCAAATAATTGATTTATAGATAAATAGATTAATTGATTAAGCGAATGATAGATAGATTGAGCGATTGATTGATTGAGCGATTAATAGATTGATTGATTGATGAGATTTGCTGGCAATGTTATGTTGTACCAGAGAGGTTAAATCAGGGGTTTATTGAAAGAGAGGCTACATGAAGAGGTGAAGAGAACAACTTGTGGAGCCAGTAATACAATACAATACAATAGGCTTTTATACCGCGCCATTCCATTAAGACCACAGCGCCTCCTGTCAAGTTCTCTGGCTGCCAACAAATTGGCGCACATGAACTTTTGACTTGATTGGGCCAGGACAGGAGGTGAATAAACACCGCGTTTTCACGCTTCTTTTCTCAAAGTCTTTAGAGAACCAGGCAGGGGTGACTATCCTGCTGTCAGGACCGACAGCTTAACATCCCCTCCGAAGGATGGTGTGCGCCATTCAACCATTGTCACTTTTCTCAATGGCTGAATGAGGGGTAGGAACTGCAGACGAAATGCTTCCGCTTCGACGTTCGGCGTATCTGTCTGCATACCTGTGGAAAAATCGAGTTTGACCAGACCAAGGCTTGAATCTGGGACCTCCAGCATCTCAGTCGTGCGCTCTGCCATCTGAGCTACCTATTCTCCTAATACAGGTGAAGGGGGTCCCTTGGGGTAGGGGTGAAATAAGAAGAACCCTCATTCAACATTTAACTGAAATGTTTGCTTATAATATCACATTGTCTTTAATCTACACTATTGCAATGTTATTATTTTACTTTATAAGAAAGCCATTGATTGAATCTTTATGTAGTTTGTTTTCGACTACTGTAATGTAGTGTCCTTGTTCTTTGATCTAAAATCTACCAATGAACATCATCTCTTACCATCTCCTGTCACTTAAATCCTCTTCCTTAATACATTATCCTAGCCATCATCTTCCTATAAGGAATGATGACAGTTATATTTATCACAACCACAAACAGTAATTTTCTAACGTAGATCTATGTCCTCTCTAAATGTCATTATAAATTTTTGGCCCTTAGACCCTCCAACCTAACACCCTTGATTTTCTCAAAATCAGGGGTAATCCACACCATTCAACCTGAGAGACTCTTCACAATTCATTGACTAGCAACCAGCTATTGTTACACCATACACAAGACCAACTGACAGCATCTTCATAGTCTATTCACAGTTCACTGTAGCTACTGCTCATTCGTCTGGGGCTCAAGCTACATAACTGCTGTTCAGTGATGCAAATAAGATTAGTCCTTGGCTGAGCCTATATATAAATACACATTATATGCTTGGGAGGACTTTGTGCAAAGCCCATGAAGGATTGATGGACTATTCCTTGTAAGGATGGTTATTTCCTCATGTTAAAGCCAAAAGTCCTAATCCTGTGTCAATAATTTTGATTTCATATTCATGAAAGAATCAAGCATATTCCAAGTAAATAGTGCTAAATAAAACGGTATTTACCAAGGAACTGAAAGTTATTTTGACAGAGGCTATCCTGGATATAGTCGATGAGGGATCATCCGTAGTAACCACGGAAACCAAGAATGGATCCGAGCTGATGGGATTGCAGAACCCTGCTAAGCGATATTCACATTCTCCGTTGAAGTTAAAGCTAAATCCATCAAAGTCTGAAAGTGTACCCCATTCACCATGCTACAAATGGCCCCATCTGAAAAATCATGAACATGTACAGAATGGATTTACTTAGGCTAAGGTCATAATTTTGATAACTTCAAAAGTGCTACATAGGTTTACAATGCCCAACAGTACCAACAAAATGAAACTATGCATTTATCATTTCTCAACAGGGAATTGACCTCTCCCAATAAGGAAATAGGCCACACCCACCATAGCAATGTGGTAACTAGGTGGGACAAACAAACCTTTAATTCACAATCATGCATGACCAATGCATAGACATTTAGATGTTCATGTGGCCTGCCACAAGATTTTATCCATCTGTGGCACTTTCCAGATCATCAGAGTTTTTGGCAAAAGAAAAAAACAAAATTCTGTTTACTAACCATTCTGGGTAAAAGGAATCAGATTTACAAAGCCTGTAGTCGCAATTTTTGTTTGACATTTTGTCGTCACTCAGTCTGTGTATGCAGAAATTTGTTTTGTGCAGTATATTGCAATGACTGCATTAACGCATACTGCTAGCTAGCTGTACTGTACCAGTACCGCGTAGGATTTTTGCCCCACTTAGTTACACATATTTTGTTGCTAGGCAAAACATACTAACACAGAGAAGTCTATTTAGCACTCTCAACTGTTTGCACCAAGAGAACAGAAGCACTGGCTTAAATGAGCATTCAGTGGTTCGGAAGGAAATAAGTTTACATGAAGAAAATATGACACAATGGATTGTCAGTCCAACATTCTCAAAGCCTACAAGGTTGAACAAAGAAATCACTTAAAATCACTCTTTAATAAACAAACAAAACCTTCACTGTTAAATACCATCCTATTTGTAAATTATTACTTGAAGCCAGACACATTCACCACAGGGGAATACTTTTGTCCTTGTGATGAGTGTGCAAGTCAGTGCAGCTGCAGTGAAATTTGTTTACTATCAATGTCAGATTATGACCATGGAAAGTGAGGTGAAGTGCATGGAAATCCCTGGTGTAATTGCTAATTGCTTGTGCTGGATTGTGGTTTCTCTTGTGAGCAATATAGACCCGACAGATTTGAAAAATGTTGTCAAGGCTCAAAAAACAAAATGTATTGAGAGTTTAGAATTAATGAACTTCCAACCTAATGATATATGGACAGATAGCAACAACATCAGCTGAACTAGCTAAAAATGAACTAAAGACCACAAAAACAGCAAAAAGTTCTATCAAAATCAGTTAATAATTGATCATTTTACAAAATTTAAAAATTAGATACCTAATTATCATAAACTGTGTGAATTTTTTTAAACAGGACAACTAGAAAATTGGTTATGTTCACTTATTGCTTTTTGATCATTCCCCTAAATTATTTTGAATGGCAGAAGTTGGCTATAGTGAACAGGAAATTGGATATTGTTATAACCTTGACCCACATTAAAGCAGTAGAATGCAAAGTGAGAACCTTTGGTATTTTAAACTTGGGAAAGAAATATAAAGAATTACCTTACAGAATTTTAGCTGTATTCCTGTTCATACGTACATCAACACCTTTGTGCATGCTGAAAATTTGTCAATTTTTAAAATTTCTTTTATCAAAATTTTGATTATTTTATTACTTCAAAACTATAAGTGATGTAGTGATCATTAAAAGACTGTTCTGCTCAGAATTTGAATGCACTTTCATCTGGGTAAAAAATCTCTACCTGTCCATATACCTTTAAAGGAATATTCCCATGTTTTTTCATAACCTTTCATAAGAAAGAGAACATTTTTAGAAACAATTTAGTACAAAAATTATGTTATTCCTACCAGGAGATATTACAATTTTAGGGTTCACAAAAAATGCCAATAAACGATAGGAAAAGGTTTAGTATGACATCACAGCAACAAATTCTCCCACAAAGTTGATGTATTTCATTAAAATCTATCATTCTTTTTTTTATTAGTATATATTAGTATATATATATATATAAGTATATATATATATATATATATTGCCAAATATACCCTACTTCAATAACTTTTGGAAAATTGTTTCTAATCATACAGAAACAACCAATTAACGTTCAAAGAAATAAATAAAAATTCGCAATGGAATTGCCTCTGTGACATCATCAAACACGATTTCATTATACTGTACAAAAACTTTAAAATGCAATTTGGAAATCTTTAAAAGTCCATATCTCCTGAACAGAATATGATATCAATCTAATTTTTGTACCAAATTGGCTCTAAAAGTATGCTCTTTTAAATAAATATTTACAAAAAACCATGGGAATATTCCTTTAAAATATCTCATGAGTAAAAGAATGCTAATGGGGAAAAATGCATCAGAACTTTTAATCTGATTGACTGGGCCACATTGATTACCAATTTCTTCCCCTAGTTACAGAGAGCCAAAAATTAAACCTTTAGTCGTGAAAAACTCACAAAAGCCAAAAATATTTTCATATACTTTACCACTTGCACAAAATTCCCAGTTGTTCCCTTGCGACAAACACATGTGTAGGTGCCGAATGGGTCAGACACACAAGTTCCTCCATTTTGACAGGTAACGCTATCACAAGGATCAGCTGAAAATAGACAGAGGTCATGAATATTCATACATGTAATAACTCAAGAAGAAGTCATGAATACATGGTATCTCAAAGAAAGAGGTCATGAATATTCATACGCGGTATCTCAAAGAAAGAAGTCATGAATATTCTCAAACACGGTATCTCCAAGAAAGAAGTAGTCATTGATATTCATAAAGGGATCTCAAGAAAGGGGTCATGTGTATTCAAATAGGGTATTTCAAAGAAAGGTCATAAATATTCTTATAGAATGGTATCTCAAAGAAAGACTTCATGAATATTCATACATGGTTTCTCAAAAAAGAACCAAAAAGATAAAGGCATAGTGAGTTTTTATTCATCCTTTTTTTGGTAACTTTTAAAACCTCCTCTTGTTTATTTCTGAGATATATGATTAAATGATAATCATATATTTCAGAAATAAACAAGAGGTTTTATACCAAAAATTATGAACATATTGTATTAAATACATTTCTCACAAGTTACATATTAGAAATGATCCCTTTCTAGTTATTTACTCTTTTGTTTTTCTACTAAGCATCAATGATAACATTTGAATCCCCAGGAAGGGGCAACAATATACATAATGTGCTCCACTGACCAGCCAGAACCTACCAGAAGGAAAAATCAATTATCTTAATTAATTATCAACACAAAAGATATACTATCTGTCCTGGCTTTATAAAAGCATATGGAAGCAACATATATCATGTATTTCACATATTCCACTGAGCAGTCTATCAAACCGCAACTAATCATTGTGTGCTAAGCAACACCCAAAACCAGGCCCATAGCCAGGACTTTTCACAAAGGAGAGATAAAATGGGAGGGGGTGAGCACTTAACATCGGGCACTTGCGCAGGTTCTCCATATACCCTTGTGTTATTTTTTTTGGTTTGATTTTTGGCAAGGAGAGGGGGGCACACACCTTCACAGGGGATGGGGCAGGGCATGGCCTCCCTGTGCCACATGCTAGCTACGGGCCTGCCCACCAATGACATTAAATGCAATAAAACTTGACCTAGTTACCTTGACAAAAGAGTCCAGAGCCCACAAATCTATCCGCACAAACACAGTCTCGCTTTCCATCAATTATCAAACATTGAGAATTGATGTCACATATGTAGGGCGTGCAGAAAGCTTCAGCAACACTTATATTATTTAAGCGGCATTCGCACTGCTCCTGGCAACCAGCTTGTATCCATGTCTGGCTCAACTGAAAAACAACAAGGGGGTATTTGTATAATTATGATGAAGATTATAATCTGGGACCTGATTAGAGACGAAGTACCAATGAGGGTGTAGTGAGAGTTGCTAGGACAGGGGAAAAGAAAACACTACAGAGAGGATATCATTATTAGTTTCACCGTGTACCAAATGCTTCCTCAGTAAGCTTCAAATTTGTTAAAGGTTGGGTTTATGCAACAAGACTTGCTTGAATTCACTGTTGCACGTGCAGCATGGAGAAAAAGGAGCAGGGTAGAGGAAAGAGGAGCAGGGTAGAGGAAAGATGGGGTAGTGTAAGGGAAAGAAGGGGAAGGGTAAAGCAAAGAGGGGCATGGTAAAGGAAAGAGGTGTAGAATAGAAGACAGATACCTGTGGTAATATAAGAAGGAAAGAGGGAGAGGATGGAACAAAAGAGGGGCAGAGTGGAGGAGAAGTGTAGGATGAATAAAAGAAGGGTACGATAGATGAAAGAGTGGCACAATTGCATCAAATTTTGCCAAAGTCCAATTCTATATTTCAGACAACATTGACAGAGGAATAAAAAAGAAAGGTTTTACAAAAGGTATTGAAGGATCCTTCCTTCATTGATGTCACACATTATTGCACAATAACAGCTAAAAATTAAAAATGCCAGTAAATTGGTCAATTTTAATGGAATATTTTGCTGTTTTAATGGCTTAAATCATATTTTAAACCAATTAAGCCCATGTTGCTTCTAGGAATTGTGACAATCATATTCAAAGAAACCTCATCTCGCACCTGCAACTGTCAGCTTACTGAGGAAGTAATCAATCATATCATATTCTTTGAAAAGTTTATCATAGAATAGTACATCAGTTCTTTAATTTGATCTACTTCATAAGTTGAAGCTTGCAAGATAATTAGAAATGTTACAGTTTTAATATTTCAAAGTAATTTATTCTGTTAGTCATTAAAACCTAAATGTTTCAAAATTCCAACAACTTTCAACAGTGTTTTCTTTTCTATGGTCAAATCTTACAAAATATGTTCAAATATGATATTACATTATCAGATGTACCACAAAAATGATCACAATTATCTCTGAATCATTGAACAAATAATGAAATCAACTAATAATCTTCAAGTTGTACAATATTTTAGGCTGAAAATTGTATAAATGTTATGCTGATCCTATCTGGGCTACACATTTTTTTTTTTTAAGATATCGCCTATATATAAGGCCCAGGGGAAAATCAATCCTAGTATAAAGTGGTAAATTGCTGTTAGAGTTTTATAGTGAAGTATGTTTACCATGCGTTTCTTAGACTATCATTTTTGATTGTTTTATCACTTTTATTATTCTTGGACTAAAATTTCATTTTAAACAAAACATTTAACAAGAATATTATCACTTACAATTATTAAACACAAATTTATAAAATCATCAAAAACTCTTTAGATTTTCAGTTATTTTGATAATGGAATAAAGTTGTAAAACAAAAACACATTTTGCAAAAATTCCTATACTACAATTGTACTGGCATGGTTTGAGAGCACAGAAACAGGAATATATCTTGCCACATAATAAGTGCCACCCTCAGTGCATCCACACTGGCTCTCAGGCACACAGTCTGGTCCGCTGCGGTAGAATCCTGGTTGGCAGAAACATCCAGATCGTCTGGGCTCAAGACAGTTGTCAGTACCGTTAAAGAGTGAGTGACAACTGTCATAACAATCAGAATAAGCGATGCGGTACACCTCATTTTCATCACATTCTGCACCTGAAAGACAATTGATCCAAAATATTATTCCCTAAAGACAAAAGAGCATGAAGCAAAGGCAAAAAGGAATTGACTTCATTCTTTTTACAATTACCTCTGTAAGAAAATTATATAACTGACATTTCAGGATGTAATGACAGTGTTTCAGTAGCTGGGACCATTATTAATTTCACAAAGCATACGACTTGAGACAGTTTTCCCATAATATACATAGAATAGTCGATTAATCTACCATCTTCAATTTTTATACACACTCTGAAGATACTTCCAAATTAGGCCAAACATAAGTAAAATAGACTGTAAGCGACCTAGTGGTCACTCATGAGCCTTGATAATGCTACTCCAAAAGCATAAGAAAGTACACAATTAGACTCATCTTTAGATTAATTTTTATGACACATAAAACACAAAAGGAATAAAAGTTAATATAAGGTGGATTTAAGACCTAAAACCATAACACAAAGAAGGGGTACAAATAAATTTAATGCTGTATTTTTTTGCAACACAATACATTCATGCACCTTTTTTTCCCCTTCTGAAGACTTTCTTACCTCATCCCCATATCCAATACTATAGCTAAAGCTAAATCCCTTTATCCAAATTCAATACTATAGACATAAAGACTTTCTTACCTCATCCCCATATCGAAATTCAGTACTATAGACATAAAGACTTTCCTACCTCATCCCTTTATCCAAATTCAGTACTATATACATAAAGACTTTCTTATCTCATCCCTTTATCCAAATTCAGTGACTATGGACATAAAGACTTTCTTACCTCATCACAGTATCCAAATTCAATACTATAGACATAAAGAATATCTTACCTCATCCCTTTATCCAAATTCAATACTATAGACATAAAGACTTTCTTACCTCATCCCTTTATCCAAATTCAATACTATAGACATAAAGACTTTCTTACCTCATCCCTTTATCCAAATTCAATACTATAGACATAAAGACTTTCTTACCTCATCCCTTTATCCAAATTCAGTACTATAGACATAAAAACTTTCTTACCTCATCCCTTTATCCAAATTCAGTACTATAGACATAAAGACTTTCTTACCTCATCCCTTTATCCAAATTCAGTACTATAGACATAAAGACTTTCTTACCTCATCCCTTTATCCAAATTCAGTACTATAGACATAAAGACTTTCTTACCTCATCCCTTTATCCAAATTCAGTACTATAGCCATAAAGACTATCTTAACTCATCCCTTTATCTAAATTCAGTACTATAGACATACAAACTATCTTACCTCATCCCTTTATCCAAATTCAGTACTATAGACTTTCTTATCTCATCCCAGTATCCAAACTCAATACAATAGATATACAGACATATATAAAACTGTTGGCATTGTACATCAGAAGGATAATTTACTCACTGCAAAGATGACGCAGTGTGTATGGCACTGACAACAGTCCTCTGCCGATACACTCTGCTGCAAACATATCATAGTATGAACATGGAGATTGGAGACTGGGGAAGACGAAGATTGAGACTGGGGGAAGACAGACACAGATCATAACGGCAAGATTCAACATACAAATCTGTTTGAACGTTGATGCGACAAGGTGCGAAAACAGAAGCTGTGGTGGAAGAAAGATTTGAATGACAACACTGGAAAATATTTTATGACAATTTTAAATTAAAAAGGTTTAATCCCATCAAGTCTCTAGAGCTTATAGAGCCGGTGCTTATAACCGAGTTTCCATGGTGCTCAGCGGATTAGAGTACTTGAATCCCCCTGGATAGGATACCAGTCCAGCACAAGTTCTCCGCCCCAGCCGAAACTGCTACTCATTTTACAGATGAGTGAACTGGAGCAAATGGAGTAAAGGATCATGCTTAGGACACAGCGCAGCCCCTGGCTGAGATTCGATCCCGGTACCTTTTGAATACGAGACCGAAGCCCTACCACTGGGCTACTAGAATAATCAAAGTGCATGCTTAAAACAACCTATTTCACATGTTTTTATATATATATATATATATATATATATATATATATATATATATATATATATATATATATATATATATATATATTTATATATATCATTTCATTTAAATTGTCTAATGGCAATGCCCATATATGAAACATGAGTTAAATGAACTGTACATGAAAGTTTTGGAAAAAGAGCCACCTTTGTAATAGAGAAGAATGTGAGGTTCACCTACTGTTTGCCAAAATATTCCATCAACTTTTTATCAAAAAATTTGGATATGACTTACATGCTGAAAAGTTTCTCTAAATGTCTACCCGCACCTGACACCTGAGTTAATCCTGAAAACTCAGGTGTGACAATTACCAACCCAACTTTCTATTCAGTGTATTGTGTTTCCACTCCAAACAATGATTGTTCATTTGCCAACCATGCACACCACAGCCAAGTAGCCCAAGGCTATTTTGTGTGTATAAGATTACACAAAGCCAGAGATGAATAATCAAGGCAGTTTTGTGATTGAAATCACTCATCTGTGGTAGATGTCTTAGTGGGAGAAGTTTGTTTCAAACTAAAAATAGTTGTGTATTTTAATGCCTGAGGTAATTGTGCATTAAGTGTGAATGATTGACGGACCATTTCCCCTAAAAAAAGATATTGCTTCATGCAAATGTACAGCATGTGTAAAATTTGACCTTCCCAGGCAAATCCTACAAATTAAAGAATACTTAAAGGAGAATTAGTGAGGACATCTTTATTGGCAGATGTTTTAATATATTCGTTGGCCAGTTTTTCCTCCTAAAGTGATCAAATGCTATGATTTATGAATCTTAGATTTATGTTATTTTATCAAATTGTTAAAAAAAAAAAATGCAAGGTGAATAATAGCACATCAGGTATGAACAGGTCAAAAACACAAGTATAGGCAACATGGCACTACAAGATAATTCCTCATGGGCCAATCAATGGCTCACAGCTGCTTAGAAATAGAATACTGCATCATGGTGCTGAGTCTTGAATGACTCAGCCCCTTTGTCTTGAATCTCTCCAACAACACAGTCTGGGAGACTGTTCCAAGCTTGGCCTGCAGTGTGGATGAAACTCCTGCCAGTGGCATAGGTTCTTGAGAGTGAGTGCATGAATTGGCATAGACAGACTAGAGCGGGTTCTTCATCTGATTTGAAATGGCTGTGGAAGCATCATGTTCACTTTATATCTATTGATGTAATGAACCAGAGCTGGAGAAAACCTACGGTCCCGGTGGTTAAAAACGGCGGGAAAAAACAGGAATTCGCAGGAAGATTTTTTTTTTAATAAACTGAAAATATCCCCCATGTAATTAACTTTCTCAAATTAATGATTGACAGCTGGTTTTAACCAAACACCTAACCAACTAATTGGGGCAAACATCCTACGCGGTGCTCATACAGTACAGTTAGCAAGTGGCGTGCTCTCATGTAGTCAATGTAAGTTACTGTACAAAACAAATTTCTGCACACACAGACTGAGTGACGGCAAAATGGTGAACAAAAATTGTGCTTACGGGCCCGCTGCGGGCTTTGTAAATCTGATTGCTGTTACTCAGAACAGTTAGCAAACTGAATTTGGTTTATCCTATTTGCTAAAAACTCTAAAAATCCAGAGAAGTGCCATAGATGAATCAAAGCTTGCGGCAGGCCTCGTGAACATCTAAATGTCAATGCATTGGTAATGCACGATTGCAGATTTGAGGTTTGTTTGCTCCACATAGTTACCATGTTGCTATGGTGGGCATGGCCTATTTGGAAACCTCGAAAGATTAATTGTGCAATGAATGTACAATATATTGTATTGGAAGCAATTTTTAGTGTGAATATTTTCCATACCTTCATTCAGAACTGTGGAAATTTTCATAATTAATTCCAACTCTGTTAAATGAAATATCAAAGCTGATTGCTTATTTAGATGTTGGTGAAACACAAATAACTCACCTGTGTTGATGTATCCACATAAGCTGTCAATATAGTTGAGGGTGGGTGTGTCCACCAAATCACACGGGCTGGGGGTAAGGGTAGCATTTGCAGGACAAGC
Source organism: Chiridota heheva (assembly GCA_020152595.1). Taxonomy (NCBI): domain Eukaryota; kingdom Metazoa; phylum Echinodermata; class Holothuroidea; order Apodida; family Chiridotidae; genus Chiridota; species Chiridota heheva. The sequence goes on from JAIGNY010004119.1 coordinate 881,092, forward strand.
TGCATTTGGTAAAACCTGGGCATTTCCAAAGTTGCTGGCATCTGATAGCTTTTTCAGAAAACAACAAAGACAAAATTGTTTACTATGGTGAATTTCTCCATCTTATTATTGACTCTAATCTACACAAAGAGTCATTTGCTGTATTGAAAACTAAGTTCTGTATATAGCTCAGCTTATACAAAAAGAATGAATTTTCATTTACGTTAATTCCATCATTTTCAATTCTTCATATAATGGGTCACACATTGTAAGCAAAGTAGGGAGAAATAATAATTGTTTCAGTATTTTCATGCACAGCCAAGCACATATGATGAATATTTGGTTTCTCTACTTGGTCCCATTACATTTTCTAATTTACAATCTTTTATCATTTTAATTTCTTAAAAACAATAATATCTTAAACAGATCTTTTTAGCTCCAATGATTGCAACAAGAAAATAAACTTAGAATCAAGACAAATTGTGACATACAAAGTGAAAAAATCCTTATAAATCTCTGTTGTTGAAATCATTTATTCTCCAATTTTAACATGAAGGGAAAAACAGCTTATTCTTGCTTCTTATTTATACACGGCATCATTTGTTTTGAAGAACACAAATATCCAGGAGAATTCCTTCAAATATATGAATGTACTTGGGACTCGCAAACAAAATTCAAGTTATTGTGAGTATGATACAGATGGCAAACTATGCCCAGGGGTGCATGACACTTATTTCACTGGGTGAGGGTGTGTGAATGGTTGCTAACAAACTTTTTACTCACGAAAGAAAATATGATTTCAGTTCAACTGATTAAATTTAATTCCAATGGAATGATTTCTGTTTTTCAGATTTTCAACAAGGTATAGTATATTGCCCATGTGTTCATTGATTCTACAAAAAAAAACACTCTAATAAAAAGTTTATTCATCTGATGTTATATATATATATATATATATATATATATATATATATATATATATATATATATATATATATATATATATATATATATATATATATATATATATATATATATATATATATATATATATATATATATATATATATATATATATATATATATATATATATATATATATATATATATATATATATATATATATATATATATATATATATATACACATATATATATATATATATACACATATATATATATATATATACACATATATATATATATATATATATATATATATATATATATATATATATATATATATATATATATATATATATATATATATATATATATATATATATATATATATATATATATATATATATATATATATATATATATATATATATATATATATATATATGATTAAGTTCTCTGGTTGCTAGATGAGTCAATGCACAAGAACTTGGGCTTGACTGGGCCAGGACGAGAAGTGAATGAAACACCGCGTTTCCACGCTTCTCTTCTCGAATAGCGTTCTGATAACCAGGCAAGACGTGACTGTCCTACCATCTGGGAAAGGGTTTGACGTCCCCTTTGAAGGATGGTGAGTGCTATTCAACCATTGCCACTTCTCTTAACAGCTGAATGGGGAGAAGGAGTCTGCATAGCTGTGGGAAAATGGGTTTGACCCGACCAAGGCTTGAACCTGCAGTACCTCCAGCATCTCATTCGTGCGCTCTACCAACTGAGCTACCTACTCGTTGAGATGAGAGCTCAGATAAGAGCATGTGACTGCCACTGGACGGGAAACCAGTCCATTACAGGTCACCTCAACAGCAATGATCTACCTACTCCCTTAACGCATGTTACAGGAAAGGGAGAAATATGATCTGCAGGGAGTGGTTTCTTTTTGGTTCTGCTAAATTACTTTTGAGGTCAAGAAGAACATGTTTGCAATCTTACAAAAGGACCAAGCTCCTGATTGGCATCATTGTCACCACAGAGGCCGCACAAGTCATCAGTTCCAGCAGGATATAATACAGACACAGACTCTCCATCCCATTGAACCTCCAGCTTTATGTCTGTGTTTCGAACAATCTGAAAGTAGAGAAAAGCGTTAAAATAAATTATAAATCTATCATGAATGATGTTATGCATTTGAGTACGAAAAGTTAATCACTATTAAGATGGCAAGAGAAAAATTATATATATTTGCCCCGCTAAGCGTAGCGGGGATATTTACAAGAGTTATACTTACCTTCCATGGAGGTCAGGGCTGGCTGGTAAGTACGTTTTTAAGGTCGGTAGAAGTGCGTTAGAATCAGGTCATGTAACCAGATTGCATATTTATAGCATGGAAGGTATGGTATATTAAACTTGAAGTAAATTCAAGAAGTTTAAGATACCTCTTATTTCAGATACCATCTGCTTTTAATCTATGGTGGTCATAAAAAGATTTTAATAAGATTTTGATTAAAAAACCAATTACATACAGGATAAAAAACAAAAAATGATGCATGTATTGTCTTGAATATTAATTTTATTTACAAACCTCTAAAGTACTTTCGTTCTCTAGTTATGCTAAGAACTTGGCGTGAATGCAACAAATTCCCTAAAATTGTTCTCATTTGATCAGGAGCAAGAAAATTTTCTATTCACGCTGCTCTTAAAATTTCACTGATAAACAATATGAGATATCTATCAACTTCTACAAAAAGTATATTACACACACTTGAAGTTGCATAAGAATAAATTGCAATGATGGATATCAGAGTCCCACATTTTTGTAAAGATGTTCAAATACTTTTGAAATAATATTTCTATACAGAATCTACTTCTATCAAACAGCTTACCACTTGATTTCCAGATCTGACAATCCTTGTGCTGCCCTCAACAAATGGTAGTTGAGTAATCACACTATTTACCCAAAGGTAATTCTCACGATCAAGGCGTACAGACTAGAAAGCAAAGAAACAATACAAAATATCATTATGAAAATTAAAACATATCACCTTAGTTGGGAATGAATTGTTTGTTTGATGAGGCTTAACGGCACGGCAAGGGTCAAATTGTGCCTGAGAGGTTAGATCATTCCAGAGGTAGGAAGAAAAGAAAACAAGGGGAGATTGAGAGAAACAGGGAGAGATTAAGAGAAACAAGGGAACTAAAAGTCAGAAAGCTGGGATTGAGAGAGGAAGTGCAAGGGTGAAAAAATTGGAATTAATTTAAACTGAAAACAAATACAAATTTTTGCCCACTTCAGTCAATTTATGTTTCATCGTGGTGATTTATCAGTTATGGCATAGATCAAGTTTCAATAATAAATGCAAGTTATACTGGAAAGCAATATATCAGAGAAAATACTTCTATATTTGCAAAACATGGTCTCAGCATCTTTCTAGATTTAAATGTTAAAAATCAATTTAATAAAATTGAAAATAAATCAAATCTTTATCAAATTAGATTATAGATACCTATAGCAAGATTAGAACTTTGGGTCATGCAAATACCAAACAAAAAATGCAAAACTACGTTGTAAAAGGAGTACTTTCTCACTATTTCCTAACATACATCCTAAATCTAGCTGCAATTGTTTTAGATTACTCTCGAACATTTATATACTGGGAAGACATACTTTAAAGATACTTAGGATTTTAAGATGACAAGATTGCTGAAAGAATTACTTAAGGATCTTAGGTTATGCTGAATTATTTAACAACATCATCACATATTTCCCATACATCATAAAATCTAATGAAGCTTATTGTAAAACTAACAGATAAATTGTACTCAGTACCACTGGCCGGCTGTAGTAGATTTTAGTTGGAGTGGCAAAATATGAACATCTAATTCATTATAAATATAATTAGATACAAAAAACAAATTATTTTGCAGACCAGTGCACCTGCTTGCCCTTATGGCAAGCCACCCTTGCTTAGTACACTGCCTGGAAACCTTCTTCAAGTCTTTGCAAGAAACACAATTGATTATTTAGTATTACAAAGTGCAGTAGCCCAAAAGGTACCTGGGATCGATTTCAGCCAGGGCACTGTGCTGTATCCTGAGCAAGACACTTTAATACCCCACTTGCTCCAGTTCACTCAGCTGTGAAATGAATAGTAGTTTTGGCTGGGAAGTTAACCTGTGATGGACTGGTGTCCCATCCAGTGAAGTCACATAAGAGAGATAAGATAAGATAAGATCAATTTATTTTGTCCACAACAAAATATGGAAATTTGTCACCCTGTAGCAAAACGTACAAAGGTATTTAAAAAGAAATATAAATATAAAAGTTATAAATATTAAAGTTACATAAAACTTATATCTAAAAAATATAACAAATGAAAAATAAATAAATAAAACAGTAAATTAGCAAGAAAAAGAATTACTCTCATCCATTTAACACCATGGAAACTGGGTATAAGCAACAGCTCTGTAAGGCCTCGGAGTGTGATAGGATTTAACTTAAGGAATACTCACAAGAATGACTTGACCATTGTTAAAGAAATGAACAATAATAGCAGCAGTGGACGAGCTGTACTTCATGTAGGACCGTTTCTCTTGAATCACCTGGAATCTTCTCGGTGTAGACGTAGCTGGGCAGCCATCTTGTGAAAGGATGTAGCTGCACTTTCCATCAAAGGTGAAACGCACTCCATCAAAGTCAAGGTAGTGTGGGCCGCCCAGAGCACGGCAAATAGCTTGAGCTATTGTTAATGACAAATGAAAGGATATTAGTTGTAGGTAATCATACAAGAAATGTGATGTAATCTTAAATCAGAATGGCCGATAAGAATCATACTTTGCATTTATTTCAGTGTACACCTGTTTTTTTGTTTGTTTGTTTGATGAGGGCTTAAAGGCACCATGACAGCGAGAGAGGTTACATCATTGCAGAGGTAGGAAGAAAAGACAATAGGAGTCTAAGAGAAGTACGGGGACCAATGGCCAGGAAGCTGGGAACAAGAGAGGAAGTGCAGGGGTGCAAAAAAAAGGGGTAAATGTGAGTAGAAGAGTGGATGAAAGAGGAGGAATAAATATGGTTGTTTAGAGGGAGGCATGATGTAGGAAGGAGATAATTTTATCCGGAGGGTTTTTTCTGGAAGAGCTCGGCTATGGAGTTGTGAGGAGTGAGGGAAGCTCTAGGTAAGTCGTACAGGGGGCAGGCAAAGAGGACGTGATTCACCTGTATCCCATATCTCACAACTAGACGGTGTGGAACAAATTAAGGGAGAGAGAGGGAAGCTCTTGTAATTCCCCTACACCTCCAAATGCACCTTAAACTGCTTAATACCGGTAGCATCAATGACAGACTGGAATGACATTCCAACCAGACACAATTCTGATTGAAAAATAATGTCTTTGTATATTCAGTCTTGAAAACTTAAAAGAAAGTTCCATAGAATGACCTCTGCATGGTGCATGAAATGTTTGTTTGTTTGTTTGTTTGATGAGGGCTTAACGGCACCACGACAACGAGGGTCAAATTGTGCCTGAGAGGTCAGATCATTCTAGAGGTAGGAAGGAAAGGAAACAGGGGGAGAATAAGAGAAATTTAAGAACAAAAGGTCAGAAAGCTGTGATCGATAAGGGAGGTGCATGGTTGAAACAAAAACAAAGTAGAGAGGGGGTGGAAGAGGAGAATTACATATGGTTGTAGAGGGAAGCATGATGAAGGAAGGAGATAATTTTATCCAGAGGATTTTTCTGGAAGAACTCAGCAATTGAGTTGTGGGGAGTGAGGGAAGCTCTGGGAAGGTTGTACAGGGGGCAAGCAAGGAGAACGTGATGGATTGTGAGGGTGCAATGGCAATTGTTGCAGAGGGGTTGGGGGAGCCAATAAGGAGGTGGGGGTGAGTGAGGTGGGAGTGAGTGAGGTGGGTGTGACCAATTCTAAGACGGGTAATATGAACGTTGTCGATACGAGAGAGGTTGTTGATGGTCGATTTGATCAGAATTGTGGGCTGGATAAATGAAATGTCACTCAAATCAAACCAGACTATTGACATGCTCATAACCTTTCAAAACCTCTATCAAATATCCTCGCAGTCCTTTGGTGAATAATGTTGTGAGTTTTAGAGAACAAAGCCTTTCTTTGTAAGTAAAATGCTGTAAAGCAGGAGTCATCCTAGTAAACCTCCTCTGGACTTTTTTAATTAACAACGATGACGAGTGAACACACAATTATAATGACGGGGTCGTCGCCTGCATATTCGCTTATGATAGTAACAATGCTATCATAAAACGCTTAATACAACCCGGACGAGAACACAGGTACGACGTACGGACAGACATAACATCGACAACCAAGTCAATGTCCACGGCCTTTGATAACCAGTTGTGGTGCACTGCCAATTTTTCTCAATTAAATCAATGTCACCTTTTAAGTATGAATTCCAAATTTGAATAGCGAATTCCAAATGGGATCAAACAGAGATTTATTTATAAAACTTTAACATTAACTCAGGTTCCTTTATGCCGAAAAGTTTCTCTTTAAGCCTGCCAGCACCCGACACCTGAGTTAATCCTGAAAACTCAGGTATGACAATTACCAACCGGACTTCCTCTTCAGTGCATTGTGTTTCCACTCAAAACAATGATTGTTTATCTGCCATTCCCATACACACCACAGCCAAGTAGCCCAAAGCTGTTTGTGTGTATAAGATTACACAAAGCCAGAGCTGGATAATCAAGGCATTTTTGTGATTGAAATCACTCATCCACGTTCAGTGTCTAAGTGGGAGAAGTTTGTTTGCAAACTGGTGATAAACAGAGCTGTGTATGATAATGCTTGAGGTAATAATGTGCATTAACTGTGAATGATTGACGGACCAAATATCCTCAGGAAAGATATTGCTAAAAAAGTTGAAGCAATATTTTGTATCAAAAGTTCTGTATATCATTCCCAGAATTCTGTTTGCTCTTTTTACACATGCAACAACCTGGGTATTTACTTTAAGTCAGCTTGAAATATTAACACCAAGATCCTTTTCTTAATTCACAGCATGGTTGTCTATTCATTAAGAAGTTATAGCATAGATTATTAAGTGATTAAGATTACCAAATGATGTACAACATTCAATCAATGTTATTTCTATAGCGCCCAAAACCAATAAAATTTCACTGGGGCGCTAAACAGGAACAAGAAACTAAAGTTTGTGGGGATGTCCAAAAAGATGATGTTTCAAAAGATTTTTTTTTATAAATATTATGCTAAACTAAACAATTGAAAACAATTTTATTGCTTAATTCCTGTCAGGCAGCAGCGTCATTTGAGATTCCTGAGGCACATGCATTACTGGAATGCAGTAAATCTGACAAGGTGTGCACACTCTATGATATAATTCAAAGCAAACGATGACCAGACCCTTGGGAGGTTGACATATTTACAGTATCAACAATTTGATCTCTTCTCAAAATAAATCATAGTGATGTCATACATTGCAGAATCAGTCCTTACTGACTTCATCAATATGTTACCAGATAGCTTCAATTCACTGTACAAAATGCAGAGAAATTCAGAATCAAAAATGATAATAATTAGCATAAATATATTCTAAGGGTACATAATATATTGAATCAAAGAACTGCTAAGCATTTGAAAGGGACTAAACTAACATTGACAAATTATTTTATTTAAACAATTTTATGAACATCATAGAAGTATTAGCTTAGTGTACTGTATTTATTGTAAATAGGCACAGTGATAACGCTCCTTTAAAACATGAGTCATTCAAAATGGTGAACTTTGTGGTGTGGATTGTGTTGGATAGAGAACGCTGGTAGTTGTGTACTCTGTAGCCGAATGATGATGATGATATTGTCTCCAATAATTTACACCATATTCTTTCCCTCCCCCCTTCACCTAATAATAATAACATAATAATATCAATCAGGTTTACTGTGGTAAAACTCAAAGATGAATTTCACAATCAGATTTAGTTTGTATGTTTGTTTCATGAGGTTTAATGGCACCATGACAACGATGGTCGAAGAGATTAAAAAACAAGAATTACCATTTTGACACGCATCTCCCGTGAATCCTAGATTGCATCTACAGCCGGCAGAATTGAATGAATCGGTCTCAGTGATACATTCCCCATTCACCCCACAGGGTTCACCAGAACATGAGCTGCTTGCTGCAAGAATAATGCAAACATATATGTCAAGATATGATGGATGATAAAAGCATTGTTGTCTAGGGCTACGGGTGCATATGAACATCACAATTGGGGATGGGTTGTAAAACAATTGCTAAATGAATTTCAATTTCCATATGACTGATGTAAGACACTACATTCAGATATATCTTTGTCATTTTTCATTGCTACTTTTCATTTCTCAATTTTCAAGAAATTTTGCCTTATTGGCCAAGAACTGGTGGTGGTGGCGGTGGCGGTGGCGGTGATGATGATGATGATGATTGCATCAATCTCGAAATAACCCTAATATCAGCCATGGATCAGTTTTTTTTTTTTTAATTTATGAGAATTAGGAAAATCACAATGTAATACTTACTAATATACTACTACTACTACTACTACTTCTGCTACTACTACTACTACTACCACTGGTATAAAGGTCAAAGGTCATACCTGTACAGTTGAAGCCATCTCCTAAAGTCCCTGCACAAACACACTGCCGCATTCCATCCCTAGTGATACAATTAGCATTGTTGGAACACTGCACACTCTCATCTGAGAATGAACCGCTTGGGGTACACTTGCGACGTAAAGAGCACGCGTCATTCAAAATAATCGTACCAACCTGAAAATCAAACGTGATGTTGTCTATTATGGAGTACGTCATTTACATTATGGAGTCATTAGGATTATGAAATCATTAGGACTAGTCATTTAGGATGCCACACAATAAGCCATGTCATGGCAAAAGGGAACCTGGCTGTCAACGGACATCTTTCTTGGCATGTATTCAGCACCTGCTAGTGGAATCATTAAGATTATGGAGCCATTTAGAATGCCACAAGATGAGCCAGTATGGAAATACACCCTATATGTTCCATCGCATGGCAAAAGGAAACCTGGCTGTCGACGGATATCTTACTTGACATGTATTAAACATCTACTAGGAAACAAGAATGATTTTCTCAAGCCAAACAATGTTGCTGAGCCTGTTTGCACAGGATCGTCGTTACTTAGAAAATTTGTGGTCGTCTAGGCAACAGCCAATGATGATGACGATGAGTCACTAAAGCAATTGATGCTATGCTAATAATACATGATTTACTAACCATAGAACACCAAGAAACATCATTCACTTTGGGTTCTTGTTTTTACCCTCATTGTAAGAAATACCACATGATGATCTAAAAGGCCTATTAAAAACCAGAAACCCCTTTAGCACAGAAACCACAATTTATCTACCAATTATCATCCTACCTAATTACTTTTTATTGTTTCTCTTGAAGTCCTCCAGGCATTAATTAAAGAAATCTATCAGTAAATCGAATGGTTGGCTTGGCCCAGAAAATAAGATCTCCAAACCATAATTCACTTAAAGGACTGTGTAGCTGTGTATAGCCAGCAATTTTGATAGTTTGCTCACATTCACTGTGGTTAATCAAGCATTGGTGTTAATGAAAGAGTGGAGGAGAGTGAGACTTAGTGGAGACAGGGATTTGAAATATGATCTCCCGACTTGTTCCATTTGCCAATCGGGACTTGGGGTTGGAAAGTAATAGGACTCTTGGATCATCATGCATAAAGAACCAGACAAACTCTTAAGATTTCATTTGACTTCTATCAGGTCTATTAACCACCACAAAGGAAATTTGCATCTTTTTATTATAACATGTGCCACTAAGTCTAACATTTGGCAAAGGGATTTCAAAACATGGGGGAATTAAGGGAGCATTAAACGTCAAGAGCCCCAAGCCATGATCTGATGGTATTTTTACACACTCCAAATATTGAATCACAATGTGCTTGTCAATTATTTTTATTAAGAAAATGTTAGGATTCAAAACTTTATACATATAACTATTCCAACATTTCTATTTTATTATTAGATTTTCCCTGACAACAGCTCGTTTGGTTTGCTGATGTTTAACGGCACCGCAACAGTCAGAGTCACATGTGTCAAGAGGGTGTTAAAAAGTTAAGGTGTAAGAGTAAGGGCAGAGAGGAGATGGAGGATTGAGAGGGAGAAAAGGGGGAAAATAGGTGAATTTGGAAGGAAAATTAAGGTGAAAAGAAAGGTGTAAGGTTAGGTGTAGAAGAGAAGAGAAAGAAAGATTAGATATTGTTGCAGAGGAAGTTGGTAATGTTGGTGGAAGGATTGTTTTTGAATAGATCAGAGATTGAGGTGGGTGAAGAAAAAAGAGACCCAGAGTTCAGGTCTAGGGGACAGATTAAGAGGATATGCTTGATTGAGGGTTCGGTGTTGCAGGTGGGGCAGAGAGGGGCAGGGGAGTCCCAATTAACAGTTCGTCAACAAGTAAATTCAGTTGCTGAATAATATACTCAGAATCTCTTGTAATGGATGCATTTTTTTTAATGTGTTGTTGCTTTCATTGTTGTTTTCTATATTTGTTTATATTTGTATTGCACCATGAGCACCTTAAGCACCTTGAGCACCATAAGCACCTTGAGCACCATGAGCACCATGAGCACCTTAAGCACCATGAGCACCTTCAGCACCATGAGCACCTTCAGCACCATGAGCACCTTCAGCACCATGAGCACCTTCAGCACCATGAGCACCTTAAGCACCTTCAGCACCTTAAGCACCATGAGCACCATGAGCACCTTAAGCACCTTGAGCACCATAAGCACCTTGAGCACCATGAGCACCATGAGCACCATGAGCACCTTAAGCACCTTGAGCACCATAAGCACCTTGAGCACCATGAGCACCTTCAGCACCATGAGCACCATGAGCACCTTCAGCACCATAAGCACCTTCAGCACCATGAGCACCATGAGCACCTTCAGCACCATGAGCACCTTTTTAGTGGATATGTTTCTGCGCTTTATAATTTAACAATATTGTGTTAATATTATTCAATTATTATCATCAGAATGCTTCCATATTCAAAGACACCGAGATACTTACTGGGTAGTAGCGACCATTTTCAAAGCAACCACACTGATCACGAGGAACACAAATATCACCATTCCAAACTAAGTTTTTGTCGCACTCACACGCTGCAATGCAGGATCTTGAGCAGCCTGTAATTAGTGTTGTGACACCACATCTCTCAGGGCAGGCTGACGTACATGTGGAAAACGTTGATCCTTCAGGGCATTCTTGTTGAACTACAAATAAACAGGTGAACGTTTAACTGCAACAAGCAATGAAGTGCACTCATATGAATTACAGTACAGACCAACTTGGGTTTATTCTTTAAAGGATTAGTTCAGTGGTGAAGCATCTTATATGAATGAGGAAGTCAAAAGAAACAAAATGGTGAAGAAAGCATTCAAAATCTTATTCTGTTAAGGAGATATTTAACCATTGAACCATTTGGGTAGAAAGGACTAAAATCAGACTAGTTGTGATGTCACAGCCTTAGATTCCTCAGTCTTTATGTATTCTATCATATTTTGTTCTGTGATTTGACCTGTCTTATAAACTATTGGATATGTAAGGAAAGTTCTAAAATAGAATCTAGTAAGGGTAATTATAATTTACCACCTGAAGAAAGTTCGAGGGAAAATAATTCAAATAGTAAAATAACTTGAACAAATTTTCTTTCAATTACATTAACATTTGTGAAGAGTGTGAGGATGAAGGCACCAACCTTCCAGAGCTTTACACTTGAATATCTCCTTAATGGATTATAAGATATTGAAGTAGTTTTTCACCCTAATAAGATAAGCTTGGTTGACCTCTGAACTAATCCTTTAAAGGTTTACAAGAAATCAATATTTAGAATTTACTTCACAAAAATATGAAGCTGTAACATTTCAGACAAGTCTAAACAATTGGTGGCTATAATAATGATGTATGTTGCTTACTACCTCTGCAAACAAAGTAGGATGGAGGTTATGTTTTCGCCTACATTGATCTATTTGTCTGTTTTTCATCAATATATCTCAAGAACTGATTGGATTTTGATTAAAATTGGTCTGTGGTTTTGTAACTGCCTAAGGAAGAAGTGATAAGGGTAAGATCTGTCAAGACTTAGTTGAAAATTTCCAAAGGAATGTGCTGAACAATAATTTCTTCCCGGGGAGGGAAGGGAGGAACTTCATACTAAAAGTGGTAGGGGTGTGCAGCCCACCAATTGAAAAACATACCCGCAGTATGACAGATTTTTTGGTAACTGCAGTATGAAATTATACAATTTTGATACCCGCAGTATCAAAGAAGTCAATTTTGATACCTGCAGCATGAGTATTCAACGAAAATATTGTAAAAATGGACCTGCAGACCTGCAAAACGAAAATGATGAAAAAAAAACATTTTTTAAACAACAAAAAAAGGATTTTTTTTTATAGTAAAATAGAAATCTGCACTACGAAAATTGTGCAAAAAAGGCACCTGCTCAGGCAGCACACATATATATATATATACCTCACATATGAAAGTGCTACCCCCTCCTTCCCGAGAATTTCTTGTCCTAAAAGGAAATCAAAACAATCAATTTTCTGAACTACAAGAAAATCAAAGCAAGTCGTTTCTTGTATTAAAGCAAATTAAAACAATGGGTTTCTTGCAACAAAGGAAAATGATGGAATGTGAATCTTACCTGAATGGAACTCAAACAATGAATGCTTAGCCTGAAGAAAGCTGAAAGCAATGATTTGACTTTGAAAGAAATCATTCAGAATGTAGATAACCCTGAAGTGCTTAGAATACAAGTGGTGAATACAGATCAAAAGTGAGGAAGAGATTCTTTGGGGATAAAACTTGGTGGGCCTAGCATTTCTGAAGTAGATTATATTGGTGATGAGGAATGAACTGTGGGGACAGAGGTACGCTAAAATTTAGTCACATAATAATATTATTACTCATTCCATTAACTTTCCGTTAAATGTCTGATAATAACATATTCAGAGACTTTCACTTTGCCCCCATGATTCAAGTTTGCAAATAAAGAACACCAAGCAAAATTCTTACAGCACACATTCTCATCCCTCCATTCTCGTATCAGGACACCATTGGCTTGACATAGCCTGAAATATGCCTCAAGTGTCTCGCACAGGAATTCTGATTCCGGCAAACCTGCACAGCCATCATAGAGGCAGTTTGTCCTGAATGATTCCGGATCCACGACTTCAAAACATTCTTCAAATGGTCCAAAAGCTGTAAAGACACGGCATAGAATGCTTGAATGAAGAAGACATGATATAGTGATTACAATGCAATTAATCCTCGCTACAAATTTTCAGTCTTTTCACCAGCAAGAACCTCCTTTTCGCCGGGTATAACTTTTAGACTCTGCTAAGAGCAATTAAGAAACACACCACAGATAGTTCAGTGATTGTACGCATCAGTATTTACACTCACAATCATCTATATGCACACAATGGAACTGATTGTGAAGAGCCAGGTATTGTGGATTTGATTACTGCAGGGCCGAGTCAAGTGTATAATGTAGGGCTGAGGATTCATTTGGACTTTTAAAAGGATGTTTTCATCAGTGATTTATAAACACTCTGATGAGTTTGGATGCATTGGACTGAAAATTTGTAGCCAGAGTTATTCATCATGGTGAGAATTCCAAACCGAAAAAAACTTTTTACAGCTTGAGACTTGTGGTATAAGTGATGTGACTAACTTGATATACTTCTCTGTTATACCAACCACTTCAGTTATACCAACAACCACGAAGCAACCTATTGAATTGAACTCACTTATTAATATAACACCCTAACATCGTCTGTACTGCTGTATGGTGCAGAGGCTTGGAGGATGAGACGTCAGGATGAACAAAGGTTGAACCCATTTGCCTCAGAAGAATATTTGGAGTCCAAGACTCCAAAAACCAAAAAACTAGTATTTTGTATTTGTATTTCACTTTTAGGCCTATGCCAGGGAAAGCACATGTAAGTCACAATGACTTGCTTGTTTTCAGTGTGTACCCAATGAATTTGCCAGGATGGAAAGTGGATGAACACCGGATTAACACCCTGCTCTTTCCGAGAAGTGTTCAGAGAGCCATACAGGGGGTGAAACTCCTACCATGGGGACCGACAGCTTTACGTTCCCTCCAAAGGATGGTGAGCGCCAGCCAACCACTGGCCACTTTTTACAAAGGTCAGGAGGGAGAGAAGGTGTGATGCAGAAGACAAACCTCTGCGCTTGATGTCAGCCTATATCATTCTGCATATCTGTGGAAAAATCGCTGGTTAAATCGCCGTTGGACTGGAACCTGGAACCTCCAGCATCTCAGTCGTATGATCAGTTGACTGAGCTACCTGCCTCCCTTTTGACTAGTATGTCAGAGACACCCTGTTGTGGAAAGAGCAGTCTACAAGGCTCAAATAATTTGGGCACTTGAAGTGAATGAGACATACTCGATACCCCATACTAACACTCTAAAGCCACATACAAGGCACCAGACCTAGAGGTAGACCACCCAAAAGATGGACAGACTGTATTAAGAAGGACATTCAATCTGTGGCATAAACTCCTTAGTGATAACAGAAAGGCTGACCCAAGACAAGAAAAATTGGAGGAAACTAATTATGGAGAAGGCCAACATGTGGAACCTGAAGGAACCAGTGTGCAAAAAAATTATAATTCTCACATTCTCTTACACCTTGTCCGTTACTACTAGCAAAAGTCAAATAACAAGCGAAAGCAAGAAAATAGCAAGAATATATCATGTATGTACATAACAGTATACGGACATGAAGAGGTAACAGAATCAATTTGAAATTGAAAAATAGTCATGAAAATAGTACAAGAACTCATCAAAATCGTTTTAAAGTGGGCTTTCTATACAACCACTGACAGAATAGAGCATTACATTCTGAGTTGAATAGTCTTTGAATTTTGAAAATAGCACGTGCAGTTTTAAGTTTTGAGTAATCAAAGTTTGATAACTTTTGTTTATTTAATCCAAAAATATGATGTGTGAACAGGAAAATGCCTTAAAATGCTTTTTTTTTTTTTTTATGTTTCTTTCCTTAAATTTAGACCTTCAAAATGTTCAAATTTCCTTCTCCAGCTTGAAATTGGTTGGGGGTACGTTAAAGATCAAATCGTCTTCAATAGAAATCCTCTTCATGAGAAATGGCAGAGGGTTCAAAAACAATAGATTTATATAAGAGAATAGAGACTATGTCCTGTTCATACATCACAAGAGTAACACAAAAATTTGCATATTTGCACAAAATCTTTAAAGCGCTGTAAAATAGCCAATTTTTAACTGATTTTAATGAAATGTTTTGCTTGCTTCATGTTTTTTCAGGAGATTTCAAATCAATTTAGCTAATGTTGCCAGAATTTTGAATTTCTTTCTACATATTTGTGCTGTATATACATAAGTGGGTAGAACTCTCTCTCCTTATCTAAATTCACTGTTTTTAGAAACCCTCTGCTACAATTCTTTGCAGCAGAACTACATTTACATGCCACAGATTTTGTTTCATTTTAAATTACTGAAATTTATTTATTCATTTATTTACTTCCTCCATCCAAAATTTCAAGAAATCTGTCAAAGCCTATTTATGTGCTTGTCACAAGGAGTAGTGCATCAAATGTTTCCTGCATGTATATATGAGAATGAATTAAAAATATTTTAAGCTGTCAACTGTCTGGGTACACTGTTAGAGCAAAATTATATAATTGCAGGAAACACTAGTTATTGGTTATTTCAACACCATCCACTATTTCTTAGCAAAAATCAGATAGATCCATTAGCATAAATTTGCATAACTCACCAAAGAATTATGTAAACCAACGTAAAGTTCAAAGTCTTAGCTTTCATATACATAAACTTATTACAGTAGAAAATGAAGATAAATTTGTGGAAAAGCCCCCTTTTCAAAAAGTTCCCTAAATAATACTTGTAATCTTAAATGCTCTGGAAGAGTAAGGGTTAAAACCCAGATAATCTGTACCATCTAAACACTTACGGTCCATTAGCACCTGACAGTCATTAAGAGCTTTTGCATAGTTGATTGAGTTCATGCCAATGTCTCCTGCACATGGATCAAAGAATACGCTCAGTGGTGGGCTACTACAGGTAGAATCCATCTTGAAGCTCTCCCCAAACTCGTTAATGTCACTCACCTGGTGAAATGCAAGCACAATGGATCATGTGACAGAAACAGACATTAATATATTGTCAAGTATGAAAGGATTAATTCAGTGGACAAGTATGTCCATCTTATATGAAAGAGGACTTCAACAGAAACAAAATGGTGCAAAAGCATTCAAAACTTTTATTCCGTTAAGGAGATATTCAAGTTTAAAGCTCCACCTTATCTGTGTAGACATGACTGTTTGTTTGTTTGTTTGATGAGAGTTTAACGGCACCACAAGAGCAAGGGTCAAATTGTGCCTGAGAGGTTAGATCATTCCAGAGGTAGGAAGAAGAGTAAACAGGGGGAGATTGAGGAGAAACACGAGAACTAAAAGCCAGAAAGCTGGGATCAAGAGAGGAGGTGTATGTGTGGAAAAATAATGTAGAGAGAGAAAGGGTGGGGAAGGAGGACTAAATATGGATGTAGAGGGAAGCATTATGAAGGAAGGAGATAACTTTATCCGGAGGTTTTTTTTGTAGTAAGTCATCTATGGAAAGTTGGCGTCCTCATCCTCACATTCTTAACAATTGTTAATATATTTTAAAGACAGTTTATTCAATTTTTACACTATTCAAATGATTTTTCCTCAAACTTTCTTCAGGTGGTATATTATAAATACTCTTCCTAGATATAGTTTAACTACATTTTTGACATATCCCATGGTTATTAAGCCACAAAATCACACAACAAAATATGATAGAATACATCAAGACTTTAAGGATTCTGAGGTTATGACATCCAACTAGTCTGATTTCAGTCGTTTCTACACAAATGATACCAAACTTTACACTAAGATATCTCTTTAAGAGAATAAGATTTTTGAATGCTTTCTTCACTATTTTGTTTCTATAACATTGCATATATGCAACGTGTCAGGGAGACTACAAAAAAAAACTTCCAAGGTTTTGCTGGGTGTTTTCACCAATTGTATTAAAGCTTCTAAACTCCTGAGAACTGACAATTAACTCTCCAGTACAGAACATGAGTTAAAAAGATACAGAGGAAAGCTCTGCTTGGGTACAACAAAAGGGTGTACTATAGTAATTAGGATTAACTGAAATGGAGAATGAAGAGGAATGTGTAAAGTATTTGCTGACTAACTAGCATGGAAAGAAGTGGAGAAACTTATAACCAATGATGTAAAAGAGCAGGTGAAGGTTAAGACAAAGGTATAATAAGTTACAGAAGTAAAGTCAACTGGAAAAGAATTTGCAGTATATTAATTTAGATGTCACATTTCTTTTGAAGTCCTCTTTCATACAAGATGTGACTTTCTTGACCCCTAAACTAATCCTTTAACGGTCGATGAACATGTTTGTTTGTTTGTTTGATGAAGGCTTAACGGCACCACAACAACTAAGGTCAAATTGTGCCTGAGAGGTCAGATCATTCTAGAGGTAGGAAGTAAAGGAAACAGGGGGAAAATGAGAGAAATTTAAGGACAAAAGGTCATGTAACATTTTCTATATTCCTTGAAAGAGCAGAATTTTTGAAAATTGCATATTTACTTTTTGAGTTATGGTTAATCAAAGTTAGGTCAGTTTTTACTTAATGTGAAATGTGTTGGTCTGGACTGGGTGTACAGCTGAAATCTTTCAGAATTTCTTTAAAGTTCTGTCTTAAAGTTTAGTCACTGGAAATGATGAGAGAAGTATTTTATGCTAAAATTTTACTAGGTGCATGGAAAAGTATCAGTAACTTTTCGGCCAGAATTTGCTGCACCACTTCAAATAATTATAATAGACATTTAAAAAACAAAGGATTTGCAAAAGAAAATACTAAGTTTGCCCTGTAATACATCACAAAATTTGCATCAAATATGCAAATTGTCGTCTGAGATTTAAAAACAATGTCAATGTTTAACCAGTTTTAATTAAAGTTTTTGCTAGTATAATGGTTTTCAACAGATTTTAAAGCAATTTAGATAACGTTTTCTCCATGCACCTTTAAGCATCAAAAGCTGGTATGTTTTCTTCTCATATCTGTGGATGCATCCTTTCAAGCAAGATTGGCATTAATGGTAAATAATGCGATATCCGGTTATTTCTGTACTGTACCTTTAAGCATCAAAAGCTGGTATGTTTTCTTTTCATATCTGTGGATGCATTCTTTCAAGCGAGATTGGCATTAATCGCGGTAAATAATCTGCGCTAACTGCGATATCGGTGCGGTTATTCCCAACTGTACTGTACCTTTAAGCATGAAAAGCTGGTATGTTTTCTTTTCATATCTGTGGATGCATCCTTTCATGCAAGATTGGCATTAATCGCAGTAAATAATCCGCGCTAACTGCGATATCGGTGCGGTTATTCCCGACTGGACTGTACCTTTAAGCATCAAAAGCTGGTAATTTTCTTTTCATATCTGTGGATGCATCCTTTCATGCAAGATTGGCATTAATCGCGGTAAATAATCCGCGCTAACTGTGATATCGGTGCAGTTATTTCCGACTGTACTGTACCTTTAAGCATCAAAAGCTGGTATGTTTTCTTTTCATATCTGTGGATGCATCCTTTCATGCAAGATTAGCATTAATCGCGGTTAATAATCCGCGCTAACTGTGATATCTGTGCGGTTATTCCCGACTGGACTGTACCTTTAAGCATCAAAAGCTGGTATGATTTCTTTTCATATCTGTGGATGCATCCTTTCATGCAAGATTGGCATGTTTAACCACTAAATTAAAGCCTTTAAACGATGGTCAAATTGCGCCAGAGAGATTAGATTATGCTAGAGGAGAGGAAAATTGTTGAGAGGAGATGGTTAGGGAAAGGAAAGGTTAAGATGTTGTTACAGTATAGTTTGTTACAGTATAGTTAGCGTGAAGTATAGAAAGAAGAGTATTTTGGGGGAATTTTTGTGGAAGAGCTCTGCAATGGAGTTGACGGGAGTTGAGGGAACCTCTGGGAAGGGTGAATGACTTCCTGCAAATTTAATGTCCTTACCAACATTCCCCTGGCAGTGGTTGTATCATCAGAGGAGTTTCCATTGTGGTTCCCGCACAAACCAGTTACTGATGATCCGAGGGCAGAGGTCAGGGTCACCTCTGCTGAATGTCTGGTATTCCAGTCTACACGGGCAGATGCAGTACCATCCAGGCTCAGAAAAACCACCTTGATGGCAGGATTAAGAAAAGAACAACTTTGAATTATACAGGAAACATTCATAAAAGGTATATGGACAGGTAGAGCCAACATTAGCTCAATTGACAATCTAATACAAAACATGAAGAAAGCAAATTATTTCATCAAAAATCGGTTAAATATTGGTCATTTTACAGCTTGTTGTGTATATATGCAAATTTTTGTGATACTCTTGTGATGTACAAAAAGGACAAAGTCTCTATTTTCATATGTAAATCAATTGCTTTTTAGATTTTCTCTTTGAAAAAGGAAATAATTCTAATGAAGAGGATTTGATCTTTACCATAACCCAATCTAACCTCAATCTGGAGAAGGCATTTTTAGCATTTTGAAAGGTCTGAAATTAAGGAAGAAGTATAAGGAAAAACCAAAGCATTGTGAGGTGTGTTCCTGTTCATACATCACATTTGTTCAATATATTCAAAAGTGTTCAAACTTTGATTACTCAAAAACTGCACATGCTATTTCAAAATTACACTCAGAATTGAATGCTCTTTTCAGTCAGTGGTTGATCAGAAACATTACTCCTAATCCTCCCTACAAATGTTCAGTCTTTTCACCCGCAAGAACCTCCATTTCAGTGGGTATGACTCTTCTAGAAGCAATTAAGAAACACACCACAGATAGTTTAGTGATTTTATGCATCAGTAATTACACACCCAATCATCTATATGCACACAATAGAACTGATTGTGAAGGGCCAGGTATTGTGGATTTGGTTTGCTTGTTTGTTTGTTTAATGAAGGCTTAACGGCACCACTACAACTAAGGTCAAATTGTGCCTGAGAGGTCAGATCATTCTAGAAGGAAAGGAAACAGGGGGAGAATGAGAGAAATTCAAGAACAAAAAGTCAGAAAGCTGTGATCGAGAGGGGAGGTGCATGCTTGAAACAAAAACAAAGTAGAGAGGGGGTGGAAGAGGAGAATTACATATGGTCGCAGAGGGAGGCATGATGAAGGAAGGAGATAATTTTATACAGAGGATTTTTCTGGAAGAACTCAGCAATTGAGTTGTAGGGAGCGAGGGAAGCTCTGGGAAGGTTGTACAGGGGGCAAGCAAGGAGAACGTGATGGATTGTGAGGGTGCAATGGCAATTAATGCAGGGAGGATGGGGGGAGCCAATAAGGAGGTGGGAGTGGGTGAGATGAGTGTGACCAATTCTAAGATGGGTAATATGAACGTTGTCAATACGAGAGAGGTTGTTGATGGTGGCTTTGATCGGAATTGTGGGCTGGATGACATGGAGTTTGTTATCAATTTGGGACTTCCATGAGGTTTGCCAGCGGTCCCGAACAAGAGAAGCGATAAGCGGTTTGATGTCAGAAAGGGTTTTTGGAAAAGGGGGCAGGAGGAGGGTGATTACGGCGGGCATCAGCCCTGTCATTACCCGGGATGCCAACATGGCTGGGTATCCAGAAGAAAAGAATACTTTTCCTGCAGAGGATGGGAGAAAGGAGTTTGCGGAGGAGGAGGTGGCATGTGAGGTTATCCCATTTAAGGTTGAGTAAAGAAGTAAAAACAGCCTTTGAGTCGGAGAAAATAACAAAGTGGCTGAGCGGGAGTTCTCAATAAAGTTGAGGGCAAGGAGAATGGCCTTAGCCTCGGCTGAAAAGATGGATTTGGTTGGTGCAGGGCCAAGTCATGGGTGTAATGTGGGGCTGAGGATTCATTTGGAGTTTTAAAAGGATGTTTTCATCAGATGGTTATAAACACCCTGGTGAGTTTGGATGCATTGGACTGAAAATTTACATCCAGAGTTATTCATCATAAAACTTTTGAACCTGTCCATAAACCTTTAAGGGAAATATTAAACAAAACACTGAGGTGCAATAAAATATATGCAAATTATTCTGCATTAACCGATAATTTGTAGCCTCCATATTTCCTACACTAGCTTTTTTTTAAATACTGCAATTTTTTCCTGATAACATTTGTCACCATTCACAAACACAGTTGTGAGAATAACATGAAGATGCAAACACACCAATAATAGATTCCTTCTGAACATTGTTGATCCAATACCATATGAAAGCTTTATAATATGAATAAAGTGGTAAAAACTTACGATAGACTCGGCAGACTGCGTTATCACTACTCCACTGACTGGCGTGCTCTGCGTGTACACATTGATGCCATCAACCCGTACAATGTTACTGGGACCTAGAGTAATGATCTGTACAGAAGGTAAATACTTGCTGTAAATACTTCAAACCATTTTCTAAAAAAAAAAAAGCAACACTAGCAAAACATAAATTAAATGTTAGAAAAACTTATCACTCCGCAACCATTTCCTTCCAAAAATTCTACTAAAAATGAAGTAATTCTGTCATCTTTTCAAAAACAGAGGGATTTTATGTCAAGAAAGTAGATAAAAAGGAATGAATATTCATCTACAAATAACAAAATGTACAGTAAATGCAAAGATGTTGGAGTTAAAGTTAAATCCATCCAAGCCATAATTGACCCATTTCCCTGGTTTCCACGGTGCAAGTGGATGAGAGCACATGACTCCCCCTGGATGGAACACCAGTCCATCGTAGGTTCAATCCCCAGCAGTGCTGGTACTCATTTTACAGTTAAGAGAACTGGAGCAAGTAAAGTGTCTTTCTCAAGGACACAATGCAGCATTTGGGAATCAAACTGAATCAAAATGCAACGATGAAGATTCTGTATACCCTTTCTTGCTTTCAAGATTTGAAGAAGTCAAGATTTTTAATTCCATTGGATAGAATATTGAGTTGTTTCTGAAGTTTATGTTTGTTTGTTTGTTTGTTTGTTTCATGAGGGCTTAACAGCACCATGACAACGAGGGTCAAATTGTGCCTGTGAGCTTAGATCATTCTAGAGGTAGGAAGGAAATGAAACAGTGGGAGAATGAGAGAAATACAAGAACAAAAATTCAGAAAGCTGGGATCGAGAGAGGAGGTAAATGGGTGAAAAAACTAAGTAGAGAGAGGGGGATGGAAGAGGAGAACTAAACATGGTTGTAGAGGAAGGCATGATGAAGGAAGGAGATAATTTTATCCGGAGGGTTTTTCTGGAAGAACTCAGCAATTGAGTTGTGGGGAGCGAGGGAAGCTCTGGGAAGGTTGTACAGGGGGCAAGCAAGGAGAACGTAATGGACTGTGAGGGTGCAATGGCAATTGTTGCAGAGGGAGCCAATAAGGAGGTGGGAGTGAGTGAGGTGGGTGTGACTAATTCTAAGATGGGTAATATGAATGTTGTCGACACGAGAGAGGTTGTTGATGGTGGGTTTGATCGGAATGGTGGGCTGGATGACGTGGAGTTTGCTATCAATTTGAGAGTCCCATGAAGTTTGCCAGCGGTCACGAACAAGGGAAGCGATAAGCGGTTTGATGTCAGAAAGGTTTTGGGAAAAGGGGTAGGGGGAGGTTGAGGCCAAGCTTAGTGGCTGCATCAGCCCTGTCATTGCCAGGGATGCCAACATGGCTGGGTATCCAGAAGAAAAGAATACTTTTCCTGCAAAGGGTGGGAGAAAGGAGTTTCTGGAGGAGGAGGTGGGATGTGAAGTTATCCCATTTAAGATTGAGTAAAGAAATAAGAACAGCTCTGGAGTCGGAGAAGATGGCAAAGTGGCTTAGCGGAGAGTAAAGTTGAGGGCGGGAGTAAAGTTGAGGGCAAAGAGGATGGCCTTTGCCTCGGCTGAAAAGATGGACAAGTAGTCGGGAAGTCTATTACTGAGGGTTATGTCTTAGACGACGGCCGCAGCAGCTATCTTGTTGCCTTCCTTGGAACCATCAGTATAGATGGAGGTGTAATTTGAGAGTTGGTCTTTGATTTGGTTGTGGAGATTGATAAAGAGGTTAGGGTGGGTTTGAGTTTTGTGATGAGTGGAGAGGCCCAGGTGGATAGAAGGGAGGGGGTGGCCCAGGGAGGAAAAGTGGGTCAGGAGAAGGTGCTGAGAGTGGCGGGGTTGATGCCGAGATGGAGGAGGCCTAATTTAATGCGTAAGCTAAAGGGAGGGGATAAGGTTTTAGTCCTTTCAAAGAGGGTGGAGAACTTGGGGTACCTAATGAGATTGTAAACAGGGTTCTGGGTATTGGTGAGGACTCTAAAAGCATAGAAGAGGCTAAGCTTTCTACATCTAAGTAGAAAGGGGGGTTCGTTGGCTTCAACATGAAGGCTGGTGATTGGGGAGCTGTAGGCATGCAGGCAAGGCCTGAGGGTTGTGGTAGTATTGTGTATCGGTAGTATTCATTTATTCATCATTTTAAAAATACTTATCATTATGTATTCTTTGTGAAAGATCAAATTAAACGTCAAGTAAAGGCAAATAAACTCTTGTCTTTGTGGCTGTTGTGTTGCAGGAAGAAGAGCAAGGAAGGGGGTGTACCCGGGGGTTTTAGATCACCCTGTGACAAACGTCCCTGAATCTACACTTAATATCATAGACAACAAATATGAAATCAAATTCCTTACCGTTGACCCATAAATGATGGACACTTGTGCAATAGCTGTGCTTTCTCTATTGGAGTTGACATAGTTCTTATGCACCACAACGTCAAACGAACGGAAGTTATTGCGAAAGTCCACTAACCGCACCAAAAAGTACGAACATGGTCCTTCAAACGTGTAGTCAAGTCCATCAAAGGTAGTGACGTGAAAGTTAGAGTAGGCAGTGCAATAGAACTCCACTGTCATAAATATAAATCAAAGAATTTTAGTTGCTCATACCTCACCACTAAACTAAATCCTGCTCAGAAACCCCTTATGTTGCAATTTCGTTGCTGTCCCTGACTCCTCCCTGCCGCTGTCACTATAACTAAGCTATAGTACTAACAGAGTAAGTTTCTTGATAATTGCTTCTTCACTTATGACAAAGGTCAATCCCAGAAAAGGGCATGGTGAAGGCATTTATTAAAAATCAACCGCCAGATTTAAGATTTTCTTCTAAAGATGATTAGAATCAGGATTCAAGGCAACAAGAAATTGCACCAATGACAGTCATGTACACATGACAATCATTGTAGTCAGTCACTGCGTTGGAAAATCATTGGGCTCGGTCACTGCATTGGAAATAAGGCTTACTTGAGAGAAAAAAATGTGGATATCTATCGAACAAATTGTCTGATGACATAAAAAAGACAAGAAAAATTAAGCTGAGAAGAAAAAAGTAAGAGATGAATAGTTAACATTCTAGAACCACAATAAGAACCATGTGTCTTAGTTTGTGTTATCCAGATATATGCAACTCTGTAATGTAAACACACACTTTATTTTTGTATATTTATATTATCATATTGGCAAATCCCAATCCTTTTATTAATCTAAAAAAGGGTAAGAATATGATACTCATCTGCAAACTCTTTATCAATTCCTTTATAGATTATTACATGCCCTCGCTTATACATAAAATATCTCACCATCATGTAAAGTGCGCACCACAAAGGTGGTATGATTGTATGAATGGAATTGGAAATACCCATAATGCATTTTTCATACAGTTGAGCTTTACCTGCTTCACAGTTGATTCCAGTGAAACCTCTCAGACAGAGACAATTGTAACCCGAATCCGGACGAACTTCACACTGAGCGCCATTCATGCAAGGGTTTGACCTGCATGGGTTGTCTGAGGGGATTAACAGAAAAACGAAACATCTACTGTCACACTGCATTTGTGTTAGAAACTTTAATAGATAATTTTGTATATACGTTACATCATTCTGCAAATGAATAAATTTGCATATTTGCACACAAATATTTTCAAAAATGACAAAAAGTAATAAACATCTGCACATGTCTAACATGATTTTTAAATACCAAACTTTTGAACCCCTTCCTATCAAATCCACTAAAATAAGGTTGCATGTATTTGGAAACTCCTTCTTCAATTTCTTTTTCAACATTTAAGCCTCTATTCCATAGTAACTATGTATTCAATTTCTAATTGTGAATCAAAGGTCTATGAACAGGTACAAACGTTTTCTCTTCAACCACGTAATAAAAAGAACATTAGATTTAATAGTTTAATAGTCTAATAGTTTACTAGTTGTTTAATTTTTTAAACAGCATGTGTAGTTTTCAAGTTATGAGTAATCAAAGTTTGAATTTTGTGTATTATTCTGCAAAAATGCTATAAATGAATAAGTTTTCTTTATATTCTATTGCTTAATTTCAGACCTTGAAAATGTTCAAAATGCCTTCTCCAGCTTGAGGTTGGTTGGAGGTATGGTAACACTCAAATCCTCCTCATCATAAATATCTTTGCTATTTCAAAGAGAAATGGCAGAGGGTTAAAAAACAATGGATTTACATAAGAAAATAGAGAAAATAGATGTCTCCCATTCATACATCACAAGAGTAACACAAAAATTTGCATATTTGCACACAAATTTCAAAAGTAAAACGGCCAATTTGAACTTAACTGATTTTGATGGAATATTTTTGCTTTTTCCATGTTTTTTCAGTGGTTTTTAAATCAATTTAACCATTGTTGCTTCTACCTGTCCATATACCTTTAAATGAATGTGCTCATACAGTACACACTAAGGTATACATACCAGCCTCAACACAGCATTCAAAGCCAGACTGCCTTCCAGTGTGGTCTGAGATGAAATAAGCCCATGCCCATGAGCTCTCTGCTATTATCTCAAATGCACCAGATCCACTTCTCGACACAACAGTAGGCAGATCAGAACGAAGTAAAGACACCAAGTTTGGTATGTCTGGCCCTGATCCCAAATAAAGAAAGTCCCGATTGAGTTCAGTATCGAAACTGGAGCACCTGGTTTGTAATATGGTTGAACCGGGGACGTTGACGACATAAAGGACTGTATCCAAGTTGTTGTAGGTCTCTGGGTAGTTTGGCGACTGGAAACAAAAGCTTCTGCAGTCTGATCCGATGCAACTAACAACGTCTGTGATTCCTGAGGAGTTGATGAAAAATATATGTAACAAGCAATTAAGAATTTTTATCCCTTGGGCCTGCCAAGCCAACAACCTCGGTTTTCTAAAAATCAGGGGAAATTTACACCTTTCAACCTGAGAGCCTCTTCACACTTCTCTTGCTAGCAACCAACTATTGTTACACCGAACACAATAGGTCATTCATCTGGGGCTGAAGCCACAAACCTGCTTTGTAGTACAGTGGAACAGACTAGTCCTTGGCTGACCCTAAAAATAAGTACTGCATTATATACATGGAGGAATTTGTGCAATGCCCATGAATGATTGATGGACCATTCCTCCAAAAGAGGGATATTTCATCATGCAAAATAATATGGATGTAGAGACTAAAATTGTAAGTAGTTTATCATTTGACAGATATCTTAAAGGATTATTCCTGTGATTTTCATTTTCATATATGTATGATAGAGGACTATTAAAGAAACAACGCAGTGTACAGTGTGATATCATAAGGTAGATCCAAGACCATCATATTCATGTATTTCTTTGCAAACATTAGTTGTTCTCCTCCTTAAAGTTTCAAACAGTTAGACCCGACCTGATAAATAACCAGGTCGGGTCAGATTTTTCCTCTTTATTTTCTTTATTTTGAAAACTTTAGTTGTTGTGGAAGTTGGTGCTGAGTATCATATTAGCAATGGATGAAGTCCTTATTGTGTAGTCATTTTAATTAAGATAAAGTGGTCTCACTATTTGCTACATTAAGTTTGTGGTTATGATTTGCTGGAACAAATTTTCAAGGAGAAGGACACATTATGAACTTAAGTGCCTCTTTTGAAATTTTTGAAAGTTTTTTTTGTTTAATTGTTAAGGTGGGGTATAATATGCACTATACAAGAATATGCTAAGTTGCCCATCTGTTCATGTACCTTACACTCTATAAGTACAAAAGACTTTTTCCTCATTTTATAGAAATACCCCCAAAATTGTCTTGGATCTGCCTTTATGACATCACATTCTAGTACACTGTGAGGTCACTTTTTAATACAATAGTGAAATCTTTTCTTAATTCCTAAACGGAATAAGATATCAACATGAATTTTACACCCATTTGTTTTTTTAACAGTCATCATTAAAATTCATGGTAATATTCTTTTAAAGGAGCCATAAAGTCTGATACATCCTTATTTCATATGATAGAGGATTAAAATCTGAACCAACTACCAAAATCAGCAAGTCAAAATCTTATTCCTATCTCAAGTTCTTCATGACATGCTTGGAGTTGACAAATAAAGGCTGCCATTTTGTTCAAGTTTGTATTGAAATCTTGTGCATGATGAAACTAATTCCTCAGCAGGGATGAGAATTATAATGTATTTCTTTATAACTTGTATAAAGTTTCTATTCCAAAATGATGTGAAACAAATAAGAGCATGTTTTTCTAACTTCATGTGTACACAAAAATGTCCTTGACCCTTACAAAAAGGAAAACAATTTTTCATCAGCTAGAAGCCTTTAGGTAGATTATAAAGAAATACAAAGCATTCCAACATCCTGTTGGATTGATGACATCATTTTTCTGCATGTTCTAAAATAAAAATGGTATCATAAAAGAAGTAGCATTGAAGTTTTAAATAATTACGAAAATTATGTTAGATTGCTTCAGGAGGTGTTAAACTTGGTCAGAATATTAATAATTCAATAATATGAAATAAGGATTGTGTCAGACTTTGTGTCCCATTCAAGACGTCGATGAAATCAATAATATTTCTCAGGACTACCAAAAGCTTCAGTGCAGAGTTGCAATTAATTATACAATTTTCCATGGATCTGAATAAAGGTGTCAAAAATCTTCCCACAAAAAATCGCGACAGAAATAATATTGATGTAGTGAATACATCTAAAGATATACCTCTTTCACGATTAATGTACTTTTAATCGCACAGTTACATGGGGTAAATTTTAGAGCACATATTTACCACATATACTGTTGTTTACACAAGAAATCTAACAAAACATTTTATTTTTTTTCATCTTCCCAAAAATACCTGAGTTTCCCAGAATTGTAGATTTTTTCCAGCTCCGGTTGATTGGGGGAATAATCAAGGTTTAGACATGCAAATTTGTCAACAGCTGTGCTAAATCAAAACATTATGGCCAAATACTTTAAAATAAAATTACATAGAACAAACATGAGGTCTATTCAATTGTTGACACCACAAATTTGCATAATTTCATGAATAATTAGGCACAAAAAGTGTTCTAAATGGTAAATGATTCTGGTGGTTTGTTGCTCTATACATTATTTTCAATAGATTTCAAGATGACAGCTGATTTGTAAGAATCATACAAATAAAACTAAACTGACTGGCTTTGACAGAATGATACGGAAGCTTAAAATTGCCATAACACTTTTCAACTTTACAACACTCCAAAACAATTTTATAAAGTTAAGATCCAATCTGACAAGAAAACTGATTGCAACAATTAAGTTTTCTTAGCAGTTTTCAGGACTCAACTTCTTGACTTGTTATATGGAGCATGATTTCTTCTAGAGAAGCTTATCCTAACTTGACACCTTGTTCAGTTTGCGACATGATGACTTCATAGAACAGGTAATGATCAGTATTCTTTTCAGAAAATAAGTGAACCAGACGAGAAAGTAAATTGACATTCAGAGATAATTATCTCAACAAGTAGAAAAGTGGGATGGTACTTTTAAGCTTCCGTAGAATGATACCAAAGACAGTTCACCAAAATAGAAGATAACATTTTCTTGTAGCAGATATTCATTCATTTAAAATGCAAACAAAAGACATAATCTACTTTGACATTACTGTATTATTAGTATTATCATTATTATTAGTAGTATTATCATTATTAGTAGTAGTATTATCATTATCATTAGTAGTATTATCATTATTATTAGTAGTATTATCATTATTATTATTAGTATTATCATTATTAGTAGTAGTATTATCATTATTATTAGTAGTATTATCATTATTATTAGTAGTATTATCATTATTATTAGTAGTATTATCATTATCATTAGTAGTAGTATCATTATTATTAGTAGTAGTATCATTATTAGTAGTAGTATTATCGTTATTATTAGTAGTATTATCATTATCATTAGTAGTATTATCATTATTATTAGTATTATCATTATTATAAGTAGTATTATCATTATTGTTAGTATAATTATCATTATTAGTAGTAGTAGTATCATTATTATTAGTAGTAGTAGTATTATCATTATTATTAGTAGTACATAGTATTATCATTATCATTAGTAGTATTATCATTATTATTAGAAGGATGCTTATAAAGTGCAAATACCTTAAAACATATTCAAATGTGCTGTAACATAAAATAAGGAAATGATATCATAAAATACTCTAAAATATAAATGTGAACCAAAATTAAAAATAGATAATTACTTG
The DNA here is from genome assembly GCA_020152595.1 of Chiridota heheva. Taxonomy (NCBI): domain Eukaryota; kingdom Metazoa; phylum Echinodermata; class Holothuroidea; order Apodida; family Chiridotidae; genus Chiridota; species Chiridota heheva. The sequence goes on from JAIGNY010004119.1 coordinate 910,676, forward strand.
ATATTCAAAGCAAAATATACCTTCACTATTGTCAAGCAAACAGAGAGAACCATCTCCAGAGACGCCATTCACACACTGATCCAGGCACTGGCACACTGGGCCTGCAAAGTTGGCGGAGCATGTAGCCAGTGGGTGGCAACTATACACATTACATGCAAACTGGTTGTTTCCTTGACATGTGCACTGCTGGCTACAGTTATCATTGATGTAAGCATCACCAATCTACAAAAAATGATTTAATAGTTATTATTAAAGAAAAATTCACTCGTTTAAAGTGATGAATTCAAAGTTATATCAAATATGCGGAGATAAGATCCAACAAGGATGTCACTCGCCTTGTGGTGCCAAGCACTAATCGCGTCAGTGAGGACTGCGTCTTTCCTGTCCTAGGCCCACGTTTGTGGAATAAGCTACCTATTTTAATCCACAAGGCTTTAACTGTTTATACTTTTAAGAAGGCCCTTAAGACTCATCTTTTTCCTACTGAATAAGTTTTATGCTGTCTATAATATTTGTTTGTTTGTTTGATGAGGACTTAACGGCACCACGACAACGACGGTCAAGTTGTGCCTGAGAGGTCAGATCATTTTAGAGGTAGGAAGGAAAGAAAACAGGAGAAGAATAAGATAAATTCAAGAACAAAAAGTCAGAAAGCTGTGATAGAGAAAGGAGGTGCATGGGTGAAACAAAAGCAAAGTATAGAGAGTGGGAGAGAGAGGGGAATTAAATATGGTTGTAGAGGGAAGCATGATAAAGGAAGGAGATAATTTTATCCGGAGGGTTTTTTGGGAAGAACTCAGCAATTGAGTTGTAGGGAGCGAGGGAAGCTCTGGGAAGGTTGTACAGGGGGCAAGCAAGGAGAACGTGATGGATTGTAAGGGTGCAACGGCAATTGTTGCAGAGGGATTAGAGGAGCCAATAAGAAGGTGGGAGTGAGTGAGGTGGATGTGACCTATTCTAAGACGGGTAATATGAATGTTGTCGATACGAGAGAGGTTGTTGATGGTGGGTTCGATCGGAATGGTGAGCTGGATGACATGGAGTTTGTTATTAATTTGGGAGTCCCATGAGGTTTGCCAGCGGCCACAAACAAGGGAAGTGATAAGCGGTTTGATGTCAGAAAGGGTTTTGGGAAATGGGGTTGGGGGAGGTTGAGGGCAAGCTTAGTGGCTGCATCAGCCCTGTTATTGCCAGGGATGCCAACATGGCTGGGTATCCAGAATAAAAGTAATACTTTTCCTACAGAAGGTGGGCGAAAGGAGTTATATTCTTGTTTCACATCTTTTGGGGGGGATTTTCACCAATTCTTTTAGGCTCGTATATTGTCCTGAAATTCTTTAACTTTTTGATATTGCATATTAAGAGTTTTTTCTATGTATTAAAAAGTGCCCGATCCATATGAGAGGAGCTACATAAATAGGTGCAATAATAATAATAATAATAATAATAACAACTACAATAACAATAACAATAACAATATGATAATAATAATAATAATTATAATAATAATATTAATAATAATAATAATAATTATAATTATAATTATAATAATAATAATAATAATAATAATATTAATATTAATATTAATAATAATAATAATAATAATAATAATAATAATAATAATAATAATAATAATAATAATAATAATACAGAGATAACTTAACATCATGATGGCAAAATATCACCAACTTTCTAAAAACTGGTTGAAACAGTTTATATTGTGGTAATATTGACAAAATTCTAAGCATGACATGCACTCATAACGTTCAATTGTGTAATCTTCATAGATTAAATAAACAACATAAACTTAAAGAATGCATTACGTAGACAAACCCTAAAAATGTGTTGCTTACACTGTAATAATATCCGTTCCATAAACATCCACACATATTTGCTGGCACACATGATCTTCCATCACGATAATACCCAGTCAAGCATTCACAGCCGTCGCGAGTTCTTCCCTTGCAGGTGACATCTCCTGCTAGAAGATCATGGCATGATGGTTCACATGGAGACACCAATTGTATCAGAGCTGAGTTTTCTGGACAGATGCCTTCAGCTGCTGGAGTTTGAATGGAATAGGTAGAAATGAAAACATTATTATACGTTGTGTTTGCATATTTGACTTGATCCACCCAAGTCCCAATCAGAGGTTATTTTGGGTTTATAAACAGTTTAAAAGTTATCTTTCCTTCATTTGTATTTGAATATGAAAATTACTGCTAACATGTTGATTATGGGAATGGCTAAACAGCCTACGATCCAAAACTTTTGTGTGAATCAACTACACCCCTTCAGAAAATGGTGGTAGGGTATTAAAAGTAAAGAAATTACAAAAGTGGCACATAATTTTGCATACACTTAAAATCATTTTGCATACACTTAAAATCATTTTGCATACACTTAAAATCATTTTGCATACACTTAAAATCATTTTGCATACACTTAAAATCATTTTGTATACATTTAAAATTTCCATCATGTAAAACCTTTAATAGCCAGTCTCATCTATCATCTGCTCCGTCATGGAGCTGGTAATATATTTTAGTGTGATGTGACATCAAAGGAACGATCAATGCTACTGTTCGTGAAGGAACGATCAATGCTACTGTTCGTGAAGGAACGATCAATGCTACTGTTCGTGAAGGAACGATCAATGCTACTGTTCGTGAAGGAACGATCAATGCTACTGTTCATAAAGGAACGATCAATGCTACTGTTCGTGAAGGAACAATCAATGCTACTGTTCGTGAAGGAACGATCAATGCTACTGTTTGTGAAGGAACGAATAATGCTCCTGTTTGTACGACATAAATTGACCGATTCAACTAATTTTGATGCTAAAATCCTTTACAGATAGTAACTAAAAATACAACTCACAACACCCAGTGTTCATCTGCCAGCCTGGGAAGCTGAAGCCAAGTTCACTGCATCGGCTTGCAAACAGTGAAATGGAATTACAGTGATCAATTACGCCCCCAAAACAGACATCATACAGGCAGTTCCGTAGAATACCTGGCTGTCAACTGAGGCAAAACAGGATTCAAAGTAACCTGCGACAAAAAGGAAGAAAGTACCAAACATTGCGAGAGAGAGTCTGAAGAAATGGGCAAAGTATCTCAGAGGACAAAACATTGGAACCTGGCAAATTATCCATCCTACACCACAATGATGATTCTTCTTTTGGTTAGATTGAGCCTAAAAAATTGTTTGTTTGCACTTTCTTGTAGAAAATTGTAAGAGAGGGGCAGGCGTAAAAAAAGTTCAAACAATTCAATTCATTTTCAGATTGTTGGTTCCTTTTATTTTGCTCAGTCTTTATATCTCAATCATGCTTTTTGTGTGATTTGGGATTTTCTTTTTCTTGCCTGACACACTCGCTACAAACAGGCAGGACAACACGAGGACAACTTTGTATTCTCAAGCTCTTGTGTGTGATGGGCTTCATTTTCTGTACAGCAACATTCAACAGCCAAAAGTAGTTGCCACGCTATTTGTAGGGATTTTATGAAGGGTATGAATTTTTGGCAAGTTAGGGGCGGCGGAGGAGAGCAAAGAAGCAACTTTTTTTAAGCCTCACATTGCTTTGATATTTTCAGCTTTTCAATATCAGCAATCACACTGTGTTTGTGCTTCATGCAATAAGCCAATCAGATTTCAGTAAATCATTAAAGCAAAAAAATCAATGAAATCAAAAAACCAGAGACACACTCACCTCCACTAATGAGGGAAGCACACACTGTGACGGCCCTTTCATAGACATCTCCAGAACAGTTTAGGGCTGTGCACTGGGATCTTCCAATGTACATACCTGGCCACCAGCTTGATATACCCAGGAATTTCCAAATGATACAGGGTTTGCAATCTGCAATCAATTGGATTTTTTGTAAAAACAAAGAGCCTCAACATGAATATTTCTTATTGGTACAGGTAGAGGCACATGAGTTGAATTGTTGAAAAATGTGTTTAAAACCAAGTAAACCACAAGTAATTGCTTCAAAAAAATTTACATCTTTTTTGAATTTTTTGTTTTAATATGTAAATATGACGTCATTTTTGAATCACAATTTAAATCAGCACACCACACTATTTAATATGCAACAAATTCATTATACTTAGATTACATCCCAAAATTCTATGGGGCAAAGCGGCTGCTAAAAAAAGCTGACAAAGGTTTACTGGATGTTTGTTTACCTCCAAGCAGTCTCTAACCATGTTTGGCCCTAATCTACTCTAGAAAACTTAATATGACTAATATAAAAAATGCTTAGAATATGAAACATCACAGTAGTTCTTTCATATGATAATATGAAAATCACCCCTCAATTAAGTTTCTAAATAACGCCCACTCCAAAAGTCAAAGAATTCAACACTGGGCGGTTAATCAACCTCTAACCATTAAAAAAACTTTCTTATCATTCTGAATACTGAGATATCAGAAAAAAGGTTTAGAATTGCATGACGATTATTTTAAACTACTAAAACTTATATCAGCCACATCATAAGTAAACACTTTCTTCCACTTGTAGATACTATTCTACAGAGAATTTACCATGCCTATTGACAGAAATTTGACAGAAAACTTGTAATGTTGTGCACAAATGTGTTAAATCTTGAAGAAAAAAATACAGACATTTTGATATCACAACTTAGTTGACGACTCATTTACTTCAAAACTTTTAGTGTTGTGCATAAATGTGTTAAATGTTGAAAAAATACAGACATTTTGATATCACAACTTAGTTGACAACTCATTTACTTCAAAACTTTTAGTGTTGTGCATAAATGTGTTAAATGTTTAAAAAATACGGACATTTTGATATCACAACTTAGTTGACAACTCATTTACTTTAAAACTAAGCATGACTGATTATCTAATGTCATGACCTACATGACTGCTGTATTTTGCTCTTGTAAAAAAGATCCTTTTTAAGGTAATCTCAAGGAGTGTTATGCGCAAACAGATGCTTTGCGCCTAATGCTTCAAGAAAGTCGACTTCGAACCTTTATCATAAAAAACTTGAAGGACGATGACATTGGCATCTTTAACAATGTTCTAGAATAATGGTTTACATGGTGCAAAGTTGATGTCACAAAATGAGCATGACAAGCTTGCATAAGAGGTCAGGCATCGAACAAGTTATGGTACAGTACAAATACATGTGCATATGCCTCGTTCTGCAAAAATACTCAAAGATGACTCTCTTGAAGCATTAGCGTTTGCACATTTACACTCCTTGATAATCCTCACATAAAAACTTACTTGTACTCCATTTCTGTCAAAGTAGTCATCACCAGGATTCCCATTGTAGTTACCACAGAGACCGACCAGGCCTTGGTTCATGTAACTACTGGACACAGACACCTCTACTATGCTGGAGGTCGAGTAGACAACCCAAAGACCAAGATCAAATGATGCAATCTGCAACATTCAAGAAAAACATTTGGAGAAACGTCACAAGTAGCGCATCCTCACAGTGCCACTAGTTTTAATTTGCATATGGCAGGGGTAAGGGAAGGGAGGGGGTTTAAAGCAGTTACCAAAAAGTGAAAGATACATACACTAACATGCACTAGGCATAGGCAGTGGAACCGCCCCGATCATCCCAACCATGGTCAGGGCAAAAATATGTCCGACAATGGTCTGACCAAGGTTATACAAATATTATTCATGTGATATTAGGCCTATTTAGTATTTCACTGTAATGTTTAAATATATATCTAACGAACACTCGTTGTTTTCGTAAGAGTTCACGATTAATATTTCATAAAAAAACTATTTCAAAATAGCGTCAGTACGCGGTTTTAAAAGTTTGCTATAGCACGATTATTATGGTAAAGTCCTAAAGTCCATTAAAACTATGTTTAATTGCTTTAAAGGATTAGTTCAGCAATCAAGCAAGTCCATTTCATGTTTGTTTGTTTGATGAGGGCTTAACAGCACCAGGACAATGAGGGTCAAATTGTGCCTGAGAGGTCAGATCATTCTAAAGGTAAAAGCAGTGAAGGAGTGAGGAACAGATGGTGCAAAGTATAGTTGCGATTTGACATGAAGATTGGGTAGCAATGGCGTAACTAGACTGGGTAGCAATGGCGTAACTAGGCAACACTATGAAAAATCCTAAATGAAGCTAACCCCCACCCCCACCCCCCTCCCCTCCCTACACCCAAAAAAAAAGAATTTAGATTTTAAGGGAAAAATCAGAAGCTTTGAGGACAACCTTCCAACATTTTGAATTCTGAGGAAAAAGAGGATATTTGAGGAAAACCCTCAAAAATTTAGGAAATTTTGGGGTAAATGTCGCATATTAAGAGGAAAAACTTCAGGAATTGAGAGAAAATACTTTGAAAAATTTGAGGAAAAATTCTGATATTTTGAGGAAAAACTTATGAAATTTTGAGGAAATATTAGAAAACCCTCAGAAATTTTGGATAAAATGTCACATATTTTAGGACAAACTTCAGGAATTTTGAGAAAATACTCGGAAATTTGGAGGGAAAATTTGGATATTCTGAGGAAAGCCTTTGGAAATTTCGAGGAAAAAGTAAGATATTTTGAGGAAAAGCTTCTGAAATTTTGAAAAATAAGTCAGAAATTTGCTAACTCTAAACTGCTAAATAGGCCTAACTTAAAGATTCTGTCTATCAGTTTTCAGAATATTGTGATCCTTTTCCCCAAGATGGCTTTCATCAGAATTACCAAAACATCCAACATGCTGAATTTTCTGTGAGCAAATTTTCATTTTTTTCCCCCCTCTCCCTTCCCTTTTGCTATACCACTGTATGGGCTTGGGTGGGAGAATGGGTAAATAGTGTGATAAGCAGAAAGGAAGGGTATTGTTTAATGTATCAGCAGGGGATATTTAAAGGTCGCTGACTTTTATAGTTGATGTGCTGAAGATTGGGGAGAGGTTTTACAGTCACTTAATGTGCAAGATATCTAACATAAAGTTGAATGTTACAGGTATATGCTTGGCGGTGAACTGCGTATTATTGTATGGAGGTGGATGTGAGCTGATGGAGTGCAAAAGTGTGTGGATGTTTGGTGTTCCATTTGTTTGTCATGTAGCCAGTGCGAGGCAGTGAGAGGATTGATGTTGGAGTGAGTCTATCGAAGGAGATGTGGATTAACAGTGGTGTCATGAATAAACAATTAGTCACATATTGTCTAGTAATAAAAACACTCTTTCCATACTTTTAGTTGATGCACATTTTCACATGAATAAGTAGAAAGTTTTTCCCCACTTTTTATGGCTTATTTGTGACTTTTATGACAGATTCATTTATAAAGTATGGCAGCTTTGTTCATTTTCACATATTTTGACACACTTCTGTACATAGAATTGGAACAATAGTTACACTTCTTTGGTAATAATCAGCAAAAACCTCAATAATAAAACATCTTTATCATTTTCTTACCCAGTAAGTACCAGCCTGTAATACACTCCAACCATCCATTTGAACTGGCGGATTTATCTCAAAGCCATTGATTGTCAAACCAGCTTCATCTAAATGTATTTCCTGTGGTAAGATTCAAGAGAAGCAATACTGTTATCACATATCTTTCAGCTGTTCAATTAACATTAAAGGACTAGTTCATTGGTATTAGAATGATACACTACATAAACCAACATCAATTTAAAGGATTGGTTCAGTGGTATCAGAATGTTACACCTACATAAACAACATCAAGTTAAAGGATTAGCTCAGTGGTATCAGAATGTTACACCTAAATAAACAACATCAATTTAAAAGATTAATTCAGTGGTATCAGAATGTTACACCTAAATAAAACAACATCAACTTAAAGGATTAGCTCAGTGGTATCAGAATGTTACACCTACATAAAACAACATCAAGTTAAAGGATTAGTTTAGTGGCATTAGAATGTTACACCTAAATAAACAACATCAAGTTAAAGAATTAGCTCAGTGGCATTAGAATGTTACACCTAAATAAACAACATCAAGTTAAAGGATTAGCTCAGTGGTATCAAAATGTTACACCTACATAAAGCAACATTAAGGATTAGTTCAGTGGTATCAGAATGTTACACCTACATAAACAACATCAACTGAAAGGATTAGTTCAGTGGTAGGATTAGTTCAGTGGTATCAGAATGTTACACCTACATAAACAACCTCAACTGAAAGGATTAGTGCAGTGGTATCAGAATGTTACACCTATATAAACAACCTCAAGTAAAAGGATAAGTTCAGTGGTATCAGAATGTTACACCTACATAAAACAACATCAATTTAAAGGTATCATAATATTATACCTACATAAAACAACATCAAGTTAAGAATTACTTCATTGGAATCAAAATGTACACCTACATAAAACAACATCAATTTAAAGGATTAGTTCATTGGAATCAGAATGTTACACCTACATAAAACAACAATAATTTAAAGGATTAGTTCAGGGGTATCAGAATGTTACAGTTACATAAAACAACATTAATTCAAAGGATTAGTTCAGGGGTCAAGCAAGTTCATCTTATATGAAAGAAGACTTTAAAAGAAACAAAATGGTGAAGAAAGCATTCCAAAATCTTATTCCGTTAAAGGAATAATTCAGGGGTCAAGCAACTTCATCTTATATGAAAGAGGACTTATTAAGAAAGGAAATGATGAAGAGCATGGTGAAGAGCATTACAAAAATATGATTGCAAAAATAAAGTTTGGTATCATTTGTGCCGCTTATTACGTCTAATACGGTATAGGTACAACACTTACAAATGTAGACCAAAACACCGTAACACTCTGTGCTGATGCTGATCCAGACTCCTTCTTCTCATTATTCAGCACAACCGTGAACTGCGACCCACTCAAGTTGGTGCTCTCTGCAAGGACGTACTGGCAGCCACCTTGGAAGTCGTAGTACCTGTCATCAAAGGTTGCAAAGTGAGGGTCTCCGGACACCGTGCAAGTTGCAGACTCTTTGAAATGAAAGTTCAAATGTTTCATACGACATTCACAAAAACATCATTCAAGCATGGTTCCCAGGTATAGTAACACAGATCATCCTAGGTATAGTAACACAGATCATCCTAGGTATAGTAATACAGAGCATCCTAGGTATAGTAACACAGATCATCCTAGGTATAGTAATACAAATCATCCTAGGTATAGTAATACAGAGCATCCTAGGTATAGTAATACAGAGCATCCTAGGTATAGTAATACAGAGCATCCTAGGTATAGTAACACAGATCATCCTAGGTATAGTAATACAAATCATCCTAGGTATAGTAATACAGAGCATCCTAGGTATAGTAATACAGAGCATCCTAGGTATAGTAATACAGAGCATCCTAGGTATAGTAACACAGATCATCCTAGGTATAGTAATACAGATCATCCTAGGTATAGTAATACAGAGCATCCTAGGTATAGTAACACAGAGCATCCTAGGTATAGTAACACAGAGCATCCTAGGTATAGTAATACAGAGCATCCTAGGTATAGTAACACAGATCATCCTAGGTATAGTAATACAAATCATCCTAGGTATAGTAACACAGATCATCCTAGGTATAGTAATACAAATCATCCTAGGTATAGTAACACAGATCATCCTAGGTATAGTAATACAGAGCATCCTAGGTATAGTAATACAGATCATCCTAGGTATAGTAATACAGATCATCCTAGGTATAGTAATACAGATCATCCTAGGTATAGTAACACAGATCATCCTAGGTATAGTAATACAGATCATCCTAGGCATAGTAATACAGATCATCCTAGGTATAGTAATACAGATCATCCTAGGTATAGTAATACAGATCATCCTAGGTATAGTAACACAGATCATCCTAGGTATAGTAACACAAATCATCCTAGGTATAGTAACACAGATCATCCTACGTATAGTAACACAAATCATCCTAGGTATAGTAATACAGAGCATCCTAGGTATAGTAATACAGAGCATCCTAGGTATAGTAATACAGAGCATCCTAGGTATAGTAACACAGATCATCCTAGGTATAGTAATACAAATCATCCTAGGTATAGTAACACAGATCATCCTAGGTATAGTAATACAGAGCATCCTAGGTATAGTAATACAGATCATCCTAGGTATAGTAATACAGATCATCCTAGGTATAGTAATACAGATCATCCTAGGTATAGTAACACAGATCATCCTAGGTATAGTAATACAGATCATCCTAGGCATAGTAATACAGATCATCCTAGGCATAGTAATACAGATCATCCTAGGTATAGTAATACAGATCATCCTAGGTATAGTAATACAGATCATCCTAGGTATAGTAACACAGATCATCCTAGGTATAGTAATACAGATCATCCTAGGCATAGTAATACAGATCATCCTAGGTATAGTAATACAGAGCATCCTAGGTATAGTAACACAGAGCATCCTAGGTATAGTAATACAGATCATCCTAGGTATAGTAATACAGATCATCCTAGGTATAGTAATACAGAGCATCCTAGGTATAGTAATACAGATCATCCTAGGTATAGTAATACAGAGCATCCTAGGTATAGTAACACAGAGCATCCTAGGTATAGTAATACAGATCATCCTAGGTATAGTAATACAGAGCATCCTAGGTATAGTAACACAGAGCATCCTAGGTATAGTAATACAGAGCATCCTAGGTATAGTAACACAGATCATCCTAGGTATAGTAATACAAATCATCCTAGGTATAGTAACACAGATCATCCTAGGTATAGTAATACAAATCATCCTAGGTATAGTAATACAGATCATCCTAGGTATAGTAATACAGAGCATCCTAGGTATAGTAATACAGAGCATCCTAGGTATAGTAACACAGATCATCCTAGGTATAGTAATACAAATCATCCTAGGTATAGTAATACAAATCATCCTAGGTATAGTAATACAGATCATCCTAGGTATAGTAATACAGATCATCCTAGGTATAGTAACACAGATCATCCTAGGTATAGTAATACAGATCATCCTAGGCATAGTAATACAGATCATCCTAGGCATAGTAATACAGATCATCCTAGGTATAGTAATACAGATCATCCTAGGTATAGTAATACAGATCATCCTAGGTATAGTAACACAGATCATCCTAGGTATAGTAATACAGATCATCCTAGGCATAGTAATACAGATCATCCTAGGTATAGTAATACAGAGCATCCTAGGTATAGTAACACAGAGCATCCTAGGTATAGTAATACAGATCATCCTAGGTATAGTAATACAGATCATCCTAGGTATAGTAATACAGAGCATCCTAGGTATAGTAATACAGATCATCCTAGGTATAGTAATACAGAGCATCCTAGGTATAGTAACACAGAGCATTCTAGGTATAGTAATACAGAGCATCCTAGGTATAGTAATACAGAGCATCCTAGGTATAGTAACACAGAGCATCCTAGGTATAGTAATACAGAGCATCCTAGGTATAGTAACACAGATCATCCTAGGTATAGTAATACAAATCATCCTAGGTATAGTAACACAGATCATCCTAGGTATAGTAATACAAATCATCCTAGGTATAGTAATACAGATCATCCTAGGTATAGTAATACAGATCATCCTAGGTATAGTAATACAGAGCATCCTAGGTATAGTAACACAGATCATCCTAGGTATAGTAATACAAATCATCCTAGGTATAGTAACACAGATCATCCTAGGTATAGTAATACAGAGCATCCTAGGTATAGTAATACAGATCATCCTAGGTATAGTAATACAGATCATCCTAGGTATAGTAATACAGATCATCCTAGGTATAGTAATACAGATCATCCTAGGTATAGTAATACAGATCATCCTAGGTATAGTAATACAAATCATCCTAGGTATAGTAATACAGATCATCCTAGGTATAGTAATACAGATCATCCTAGGTATAGTAACACAGATCATCCTAGGTATAGTAATACAGATCATCCTAGGTATAGTAACACAGATCATCCTAGGTATAGTAATACAGAGCATCCTAGGTATAGTAATACAAATCATCCTAGGTATAGTAATACAGATCATCCTAGGTATAGTAATACAGATCATCCTAGGTATAGTAACACAGATCATCCTAGGTATAGTAATACAGATCATCCTAGGTATAGTAATACAAATCATCCTAGGTATAGTAATACAGATCATCCTAGGTATAGTAATACAGATCATCCTAGGTATAGTAACACAGATCATCCTAGGTATAGTAATACAGATCATCCTAGGTATAGTAATACAAATCATCCTAGGTATAGTAATACAGATCATCCTAGGTATAGTAATACAGATCATCCTAGGTATAGTAATACAGATCATCCTAGGTATAGTAATACAGAGCATCCTAGGTATAGTAACACAGATCATCCTAGGTATAGTAATACAGATCATCCTAGGTATAGTAATACAGATCATCCTAGGTATAGTAATACAGATCATCCTAGGTATAGTAATACAGAGCATCCTAGGTATAGTAACACAGATCATCCTAGGTATAGTAATACAGATCATCCTAGGTATAGTAATACAGATCATCCTAGGTATAGTAATACAGAGCATCCTAGGTATAGTAACACAGATCATCCTAGGTATAGTAATACAGAGCATCCTAGGTATAGTAATACAAATCATCCTAGGTATAGTAATACAGATCATCCTAGGTATAGTAATACAGATCATCCTAGGTATAGTAACACAGATCATCCTAGGTATAGTAATACAGATCATCCTAGGTATAGTAATACAAATCATCCTAGGTATAGTAATACAGATCATCCTAGGTATAGTAATACAGATCATCCTAGGTATAGTAATACAGATCATCCTAGGTATAGTAATACAGAGCATCCTAGGTATAGTAACACAGATCATCCTAGGTATAGTAATACAGAGCATCCTAGGTATAGTAATACAGATCATCCTAGGTATAGTAATACAGAGCATCCTAGGTATAGTAACACAGAGCATCCTAGGTATAGTAATACAGAGCATCCTAGGTATAGTAATACAGAGCATCCTAGGTATAGTAACACAGAGCATCCTAGGTATAGTAATACAGAGCATCCTAGGTATAGTAACACAGATCATCCTAGGTATAGTAATACAAATCATCCTAGGTATAGTAACACAGATCATCCTAGGTATAGTAATACAAATCATCCTAGGTATAGTAACACAGAGCATCCTAGGTATAGTAATACAGAGCATCCTAGGTATAGTAATACAGAGCATCCTAGGTATAGTAACACAGAGCATCCTAGGTATAGTAATACAGAGCATCCTAGGTATAGTAACACAGATCATCCTAGGTATAGTAATACAAATCATCCTAGGTATAGTAACACAGATCATCCTAGGTATAGTAATACAAATCATCCTAGGTATAGTAACACAGAGCATCCTAGGTATAGTAACACAGATCATCCTAGGTATAGTAATACAGATCATCCTAGGTATAGTAATACAGATCATCCTAGGTATAGTAATACAGAGCATCCTAGGTATAGTAATACAGATCATCCTAGGTATAGTAATACAGATCATCCTAGGGTATAGTAATACAGAGCATCCTAGGTATAGTAATACAGATCATCCTAGGTATAGTAATACAGATCATCCTAGGTATAGTAATACAGAGCATCCTAGGTATAGTAACACAGATCATCCTAGGTATAGTAATACAAATCATCCTAGGTATAGTAATACAGAGCATCCTAGGTATAGTAATACAGAGCATCCTAGGTATAGTAATACAGAGCATCCTAGGTATAGTAATACAGAGCATCCTAGGTATAGTAACACAGATCATCCTAGGTATAGTAACACAGATCATCCTAGGTATAGTAATACAAATCATCCTAGGTATAGTAACACAGATCATCCTAGGTATAGTAATACAGATCATCCTAGGTATAGTAATACAGAGCATCCTAGGTATAGTAATACAGAGCATCCTAGGTATAGTAATACAGAGCATCCTAGGTATAGTAATACAGAGCATCCTAGGTATACTAATACAGATCATCCTAGGCATAGTAATACAGATCATCCTAGGTATAGTAACACAGAGCATCCTAGGTATACTAATACAGATCATCCTAGGCATAGTAATACAGATCATCCTAGGTATAGTAACACAGATCATCCTAGGTATAGTAATACAGATCATCCTAGGTATAGTAACACAGATCATCCTAGGTATAGTAATACAAATCATCCTAGGTATAGTAATACAGATCATCCTAGGCATAGTAATACAGAGCATCCTAGGTATAGTAATACAGATCATCCTAGGTATAGTAACACAGATCATCCTAGGTATAGTAATACAGATCATCCTAGGTATAGTAACACAGATCATCCTAGGTATAGTAATACAGAGCATCCTAGGTATAGTAACACAGATCATCCTAGGTATAGTAATACAAATCATCCTAGGTATAGTAATACAGAGCATCCTAGGTATACTAATACAGATCATCCTAGGCATAGTAATACAGATCATCCTAGGTATAGTAACACAGATCATCCTAGGTATAGTAATACAGATCATCCTAGGTATAGTAACACAGATCATCCTAGGTATAGTAATACAAATCATCCTAGGTATAGTAACACAGATCATCCTAGGTATAGTAATACAGATCATCCTAGGTATAGTAACACAGATCATCCTAGGTATAGTAACACAGATCATCCTAGGTATAGTAATACAGATCAAGAATAACTATGGAGTTTATACAAATTGTTCAAACTTTATACTGATTTAGGTAGTGCAATAGTCCAGTGGTTAAGGCATCAGTCTCATATTATCAAAAAGTACCAGGATCGAATCTCAGCCAGGGGTGTGCTGTGTTGTGTCCTTGAGCAAGACACTTGATCTCAATTGCTTCACTTCACTTTGCAGTGAAATGAGTACCAGTTTTGGCTGGGGATGGTGTCCCATCCAGGGGAGTCAAGTAAACACATACAAATGTAGACCAAAACACAGTAACACTCTGTGCTGATGCTGATCCTGACTCCTTATCATTATTCAGCACAACCGTGAAATGCGACCCACTCAAGTTGGTGCTCTCTGCAAGGACATACTGCTTGGCACCATAAAAACTAGGCATAAGCACCAGCAGCATGGAAACTGGGTATAAGCACCAGCAACATGGAATCTGGGCATAAGCACCAGCAGCATGGAAACTGGGCATAAGCACCAGCAGCATGGAAACTGGGTATAAGCACCAGCAGCATGGAAACTGGGTATAAGCACCAGCAGCATGGAAACTGGGTATAAGCACCAGCAGCATGGAAACTGGGTATAAGCACCAGCAGCATGGAATCTGGGCATAAGCACCAGCAGCATGGAGACTGGGCATAAGCACCAGCAGCATGGAAACTGGGTATAAGCACCAGCAGCATGGAAACTGCGCATAAGCATCAGCAGCATGGAAACTGGGCATAAGCACCAGCAGCATGGAAACTGGGCATAAGCACCAGCAGCATGGAAACTGGGTATAAGCACCAGCAGCATGAAAACTGGGTATAAGCACCAGCAGCATGGAAACTGGGTATAAGCACCAGCAGCATGAAAACTGGGTATAAGCACCAGCAGCATGGAAACTGGGTATAAGCACCAGCAGCATGGAATCGGGGCATAAGCACCAGCAGCATGGAGACTGGGCATAAGCACCAGCAGCATGGAAACTGGGTATAAGCACCAGCAGCATGGAAATTGGGTATAAGCACCATCAGCATGGAAACTGGATATAAGCACCAGCAGCATGGAAACTGGGCATAAGCACCAGCAGCATGGAAGCTGGGCATAAGCACCAGCAGCATGGAAACTGGGTATAAGCACCAGCAGCATGGAAACTGGGTATAAGCACCAGCAGCATGGGAACTGGGTATAAGCATCAGCAGCATGGAAACTGGATATATGCACCAGCAGCATGGAAACTGGGCATAAGCACCAGCAGCATGGAAACTGGGCATAAGCACCAGCAGCATGGAAACTGGGCATAAGCACCAGCAGCATGGAAACTGGGCATAAGCACCAGCAGCATGGAAACTGGGTATAAGCACCAGCAGCATGGAAATTGGGTATAAGCACCAGCAGCATGGAAACTGGGTATAAGCACCAGCAGCATGGAAACTGGGTATAAGCACCAGCAGCATGGAAACTAGGCATAAGCACCAGCAGCATGGAAACTGGGTATAAGCACCAGCAGCATGGAAACTGGGTATAAGCACCAGCAGCATGGAAACTGGGTATAAGCACCAGCAGCATGGAAACTGGGCATAAGCACCAGCAGCATGGAAACTGGATATAAGCACCAGCAGCATGGAAACTGGATATAAGCACCAGCAGCATGGAAACTGGGTATAAGCACCAGCAGCATGGAAACTGGGCATAAGCACCAGCAGCATGGAAACTGGGTATAAGCACCAGCAGCATGGAAACTGGGTATAAGCACCAGCAGAATGGAAACTAGGCATAAGCACCTGCAGCATGGAAACTGGGTATAAGCACCAGCAGCATGGAAACTGGGTATAAGCACCAGCAGCATGGAAACTGGGTATAAGCACCAGCAACATGGAAACTGGGTATAAGCACCAGCAGCATGGAAGCTGGGCATAAGCACCAGCAGTATGGAAATTGGGTATAAGCACCAACAGCATGGAAATTGGGTATAAGCACCAGCAGCATGGGAACTGGGTATAAGCACCAGCAGCATGGAAACTGGATATAAGCACCAGCAGCATGGAAACTGGGCATAAGCACCAGCAGCATGGAAACTGGGTATAAGCACCAGCAGCATGGAAACTGGGTATAAGCACCAGCAGCATGGAAACTGGGTATAAGCACCAGCAGCATGGAAACTGGGTATAAGCACCAGCAGTATGGAAATTGGGTATAAGCACCAACAGCATGGAAATTGGGTATAAGCACCAGCAGCATGGAAACTGGATATAAGCACCAGCAGCATGGAAACTGGATATAAGCACCAGCAGCATGGAAACTGGGTATAAGCACCAGCAGCATGGAAACTAGGCATAAGCACCAGCAGCATGGAAACTGGATATAAGCACCAGCAGCATGGAAACTGGGTATAAGCACCAGCAGCATGGAAACTGGGCATAAGCACCCGCAGCATGGAAACTGGGTATAAGCACCAGCAGCATGGAAACTGGGTATAAGCACCAGCAGCATGGAAACTGGGTATAAGCACCAGCAGCATGGAAACTGGGTATAAGCACCAGCAGCATGGAAACTGGGTATAAGCACCAGCAGCATGGAAACTGGGTATAAGCACCAGCAGCATGGAAACTGGGTATAAGCACCAGCAGCATGGAAACTGGGCATAAGCACCAGCAGCATGGAAGCTGGGTATAAGCACCAGCAGCATGGAAACTGGGTATAAGCACCAGCAGCATGGAAACTGGGCATAAGCACCCGCAGCATGGAAACTGGGTATAAGCACCAGCAGCATGGAAACTGGGTGTAAGCACCAGCAGCATGGAAACTGGGTATAAGCACCAGCAGCATGGAAACTGGGTATAAGCCCCAGCAGCATGGAAACTGGGTGTAAGCACTAGATCTATAAGGCCTTGAGGCTTGATGGGATTTAACTTAACTTTATAAACTGACTCATAACAAATGGATTAAAAAATATAAAGTATTTAATACTAATAGGTAGTTTTCCTTTACTTTGTTGAAAGTAAATTTTATATCAACATAAAACATATTGTCAGGAATCAACTATAAAGCATTAGGTCACTTAATCCCAAAGGAAACATTGTGGCCTCCAGCACTCAAGTGAAGAACTTTATGATTAATTTCGTTGGGGCAATTTAGAGGAAAAAGCAAAATTTAACCACAAATAATGAGAAGAAAGAGTCCGGATCTGAATCAGCAAAGAATGTTATGGTATTTTGGTCTACATTTGCAAGTTAAGAAGAGTACGTGGTAATATGATTCAGGTTTTTAAATTCTTATTTGGTAGTGATGCTTTGACTTCCTGTAATTTCTTGCACGTTTCATGTTTCATTCTATGAATTCATCGTGTGACACGTGGTAGCAGTTTGAAGTTGACCAAAGAGTTCTTGGTTTGGTTTGGTTTGTTCATGTTTAATGGCACTGCGACAGTCAGAGTCAAATGTGCCAAGAGGGTATTAATAAATTATGGTGTAAGATTTAGGATAGTGAGGAAAGGAAGGTTTGTAAGGGAGAAAAGGGGGGAAAAATAGAGAGAAAAAAGAAGGAGGCGAGTACTTAGTAAGGTTAGGTGTAGGAAGGGGGAAGTTAAATGTGGTGAAAGAGGTTGTTGTTGCGGAGGAAGTTGATGATGTTTGAGAAAGAATTGTTTTCAAAAAGGTCCGAGATTGAGGATAATGAGGAGAGAAGAGATCTGGAGTTCTGGTATTAAGGACAGGTTACGAAGATATGCTTGATGGAGAGATCGGTGTTACAAGTGGGGCAGAGAGGGGAAGGGGAGCCGGATAAGAGATGGAAGTGAGTGAGAGAGGAGTGGCCGAGGCGGATGCGGGTGACAACGATGTCTTCCCTGCAGTTTCAACTATGCAAAGGGGTGTTGGTCCTGACTTTGGGTTTGATGGTGTAGAGTTTGTTACTGGTTTCGTGATTCCAGGAGTTTTGGCAGGTTTTTTTTATCTAGTTGGAGATGGAGAGATGAAGGTCTGAGTGTGGAATAGCAAAAGAAGAGACGATGTTTTGACAAAGCTTTGTTGGCGGCTCTGTCGGCTCTCTTATTGCCTAAGATGCCAAGTAGATAGTGAAATCGTCGACATAGAGAGAGCTTTTGATGTTAGGGGTGAGAGTTTTGGTGATGCTGTTAATTTTGAGGATAAAGAGAGTGGGGGAAAGGATGCTGCCTTGGGGGACACCCAGGTGTACCTTTGGGAGTAGGTGTTACCAATGTGTACTTGGAAGTGGTGGAAGTGGAGGAAGTTCTGGATGAAGGTGGGGAGGGAGCCTCTAAGGCCAGAGGAGTGGAGGTCCTTAAGGATGCCATACCGCCACGTGGTGTCAAAGGCCTTTCTGAAGTTTAAGAATATAGAGATGGAGAATGAATGTGTCGAGTTTGAGGACGTGGTCCAGGCAGTTTCAATTTTTTTTGAAGCCATTTTGAGTGAGACAGAGGATGGAGTTCCTCTCGAGGTACCAGCAGAGTCTGTAGTTGACCATACGTTCCATGATCTTACAGAGGCAGGAGGTAAGAGCAATGGGTCTGTAGTTTTTTGGGTTGGATCTGTCTTTGTTAGTTTTGGGGATTGGGGTGATGATGGCCTCTCTCCAAGTAATGGGGAAAGAATTTCAGGACCACCGGTAAATGTAAATCTTGAGGAGTATTTTGAGGGAGTTTCTGGGGAGATTTTTGAGTAGATTGTAGTAGATGCCATCAGGGCCTTGAGAGGAGGACACAGATATTTTGAGGGTGGACAAGAGCTTAAAGAAGGTGAAGGGGAGATTGTAGTTTTCCTGATTGTTGGACTGGAAGTTAAGAGGGTTATTTTCAGCCTCAATTTTCTGTTTGCCGAATGAGTGAGAAAGATTGCCATTTGAGGAGGAATTGGCGAAAGTGGTGACCAGGCAGTCGGTGATGTTTTTGAGGTCGGTGATTTTGGTGTTGTTGTGGATGAGGTGAGAGATGTTGTTGGAGGAGCTTTTCCCTTTGAAGTTTCGGATCATATTTCAGACCTTGGAGGGGGCGGTTTGGAGATCCAGGGGCGAGACATAGGTTTCCCAGGAGACTTTTTTTGCTGAGTTTAATGGTCTTCCTGGCTTTGGCTCTAAGAATGCGAAAGTTGTCAAGGTTTTGGGAAGTGAGGTGGGTTTTGAAGAGATGGAGGGCTTTGTCCTTGAGGGAGGTGAAGAGAGAGACAGGATGATTGGAGAGGAGAATGTCAATAGTGATGGAGACATTGCACAGAGTGGAATAGAGGCCCAGTCTGCATGCTGGAATCTCCAGTTGGTTGGGAAGAGGTCAGACAAAGAGGTTGGGGTGGAGATGAGGATGGGGAAATGGTCACCCGCAGAGTGAAGGGTGAACCCTCCAGTCCGAGAAGTCTACAAAGAGCGAGGGGTCGCAGATGGAGAGGTCGAGGTTGGTGAAAGTGCCAGTACCTCGGCGTAAGTGGGGGAGCCGTCATTAAGGAGGCAAAGGTTGGGGTGGTTCAGGAGATTTTCAATGTGTTTTCCTCTGACAGTATAAGTAGAGGAACCCTAAAGGGGGTTGCGAGCAGTTAAATCACCTGTCAGAATGAAAGGCTTGGGAAGTCGGGAGATGAGATCGTCATGGTAAGAGGGGGGTAAAGGGGAGTTGGGGGAATGTAAAGACTGCAAAAAGTGATGGTTTTGTGTAAGGTCACGAGACGGCAAGTAGCCTGAAGGTCAGACTGGATAGGAATGTGGCTCAAGGGGATATCATTTCTGATGTAAATAGAGGAGCTGCCAGAGGATTTTCTGGCATTTTGGGTGATAATATGGGATCCCGTGTACCCTGGAATGGGGATGGAGTCGGGGGAAGAGAGGAAGGTCTCCTGTAGGCAGATAATGCTAGGGTTGAACGCAGAGATCAGAAGTTTGAGTTCTTCAAAGTTGGCGGAGAGACCGTGACAATTTCATTGTATGTCTGCCACTTTAGAGGTGACGAGGGAGGGAGGACCCCTGAGGAGGACCTAAATCCGGAGGGGGTTGTCCGACCTCCATGTCTTGGAAGGGGTTGTGATCGATGAAGGGGAGGATCAAAGATGAAGAAAATTTGGTTGAGGACTCTCCCCTGTCACTGAGGGGTGATCTGGGGGAGTTTGTGTTGTAGTGATGGTGATTTGGGGAAGGTTGGTTTGGTTTCGTTCGATGAGGAAGTTCTGTTGGTGTTGAGTTGGATTTTTTTGGTTTGAGTGGTGGGGGGAAGAAAGTAAGGATGCGGAAGTTGGGGGTGGTCCGTGACGGTTCGCAGGGGATCTATGGATGTTTTGTAGGTTGTCTCTGGTTATTCGACATGTTGAGGCGGTCTTATGAGAGCTGAGATCTTTTGGGGGTTGTTCTTAGTGAAAGGGTTTTCCCTTGGGTGGGGAGGGATGCAACATGGTGGTGAGAGGGACCCGAGATGTTGGTGGACGAGGAAGAGGTAGAGGGGTGGGCATGGATGGAAGGGGGTAGAAGCATTTTTTCTCAGAGTGGAAAATTGGTCGACCCAGGTTATGTCAGTCTGGACACTCCTGGAGATAGTGCGGGTTGGTGGAAGAGTGGAGGTTATGTTTGTGTTTGTGGTGGTAGTAGGGATGGAGTGGGTGGTGACTTGGGAATAGGCATGGGTATTTTGGTTGAGTTGGTTTGGGAATTTGGAGTCTAAGATCTTTCTGGCCTCAGGATAGGAAACATTTTGAAGGGTCTTTATCCTGGACACCTCCTTCTCTCTGATCCACATGGGGCAGGAGTTTGAGGAGATGGAGTGATCTCCAGAGCAATTTACGCAGCTGGGTTTGTTGTTGCAGGTAGTGGAATCATGGGAGGGGCAAAAGGCACAGCGGGGTTGGGAGCTGCAGTTGTTTTTACTGTGGCCATACCTTTGGCATTTGTGGCACCTGAGGGGGGGTTGGAATGTAGGGGGAGACGGGGACATTAAGGTGGCCAACATGGATGTAGGAGGGGGGTGTTGAAAGTGAGGAAATATGTGCTGGTTTGTATGGTGGTATTGTTGCGGATGAGGGAAAGTCGCTGGACATCTGTGACGCACTGCGACTCTAGTTCGGTTTTGATTTCTTCAGGAGGGGTGCCCTGAAGATCAGGGCATTTAACGACTCCCCTGGAGGAGTTGAGATAACGGTGAGGGAAGAAGGAGATGTTGACTCCGGTGTTGGCGAGGGTAGTGGAAGCTAGGAGTTTTGATTGGGTGGAAGTGAAACTTTTGATAAGGAGGTCTCCAGATCTAAGACGTTTTATGAGGTCGGGGGTACATATAAGGCCTGGCAGGGCTTTGCTGAGGGTGAACGGGGAGAGTGTTTTAAGACCTGAGTCACCAGGGGGGAGGAGACAATGATGAAGTTTGGCCATTGTGGGGAGTGGTGGTGGGTGGTGGAGAGTTGCAAGGAGATGAGGGGGAAGGTTGGGAGAAGGAGAGGAAGGAAGCTGAGGGGGAGGGGAAGGTCGTTTGAGGTGCTTCAAAGAACGTTGTGAAGATGGAGGGAAGAAAATAAGTTCTGATGTCTCCATAAGTGTGATGGAAACAAAAGGGTGACCGAAGTTTTAAAAAAAAACAGAGGTGGGGAAGAGAAAAAGGGTAGCAGACACCCCGAGAGGCAGGAAGTGACAGTGGACCAAAGAAAAGTGAAAAACCCGGGTGTGAAAGGTTGAGTAAAATAGGGAGAGGCCTGGGAGCTGCCCACACTAAGTGGCAAGCCCCAGTGCAATGTGTTTGTTAGGATAGGTGGAGGACGGGTGTAGGCTGAGGAACGAAGAAAAAAACGGAAAGATCTTACTAGAAATCCAATGGAAAATGGAAAAGGACCAAGTCTTGAAGAAAATGAATAGAAAAGTTGTTGCATTAAAGAAAGTTTTAGAAATGATAATTTTTTATTTTACAGCCCTGCCATCATTTGTACATTTATAGTTCATAGTCTCATAATGTTAAAAGAACCACCTACTGTAGGATGGTATGACTGAAGACCCATGGATGAACATGGATTATGACCGGGTCGAAAGTGGAATAATGCAGGCTTAATACTCAGCTCTTTTCCAGAAGTGTACAGAGAACCAGACGAGTGAATCACCTACTATCGGGACCGACGGTTTTACATCCCCCTCCAAAGGACAGTGAGCTCCACCCATTCATGGGCCACTTTTACCAAAGGTCAGTAGGGGGGAAAATGTGATGCAGAAAAAACCTCTGCGCCTAGGTAAGCGTATCATTCTGCATATCTGTAGAAAAATCACAGGTTAAATCGCTGTTGGACTTGAACCTCAGACCTCAAGCATCTCAGTCGCACACTCAGCTGATTTGAGCTAAGCATTAATCATAAATTGTTTGAAAATGTCTCCCTCCATACCTATTTGGCATGTGTCTCCTCCATAGTCTCTTAAACATCTGCAATAATAGCCTGCAGACATGCTCTGACAGACTCCACCATTGGTACAAGGGTTAGGCAAACAAGGATCATCTGAATGAACAAAGAAATATTTTTAAAACTCGGACATATATCTTAGCATTTTCCTGTAGCCTCCAACTCTTAATATTACAAAGTTGTTCATATTGACATTCTAAAACTAAATTTGTCAGAAATTCTTATGAAGAAATATCTGAACTTACAAAATGATAATTTACGTATTATGTTGTAATAAAGTCTGTATAGAAAGCTTCTTGCATGCTCACAACGTACTGTACTCCACAAAAGTACACAAGACAAGGTTTTACCAATTTCTCCTCATATCTATTTCAAATTTATTCTTCTGTTAGCACTTTCTTAAAGGAATATTCCCATGGATTTTTTTTTTTTCATAGGAGAAGGTGCCGAGAGTGGCGGGGTTGATGCCGAGATGGAAGGGGTCTGATTTAATGCGTAAGCTGAAATTGATAAGATAAAAACTGCTCTTAAAACCCATCATCTTATTAGAGAATATCAGTCAAAAGTTTTAAACTTGTCTATATCTCATTCATAGTTGAATAATTTAGTCTTTATACTATTTGTATATATCATGAGCACATTTATATTTTTAATTTCTTTTTAGGTATTTTACATTTTGAAGTTTTAATGCTGTCTGTATATATCTGCTTCATAACTTTTCATCCGCTTTTTACCTCATTTGTACATTCTTTGTAATTGTATACTTATCTCATAATTTGTACCCTTGTTCAATTTATGATGCCGTTGTAAAGCGTATTCATTACATTACCTTCATATGTCTGACTTGTGCTATATAAGCCTTCAATGATGATGATAATGATGACAGTGACAACGGCGGTAACGATGATGACGATAACAAGAACAATAACAGAAAATGGATTGGTGATTGATGGCTTGTCACAAAATGTCAAGTCACAAAATTTCAAATCTGTCACATAAATGTCTCAAATATCACATTATTTTTGGCACCTTTTGAACAGAATGCCCACATCATTTTTGCCTTTGTCACATTTGATTGGCATAGATTCACACATCATGACCAACTGACCAGTGATACCAACAGAAAGGATCATTTGGTTATGTCTGTTTCATAAAAATGGAATCCACCACTAAAATGCAACATTGAATTACCAATGAGTGTGAGTGAAGAAACATGTCACAAAATGTCAGACAAATTTCAATACATCTGTTTCTGCTCATTCTGTCACAAAATTTTCCAAATGTCACAGATTTTTGGGAATTGAAATTTTGTCACATAATTTCACCATGTCACATTCGATCCATTCTCTGCAATTATGATAATAATAATAATCAAGTGGTTAGACTCACCAAGAGGGCTAGTGCAATCACAATCTTCACAGATAACATTGAACCCTGCTGTGAAGGCCAGACCCTCTGGGGTGTATCCTCTGAATGTAAACACTGACTAGGAATGTCTCCTCGGCATCGCTATGGGAGACAGTGTGAACTCTTCTGCTATTATCCAATAAGATCATTATGGCACAGTAAGCATTTCCGATTCCTCTGACTACTTCAATGTTTTGAAGGGTATCCACACGGGAGCCATCAAGTTGTGTGAGCATCCAAATGTTACATCTCACAATAATGGTAATCCCCGCATTTTCAAAAAACTGTGGGACCATAAAGCGAACACTGCTTGATAGAAATGCGTCTACAGGTGGAACAACCACCATGGCTGGGTCACCAGTTACAAAGTCTAAATGGTACCCGGCAACCAATTGGTAAACTGACAGAGGTCTGTTTGCTGTGATTTCACGTACCCTCAAGTCAATGCTGTCAAGGCTGGGGTTGGAAAAATACAGTTGTCTGTATTCACCCGAGTTTAATGTAAACTGATCGTTATGAACCTTCACAAAGGTGTCATCCTCTACAGCAGTAATGCGAACAATATACCCAAAACGTTCAGGGACCGGGCCCACCAAAAATCTGGTACCAAAATTGGCGACAGGTAGAGCTTGTTCCATTGTTAGGTCACAGTATCCGTAAGTGCCAGATGGGAGGTTAGTACAAGTGACCCCTTGTAAAACAAAGAGAGGTCCATTTGCTAGAATGATTGTACCTGTTAACAAATTTTCGCTTGTAATCAAAGCGGCTGAAAATGGTTGCAATGTCAACTCCAAAGTTTCAGAATCTTTGTAAATATGACCATCAAAGTAGTGATCTCCTTTAAACGTTATGAGAGCTGTCACACCAGATGCTCCTGTTGCTATGGTGAAGAACCCACTTGTGTATGAATGAACTTGGGGTATAGAAATCAAGAAATGGTTGCCAAGATTCCTTTCAGGCGTAATAAGTGTTGATTCCGATGTGCCCTCCAGACTTCGGCGGGCAACAAGTTGGACTGATATATCTACACTTGAGACTATGCGCAAGACTCTTTGATGTCTGGATGGCACTGGACCACCACTGAATTTAATAGCATCTGAAAGTTGATATAAAGCACCTGTACTCGACTGAACTTGCAAAGAAGCAGAAAAATTTGCATTTAGGGATGGTGCAGTGATGGTCACGGAGGATGTATTGAATGGTTCTCTTGTCACGAACAACAACGTAATATCATCTAAATCGTAAGGGTTGGGAAGGGTAAGGATAAATTCCAACCCAAAAGATGAAGGATCACAACCTGTAATCAGAAAAGATTAAACAAAACAGTTTAAAGTTATCTTACAAAAATGGAGGAGTCTTCGTTTTGTAGAAATAAATAGTATTATTCTCTTATCTTCTAAAAACAACTAATTCTACTTTATAATTTTTGTAGTTTTCTTTTTCTGAGAAATTTGCCATTCAAGCCAACTGCATTTAGGTGTACAAGTTCCTATAAAACTGAACACAACTAAGACTAGGTTAACAATTCAAAACATCCAATTGGAATAACAAATATCACCCTTGTGGAATCGTAAACACCAAAGTTTACTTTTAAAAGAATAAATTACCTTTATACTTCCTTGCACATAAAATTCCAATAAAGAACTGTGCACGAAGGAGTTTTTCGATAAAGTTTCTTATAAAATTTCTTTTGAATATTTGCATTGTCATGACCAGTGCATTAAATTCCGGTAATGTACTAACTTTGACTAGTTTATTCCATTTTACAACAGGTTAATTTCTTAATAAAGCGAAACATTTATATGTAAACTTTTTTTTTTTTTTCATTCTTTTAAGTTGTTTTTATGTATTTTAAACAATCTAACACGGAAATGTTTTAAAGTTTTTTTTTTTTTTATACGCCATTTAATACACTGTTCAAAGGACTTTGCACTGGAGAATGGCCCTCCTAAAGTCAGACCATTCCACTCGAGCCAAAGTCCTTTGCCCATTGCATCAAATGTGCATATCAACACACAGCCTAGATTTAATCTTTAATAATCAGCCTAGCTAATACACACTGTGCAATGAATGCATAGTTAGTACTGTACCTCAAGAGACCTTAATGTGACTATCCATGATGATATAACCATCCTTACGAGGAATGGTCCATTCATGGGTTTTGCACAAAGTCCTCCAAAGCATATAATGTATTTTTTTTTTATTTAGGCTCCGCCAAGGACTAATCTGATTCGCATCACTGAATAGCACTTATGTGGCTTGAGCCCAAGATGAATGACCTATTGTGTACAGTGTAACAGTAGCTGGTTGCTAACAAGTGAACTGTGAATAGACTATGAAGATGTTGTCAGTTAAGAAGGTATAGATTACCCCTGTGTTGTGTATGGTGTAACAATAGCTGGATGCTAGTCATTGAATTGTGAAGTCTTTCGGGTTGAATGGTGTGGATCTCTCGGGTTGAATAGTGTGGATTACCCCTGATTTTGAGAAAATCGGGGGTGTCGGGTTGGAGGGGTCTATGGGCCAAAAATTCTTAATGCCATCAAATCGGATGTTGTTCCAGGGCTTGTGTAGCAGACATCATGTCAATCATCACTACATCTTAAAGACATACCGTATTCAACATAATAAGGGCCTAGGGCATTTATAAATTGCACCACTTTTTAAGCCCAAAGTTTCTTCCTAATAAGCGCCCATGCTCCAGGGCCGCGTACAGTGTGCTATTCAAACTGCATTGTATGAACTGGTTCTATACTAGCCCCACAATAACCACCACAAAAACATTGTGAGCGTCAGATGCAAAATAAGTAAATAATGTAACAAAACTTGAGTATTTTAAGTCCTCAAA
The DNA here is from genome assembly GCA_020152595.1 of Chiridota heheva. NCBI lineage: Eukaryota > Metazoa > Echinodermata > Holothuroidea > Apodida > Chiridotidae > Chiridota > Chiridota heheva. Next base: position 938,004 of record JAIGNY010004119.1, read on the forward strand.
TTAATGAAGTAAATTATGTTATCAGACAAACAAACACTTACTAGAGCAGGGTCACTTAATTCACCCCACTTGACAAACCTTATTTAAACAACCATTGAGACTTAAATGAAATAAGAGAGAATTTTCTACAGAAAATCCGATCAGTTTTAGCGTGAATGTTGACTCAACAGTGCGCTAAATAGAAGTGACAAGTTCAAGGAGGATTAGAGGGAGGGCTAACTAGGTTTTGGTTTTGATTGATTATCAGGTATAATATTGACCAGATTACATATTTATAGCATACAGTAGAAACTAAGTATAAAGGCTGTTATACACCGAACACGACGCGGCAAGCAATCTTTTTAAGAAAATTAAATAAAACAAAGGAAAAGAAACATTTTGACCTCTTGTTTTCAGAGAAGGATCATCATTGCATGGCTATTCAGATGATAACTAAAAATTTATTAAAAGAGCCTTTCTACAACCATTAAAGCAAAATTTGCATCGCGACAGAAAATCGTGCCCTACTAAAGCGAATTTTTCTACAGTTTGAACATAGAAAAACATTTCTAACAAATTTTCCAGTATCGTCAGAAAGCCTCAATTGTATACTTCATCGTATGTAAGCAAAAAGACAAAGCATCTTATAATATTTGTTTCCTGTTTGATTATCTGAAAAATCGCTCGTCGCGTCTGGTGTGTTTCCACCTTAACTCTTGTAAATACGTTGAATATGCTAATATAAAAGTTTTTTAAACAAAACCGAATATCAATCTACCTACTGTGGTGTAGCGGATATAATACCTGTCTACAGACCACGAGGCCCGGGTTCAAGCCTTGTAAATACAACTGGTTATTGGAATGACTTGCTCGATGTTATAAAAGCGTTTCGTTTTAGCATTTGTACTATTAAAATACGCAGGCGGCGACCCGTCATTGTAATTGTGTGTTCAATTAAATATATTAAATTATTTCTCTGATTAACTGCTTTTTAAAGTTTGTATACCTCACTTTTTTACAGCTGTATTTATTATGCCACTATTGTGTCCCAACATCTATGACATTGCTATTTCTTAAATAGTGTACATGCTGTGTCACCCTTAAACCATTCCCGAAATAAACTCCTTATATACAGTGTATGTATAATGTACACTGTATGTATAGAGTGTGAGGGCAGTGACATTAGTTGTTCTGCTCCTTAAAGTTTCAAACAGTCAGACCCGACCTGATACATAACCAGGTCGGGTCAGATTTGTCCTCTTTATTTTCTTTTATTCTGAAAACCTTACTTGTTGTGAAAGTTGGTGAGGGTATCACATTAGCAATGCATGAAGTCCTTATTGTGTGGTTATTTTGATTAAGATAAAGTGGTCTCACTATTTGCTACAGTAAGTTTGTGGTTATGATTTGCTGGAACAAATTTTTAAGGAGAAGGACAAGTCATGATGAGGAAAAGCGGAAAATCTTTCATGTTTGTTTTTTTGTTTGTGGTCTTTGACATGTTGTGCCTGAGAGGTCAGATCATTTTCTGACATGAGGAAATTCAAGAAAAAGCCAGATTTCTGGAAGAACTCAACAATTGATCACTGATGGAAGGGCAAGCAAATCTTTCATGAATCAGAGGGGTTGGGGGAAACCAATTTTGGAAGGATAACAATCAATCTATAGTGGAAGTGCCTCAAAAGGTTGAACAGTCTACAATCTTTATTTCATATGATAGAATATTAAAATCTAAACCAACTACCCGAAATAGTTTGTCAAAATCTTATTCCTATCTCAAATTATTCATGTAAGAAGTCGACACATGGAGGCTGCCATATTGTTCACTAATGTAATGAAATCTTGTGCATGATGACATCATTTCCCCAACAATGACATACTGTAAGGATTATAATGTATTTCTTTATAAATTTGATAAAAGTGATACAAAGTATTAAAAAGCATGTTTTCAGAATTTCATGTGTACACAGAATTATCCTTGACCCTTTACAAAGGAAAGCAACTTTTCATCAGCTAGAAAACTTGAGATAGATTATAAATAATTACAAAGCATTCCAACATTCTGCTGGGTTGATGACATCATAATCTGCATGTTTTAAAATCAAAATGGCAGCTCCCATAGTACTATTTAGTAGTAGTAGTAGTAGTAGTAGCATTAAAGTTTTAATAATTACAGAAAATGTGTTAAATTGCTTTGGGAGGTATGAAACTTAATCACAAAATTTGTTATTTTTACTCCATCGTTTGAAATAAGGATTATGTCAGACTTTTTGTCTCTTTGAATAAATGAACTTACTGTTGACATCAATGATTCCAAACGTTATAATGGACTGGGTTTCCGATACGACCGTTTTGTCTGATGTGACACTTGCTATGCTGACTGAGAAACTTTCTCTGTCTTCAATCTCTGTATCATCAATCAATGTAATGGTATAACCAGTGCAAAAACCATCAGCCTCTCCTGCTGGTATGGTCACGGTGGTTAGATTGCTCACGCTGTAATCCACAGTTTTGTATTGCTGTAACATCTTCAAACCTAAGAGCTGGAAGGTGATAATACATTGTGATTAATATCAAGCACGTTTTCAAAATTGGAACTTGGAATAGATATCTATGTGAATCTATCGAATAGATTAAGGATTAGTTCAGTGGTCACACCTGTTTATCTTATATGAAAGAGGACTTCAAAAGAAACAAAATGGTGAAGAAATTGTTCAAAAAGTATATTCCGTTATGGATATATTGAAGTTTAAAACTCTGTCTTATCTGTGTAGAAATGACTAGTGTAGTAAGTTTACAATGGAAAGTTGGCATCTTCATCCCCATATTCTTAACAATTGTTAATTATTTATAAAAAAGTTTATTTAATTTTTTCGCATTCTAAATTATTTTTCTTCAAACTTTTATAAATATCCTTCCTAGATTCAGTTTTAGAACTTTTTTAAAATATCCCATGGGTTTTAAACCACAAAATCAAAGAACAAAGTATGATAGAATGCATAAAGACTTTGTGGAATCTGAGGCTATGACATCACAACTAGTCTGATTTCAGTCGTTTCACAAATGATCTGAATCTAGCAAAAATCTGATTGTAACAAAAGTATGAGAAATATATATATATATATAAAAAAATAAGAAAATCAATTAACAGTGAAACAGTTTAGACTTGGTGCATGTACAATGTCTGATGGTAAACATTCCATTTTTTTAGTGTTTGAAATGAGTCTGATTTCAGTCGTTTCTACACAAATGATACCAAATTTAAATATCCCATTCACGGAATAAGAGTATTTAATGCTTTCTTCACCATTCTGTTTCTTTTGAAGTCCTCTTTCATATACAATGGACCTGCTTGATCCCTTAACTAATACTTTAATCAAATAACAATAACACTTGGTTCTTATACAGCAACTTTTCTATGCAAGAATGCATACTCTAAGTGATTTATGAAAACTTCAAGTTCAAAACTGCTGCCACACATACAACCCACAAGCCTGAACTATTGTACTGCTACGATCCCTTATGCTGAGCACCTTGCAAGAGGGTATGACCCGGCCTGAAAATGGACGACCTTCTGAATGAACAATGGATGCTCTACCCATAAACAGTTGGTGAAAACCCCCTTTCCTTGTTTATTGTTTTCATACAAAGTGTAGATTTTCAGGTAACAAAACTTTACAAATCTTCTGGTTGTAAAATTTGGAAAGATATGGAAAGTACATATTCTGGTACATGCTGCAGAGCAAATATTGAATGCGTATCTGTGCTACACATTGTACAGTGTGATGTCATGGAGGCAAATCCAAGACAATTTTTGTGTATTTCTTTCAATTTTTGTGAAAATTAATTGCCTCTTCCTAAATTAATGGAAGCATTTATTGTTTATTGAGATAATCAAGGTGTATCTGTAGCATACACTGTATAAGAACATGCTTTGTCCATCTACCTATAAACCTTACACTCTATTAAAGAAAAATATTTTATTTCATTTTTTAATAGAAATACATGAGTTGTCTTAGACCTGCCTTCATAACATCACATTTTACACTGCAACGTCACTTAATTGTCATCAGAACTGCGCAATCTTTGAAATGCAATAGCTCCTAAATGGAAATAGATATCAACATTATTACACCAAATTATTTCTTTCATAGTCCTTTATCATATATATGAAAATGAAAATGAATGGGAGAATTTTTACTAAATGCAGTTCAAAAACTAGTAAGCAATTATAATCCTTTAAAGGATTACTTTAGTGGTCAAGAAAGTCCATTTTATATGAAATAGGACTTCATAAAATTATAGTGCAGAAAGCATTCAAAACTTTTATTCCGTTAAGGAGATATCTAAGATTAAAGTTTAGTATCATTTGTGTAAAAATGGCTGAAATTAGACTAGTTGTGATGTCACAGCCTCAGATTCCTCAAAGTCTTCATAAATTCTACTATATTTTGTCCTGCAATTCTGTAGCTTAAAAACCATGGAATGTCAAAAAAGTAGAAAAACTGAATCTGAAGGAAGGGTATTTATAATATATATCACCTGAATAAAGTTTGACTGAGAAAAATTAATTGAAATAGTGAAAAAAAAATTGTTTTAAACTTTCTTAAAATACATTAACAATTGTTAAGAATGTGAGGATGAAGATGCCAACTTTCCATAGTAGACTTAATACACCAGTCATTTCTACACAGATAAGACAAGAACTTTAAACTTGAATATCTGCTTCATGGAGTAAGATTTTGAATGCAAATTTCTTCACCATTTTGTTTCTTTTGAACTAATTCTTTAATAATCAGCAATGTTGTTGGAATCAGGTTGTGTAACTTGGTAATTCTCATAAGCATAATCACGAGGCGTAACTATAGTTTTGTGCTTTTTGATAATTACTGCAAACGTGCTACTCACTGACTGTGACAGCCTCTACAAGAAAAAATTCTGAGCAAACAAGAACTTCGGCACTCCCTGATTCTTCACGCAAAGTTAAGTCGCCCGTGAAACGAAGGGAAATTTCACTAACTGTGAACAGAAAAAAAACGAGAAGAATCATCAAAAAATAAGGAATGCAAATGTGATTAACTATTAACACATGTTGTCAAGAAAGATAGTGGTTAGATTTCAAAGTGGAATTTTGAGGTACAAAATTGTAAAATTGGATTTAAGATGCCAGATGTGCCCACTTACCCAAGGACGTGCATGGGCATCACAGGAGCAATGGGGGTTAACGCCCCATGTCTGTCTCCACATGGGGCAAGAAGTATCATTTATCCAATCCAAAGGGGTAAGGGAATAGTGTAATATTTTGCAAAATAATCGGGAAGATTGGTAATAACCTTTTTTTTCTTTTCAAAGTTTGTGTGCACAGACAGTGGGAAAATCAGCAAATATTTGATGGAATATTTTGACCAGTGGGTGAAGATTGGCAATGCCTTTTTGTTTTATTTTCCAAATTTGTGTGGACAGACAGACAATGGGAAAATCAGCAAATATTTGATGGAAAATTTTGACCAGTGAGATGGCCTTTGAAATAAAAAGTAATAATTTGTTGTATTTTTCGCCACAGTAAAGTTTTTGCCTGCATTCATTTATGTGACAATAAGAACATGAAGCCAAGGAATCAAATCAGAATGCCAGGTGTAATTCCCGTCAAAGCTATGTTATATTCCATGGTCAAGACATTTGCTTGCATTAGCTGTATTTGAGCTGTAAAAATACAGCACTTTGATAATTTAAGTTCGATATCTTGGAAAAAGGGCCGGGTGGGGATTTACTGTATGTAGTCAATATATATGATGGAACAGTTTATGACATCTTGAAATGTAAAAAAAATCAGAAAGAGATCAAAAGATTTTTTTTTGATATACACTTTATTCTTCTGCAATAAGAACTGTAAAAATAATACAAACAAAGTAACACATAATCATTTTTGACCAAAAACTATAATAAGAATGAAAAAATTAAAGAAAATTTACAAAACTACATATATTCCTGGTCAGCAGGTGATTTGTAATAACAAAGTTGGATCAAAATAATCATATTTTCAAAAACAATTTGCATATAATGAAAATGCTTTTAATTTTATTGAAAGTAACATGATTTTTTTTTTTTTTTTTCCAAAATTATTTTTAGTCCCAAAAAGAACAAAATTAAACTGATAAAAATCTAATTAGTCCCAACTCTAAAGAGGATACATTGCACAGCTCAATATTAGATAAAAAAGGCTCAAAACATTGGGCATAGTTTGCACAACTGAATACTAAATAAAAGGATCAAAATATTGGACATACTTTGCACAACTGAATACTAAATAAAAGGATCAAAACATTGGGCATACTTTGCACAACTGAATACTAGATAAAAGGATCAAAACATTGGGCATACTTTGCACAACTGAATACTAAATAAAAGGATCAAAATATTGGGCATACTTTGCACAACTGAATACTAGATAAAGGCTCAAAACATTGGGCATACTTTGCACAACTGAATACTAAATAAAAGGATCAAAACATTGGACATACTTTGCACAACTGAATACTAGATAAAAGGATCAAAACATTGGACATACTTTGCACAACTGAATACTAAATAAAAGGCTCAAAACATTGGACATACTTTGCACAACTGAATACTAGATAAAGGCTCAAAACTTTGGGCATACTTTGCACAACTGAATACTAAATAAAAGGATCAAAACATTGGACATAATTTGCACAACTGAATACTAGGTAAAGGCTCAAAACATTGGGCATACTTTGCACAGCTGAATACTAAATAAAAGGATCAAAACATTGGACATACTTTGCACAACTGAATACTAAATAAAAGGATCAAAACATTGGACATACTTTGCACAACTGAATACTAAATAAAAGGCTCAAAATATTGGGCATACTTTGCACAACTGAATACTAGATAAAGGCTCAAAATATTGGGCATACTTTGCACAGCTGAATACTAGATAAAAAGGTTCAAAGCATTGGACATACTTTGCACAGCTGAATACTAGATAAAATTAAGGCTCAAAACATTGGGCATACTTTGCACAACTGAATACTAGATAAAAAGGATCAAAACATTGGGCATACTTTGCACAACTGAATACTAGATAAAAAGGATCAAAACATTGGACATACTTTGCACAACTGAATACTAGATAAAAAGGTTCAAAACATTGGGCATACTTTGCACAACTGAATACTAGATAAAAGGCTCAAAACATTGGGCATACTTTGCACAACTGAATACTAGATTAAAAGGCTCAAAACATTGGGCATACTTTGCACAACTGAATACTAGATAAAAAGGCTCAAAACATTGGGCATACTTTGCACAACTGAATACTAGATAAAAAGGCTCAAAACATTGGGCATACTTTGCACAACTGAATACTAGATAAAAGGCTCAAAACATTGGGCATACTTTGCACAACTGAATACTAGACTAAAAGGCTCAAAACATTGGGCATACTTTGAATACAACTGAATACTAGATAAAAAGGCTCAAAACATTGGGCATACTTTGCACAACTGAATACTAGATAAAAAGGCTCAAAACATTGGGCATACTTTGCACAACTGAATACTAGATAAAAAGGATCAAAACATTGGGCATACTTTGCACAGCTGAATACTAGATAAAAAGGCTCAAAACATTGGGCATACTTTGCACAACTGAATACTAGATAAAAAGGCTCAAGACATTGGGCATACTTTGCACAACTGAATGACTAGATTAAAAGGCTCAAAACATTGGGCATACTTTGCACAACTGAATACTAGATAAAAAGACTCAAAACATTGGGCATACTTTGCACAACTGAATACTAGATAAAAAGGCTCAAAACATTGGGCATACTTTGCACAACTGAATACTAGATAAAAAGGCTCAAAACATTGGGCATACTTTGCACAACTGAAAACAAAATAAAAGGCTCAGACATTGGGCATACTTTGCACAACTAAATACTAAATAAAAAGGTTCAAAATATTGGGCATACTTTGCACAACTGAATACTAAATAAAAAGGTTCAAAATATCGGGCATACTTTGCACAACTGAATACTAGATAAAAAGGCTTAAAACATTGGGCATACTTTGCACAACAGAATACTAAATAAAAAGGTTCAAAATATTGGGCATACTTTGCACAACTGAATGACTAGATTAAAAGGCTTAAAAAATTGGGCATACTTTGCACAACTGAATACATGATAAAAATACTTACAATATCAGGCATACTTTGCACAACTGAATACTGGATAAAAAAGCTTAAAACATTGGGCATACTTTGCACAACTAAATACTACATAAAAAAGGCTCAAAATATTGGGCATACTTTGCACAACTGAGTACTAGATAAAACTGCATATTTTTAAGCATAAGAACATTTATAGTTTCAATCTTTTATCTGTGAGTGTATGTAAACATTCTGATCACCATAAATATCTGCTGTAAAATTCTTTCTTTCTTACAAGTACATGAAGTCCAGGAAATCATTCACGATGAAACACCTTGAAAAGAACAAAATACCAAATACATATTAAGATCATTATACTATCATTACTAGTTAACAAAAGGTCAATGCACAACAGAAAAATAGGCTCAAAACAAATACATATTAAGATCATTATACTATGCACAACTGAATACTAACAAAATGTCAATATTTTTACAAAATACCAAATACATATTAAGATCATTAGACTATCATTACTAACAAGAGGTCAATGTACAAAATACCAAATACATATTAAGATCATTATACTATCATTACTACCAAGAGGTCAATGAACAAAATACCAAATACATATTAAGATCATTATACTATCATTACTAACAAGAGGTCAATGTACAAAATACCAAATACATATTAAGATCATTATACTATCATTACTAACAAGAGGTCAATGTAAAGGTCATCTTTAAAACTTTTCAAACAGACATGTTAATTACCTCCGCCAATAAAGTGGGACTAAGGTTATGTTTTTGCTCGTTTGTCATCAAGACATCTTAAGAAATAATGATTGGATTTGGATTAAATTTGATGTGTGGTTTTGTTACTGCTTAAGGAAGAAGTGATTACAATTTGAGACATATTTGAACAGGAGAAGGGTGAAACTGGAGGGGTGGGGATATGTTTTTGCCTCTATTTGTCTGTTTGTTTCTTTGTCATCAAAATATCTCAAGAAATAATGATTGGATTTAACTTTTCTGTGTGGTTTTGTTACTGTTTAAGAAAGAAGCAATTAAAATTTGAGATATATTGGAACAAGGGAAGGGTGAAAATGGGGGTGGGGACATGTTTTTGTCTGTCATCAAGATATCTCAAGAACTGATGACTGGATTTGGATCAAATTTGGTGGTGGGTTTGTTGCTTTTGGGACATATTGGATTAGGAAAGGGCAAAAATGGAGGGGTGGGGATATTTTGGGGCAAGATTTATCAACACTTAGTTGAAACTTTCCAATGGAATGTGCTGAACAATGAACTCATGCCATGAAAGAACAGCCATACAATGAATTTTCTAGACTCAAAAAAATAAAGTGAAGTGGTTTCTGTATCAACAAAATCAAAACAATTGGTTTTGCCACGAATAAAAATAATGGAATGAGAATCTACCCTGTATAGAGCTCAAACAATGAATATTAGCCTGAATTACACTGAAAACAATGATCACAAGTGCTGATCCTCAAGTGTTTAGAATGTAAATGGCAATACAGATCAACAGTGAGAAAGAGATTGTTTGGGGTTATAACTTGGTGGGTTGAGGGTTTCTAAAGTAGATTGTATTCCGGTGGGGAATGAACAGGGGTGGAGGGAGGTACTACTTGCTTGTCTTTTATATGTCTGAGGTACATCTTTTTTGGTGTTAAGAATAAAAGTTTTGTGATAACTGCAACATAATTAGTCTGTGAAGCAACAATCAAATGGGCTAATTGAGTTAAAATTCAAACTTTTTATAAACTATAACTATAAAATACTTGAAACCTCAGAGCCCCACTTATTACTCACAACATTCATACTTGAATAGATAGAGAGAACATTATGGTGAGAATACTTTTTTACCAGTACTGACTATATTCCAGTAGTTTTTCATTTGCTACTAATACTTGAATAGATAGGGAGCCTATGGTGAGAATACTTTTTTACCAAAACTGACTATATTCCAGTAGTTTTTCATTTGCTACTAATGAAAATGTGGTGAGGTTTCAATGCCTTAAAAATTTTGCTTCGACTGCCAAATTTGGGTGATTACTTGGTCAAGAGTTTATAATAAGAAAGAACCTTCAAGTTAAAGTTTGCATCTGAAAGAGTAGTTGTGTTGGTCACAATTTCACAGCTGCACTTATTGTTCACAACATTTGTCAATAAAATATAGGCATAAAAGATGGTGAGAATTTAATTTCATCAGTTGACTTTGCTCCAACTGATGAATAAACAACAAAATTGTTTTCGTATTGAGAGAATGAGCACTTTTTAATACATTAAAAAGTGTATGCTTGTAGTGGCACCATTTTGGTGATTCTTCTTATGACAGACTATACATTGCAACAGATAAAAAGAACTCTTTTAGCTAGTTTGAAATTGCATCACAAAGAGTTATGTTGGTCAAAACATCACAGCTGCACAACAATTGTATTTCGAGGAGATAGGCGAGCATATAATGATGGTGAGAATACTGTTTAATCAAAGTTGACTTTGTTCCAACATTGACTTGATTAATAAAGTTCTTGCGCTCATTTCTAGAGGCACAATTTTGGAAGTCACCTGGTTTGATGAGTTTTTTGGTAAATTATAAATTACCACAAATGAAAAAGAACTCTTCGAAATAATTTAAGCTAGCGCATCAAAGAAATCAGAGCATTTATTACTGACAACATTCATACTTGAACAGATAGGCGAGTGTAAAATTATGACAGAGAATATAGTTGTATTAAAGTTGACTGTCCTAACAAAGTTTGATGGATATTTATCAACAAAGTTTCATTTCCACTTAAGAAAATGTTCTCGTTTATTTATGGCAAAGTTAATTTCACTTACAGTATTGTGTAGTATTTATGTTCGTGTTATCATACTTCTTGTCATTTTATGTTTGGACAATTATGTTTTTTAATGAGTAGCTCTTCTATACCTTCAGAATATCCTTCTATATCCTTTTATCAGAATATCCTTCTTTACCTTCAGAATATCCTTTTATACCTTCAGAATATCCTTCTATACCTTCAGAATATCCTTCTATACCTTCAGAATATCCTTCTATACCTTCAGAATATCCTTCTATACCTTCAGAATATCCTTTTATACCTTCAGAATATCCTTCTATACCTTCAGAATATCCTTTTATACCTTCAGAATATCCTTCTATACCTTCTCCTTCTATACCTTCAGAATATCCTTCTATACCTTCAGAATATCCTTCTCCTTCTATACCTTCAGAATATCCTTCTATACCTTCAGAATATCCTTCTATACCTTCAGAATATCCTTTTATACCTTCAGAATATCCTTCTATACCTTCAGAATATCCTTTTATACCTTCAGAATATCCTTCTATACCTTCAGAATATCCTTTTATACCTTCAGAATATCCTTCTATACCTTCAGAATATCCTTTTATACCTTCAGAATATCCTTCTATACCTTCTCCTTCTATACCTTCAGAATATCCTTCTATACCTTCAGAATATCCTTCTATACCTTCAGAATATCCTTCTATACCTTCAGAATATCCTTCTATACCTTCAAAATAAAAGCAAGCGCTTCCCAGGCTCAGGCTGTGAGCTGAATTAATGCACTACCATCTTCTCAGATTTAGTTTTTTTTCTTAACCTTCTCTTTGATGACATAACTATTTCTTCTGCGTCATCAGTAAAAGTTATTTTCATGTGGAGGTCCACCTTTGAAGATAGATGAAAGAAAATAGAAACAAAATCATATGAACTTAATCAAATTATTATATGTAGTCGAATACTTCACAAGTATAAATCAGAACACACACAAAATATAAAACCAGAAAACCAAAGGTCGAGGTTCTACCATTCAGATGCTCTTTGCATGTATTGGTTGATCTGAAATTGTATGTCAATCATAGCATTAACAAGATTACAGGCTAAGAAGGGTTAGTCATCCCATAAAAAGCCCAAACTAATACCACCACAACAAAAAAAGTCAAAGACCCAGAATTAGTAAAGAACTTATCAATGTTGGCTTTGAAATTGTGAACAGAATTGGAGCTAACTAACCCACTCAGGCAAACCATTCCACTCATTAACAACCCTTTGCAAAAGCTAAAATGCCTAATATCTATCTATGATAACTCTTTGGTCAACTTCAAACTGTTACCACGTGTCACATGAGGATTAGCTGAAACATGCAAGAAATAACAGGAAGCCAAAGAATCACTACCAGATAGGAATTTAAAAGCCTGAATCATATCGCCACATACTTTTCTCAACTCAAGCGTGGTCAAACCAATCATTCGCAACCTAGATTCATCAGAGAGATTCCTTACTTCGGGAATAGTGGCTCTTCGCTGAACCTGCTCTAAAATGAACTTATCCTTCTCATAAAAGGAACTCCAAGCCTGAATAGCATACTCATGGTGAGGCCTGACTAACTGCTTATACAAATTAAGAACAACCTTTCTACCAAGAAAACAAAAATTTCTTCTAATCAAAGCAAGCATCCTATTTGCCCTTGCAGCTGCTAAAGCACACTGTTTAGAAGGCTTCAGATTGCTAGTAATGACAACATCTAGATCCCTTTCTTGATCAACACAGCCAAGATTTGAACCATTCATGCAGTAATCAAAAGACAAATTGTTCTGACCAAAATAAATAACTTTGCATTTATCAACATTGAATGATATCTGCCATGTTTGGGACAAGGAACTAACTTATCCAGATCAGTTTGCAAAAGTAAAGAATCCCTAGCATCGTCAACAATCCTGTACAGCTTAGTGTCATCAGCAAATTTACAAATCCTGGAGCCAAGGGAAACATCAATATCATTAATGAAGATTAAGAAAAGAAGCGGATCCGATACAGAACCCTGAGGAACACCACTTGTAATCTTCTTTCGTGGAGATACTTCACCATTAACAACATACTCTTTGTTTACCTGTCAACTAACCAAGAATATATCCAACTGGCACACTTTCCCTCCACACCGAACGCTCTTGTTTTCATCATGAGCCTGCCCAATGGAACCTTATCAAATACTTTTTGGAAATCTAGATAACATCCACATTATGATAAGAATCAACTAGTTTAGTAACATTATCAAGAAACTCCAATAAATTAGAAACTAGGTAAGAACCCATGCTGGGACAAATTCAACAAATCATTGACCAGTAAATGATTTAGTACAACATCTTTAACAATGGACTCCATGACCTTGCACACAACACTAGTAAGACTCACTGGCCTATAGTTACAAGGCAAACTGTGGTCACCCTTTTTTTAAATAGGGTGACATTAGCAATTCTCTAACCACTAGGAACAACACCAACATCAAAGCACTTTGAAAAGATAATACTCAGGGAAACAGAAAGAACATCAAAACACTCACGGAAGACAGCAGGATGTATACCACCTGGACCAGGTGCTTTATTTGAGTTCAAATCCTTCAACTTCTTAGACACAACATCATCTGAAAAATCAACATTCTTAATGGATACTGGAGAGTGCACACTAAGATAATCCACAACATTATCAGCAGGGGACTCCTTAGTAAAAACAGACACAAAGTAGTCATTCAAAACCTCAGCCATATCCTTACCACTATTGATAGTATCACCATCATTACCCTGAAGGGGACCAACAATCTCCTTGGTTTTTTGCTTTGAGCGAACATAAGAATGAAATGACTTAGGATTAATCTTAACCTCTTTGGACAAACATTTTTCAAAAAGCACTTTAGTGTCTCTTATCAAACCCTTTATGAACTTTGCATTATCCTTATACCTAGCAAGCTCCACAGGACACCCACTGTGTTTATAACAACACCACAACTTCTTCTTTTTCCGAACAGCCTGCAAAACTGCCCGAGATATCCACACTGGCCGATTACGCCTACAGACTTTCTTTAATGGGACAAACCTATTTACACCCTCCAAAACTATAGTTCGCAAAACATTCCATGCTCTAGAAGGACCTAAGTCATGGAGCAAAGAAGTCCAATTGAATGATAAATTATCCTGAAGTGCAACAAAGTCAGCATTCTTAAAATCTAAAACCAGTTTAACAGCTGGAGAAGCCTTTGTGAAACAATACAGATCAAAACTAAATGAGGTCATGATCACTACACCCTACCTTACCACTACTTAGCACATTTCTAACCATACTTTCTTTCCACTAAAAATCAAATCAAGACAATTACTACCACGCGTGGGAACACATGCTGGGTGAAAAAGCAGTCAGATACAGCTTCCAGAAAATCTTTACCATGTGGACCACAAGTACAAAGATTCCAATCTGTTAAGACCAAATTTGGTTTGTGTACCTGAAAGCCTTTGATGATATTTTAGTTTTGCGCCCTCATTTTGTTCTTTTTGATTTTGTCATTTACTTTGTGCTGTTGTCATGGTTACACTGCGTTTTGGGTTTCTGCCTGCCAAGGTAACCTTTTTTCTCGTACTGCATCAGTTTATTTTTGCCTTTTGTTTTAGGCGTTTTTGCAATGGTGCTTTGACCGCTGTGTCGGTGATGTTCAGTTTATTTTGATTATGTGAGTCCTGGAGTTACTGACAGGTTGTCAGGTATGTTATTATTTTTTGTTTGAAGCAGTTTTTGATGAATAAAGTTCGGCCAGGGTGTTAGGTTTGTTTCACTAATTGTGTAGGTAGTAAATCCTAGACAGTTTGCATTTAGTAACTTTGCTATCATTTACGGTCACCTGTTGCGTCTTTAAGTTCCATGAAATAATCCTTTCCAGTGTTATTTTTACTCAGTGAGCTTCGGTTACACGTTATGTGTACTTAGCGGGCTGCTTGGGACTGACTACCTGTATTTGTTGTTATCGTTTGGTGTTCATTTAGCGTTGTATTTACTCTAGAGCTTAGGTCTAGCCTGCCGCTTTTCAGGCTCCCGTAACTTGTTTGTTTCTGTCCTAGGTTATGGTGCTCTTTAGAATAAGTATAGCCTATTTGTTGCTCATTCCATAGAGGCGATTTATTTGGTTTTGCGTATTTGTGTTGTTGCTATGAGTCTGAAGGCTTAAGTTAGTATTTTTATTTATTTCGTTTTATTTTACGTATGACATGTTAAGAGTTATGTTATTTATATTTTCAGCTTGTGATGTCGACTGACTGGTTGGTTTAGCCTCTTGTTTCGGCCCTTATTGGAGGTGGGATAATTGTTTCGGTGAGAATTCATTTTACATGGTTTGTTCTCCTGTTTAAGTGGGTTTATTGAACCTGCTGGGCGAGGATTTGTAGGGAATATTTTTCTTTTCTTAAAGTTGTCTAACCTACTTGGGTATGACATTTTTACTATTGTATTTGTTATCTTTGCTAAGTCTTTAAGTAGAGTTTGACATAGCTCTAGGTGTACAATGGAAGGGAAAATGTTTCACCCACCTTTGTTTTGTTATCGCCTTTGAATGTTAGTTTTTCAATGTTGTGTAATTGCTTTGTGTTTATTGTTTTGATTATCTTTCAGTCAATCGTTCTACAAGACGCATTAAACGAGCAGTATCTCAAACAGCGCCTCCGTGTTTATTTTGTAATTTAAGAATAAGGACCACCACACAATCAATGTCTGGAAAAATAAAGTCCCCAAAAACAATAACCCTCGTAGAAGCAACTTTCCTGAAGCAGTCAAGCAATTTCTGATTGTTCTCAGGACTAGAATTTGGTGATCTATAACACAACACCAACAACCACTGAACTACCAACATCGCCATCAACATTAAGCTCACACCATAGGCAATTTGAAAACCCTAAAGAAAACTGAGCAGTCCTATCTATACAATTAAAACTGTCTTTCACAAACAATAAAACGCCACCTCCTTTACCATTGAGAGTATCTAATCTGTCTTGCCTGAAAACTGAGTAACCTGGGATATGTATCTCTGAATCACTAATTTTACTATAAATCCAACTCTCAGTAATATGCGCTTCCCAGCTCACAGCGTGGGAAGCGCATGCACCAAGTCTTAAATCCATGAAACTACGCCTAACAGAATCAACATTTCTCCATGAAATATCATTTGTACCAATTGAAACTACGACGGTATCTTCACCCTGACATAGAAGTCTCAACACGAGAACTAACATCATCAACCCTAGCTCCTGGAAGACACACCCTAATCCTTTTACTACAATCTACTCCACAAAACTCTTGTGTCAACATTCCTAATACAAGTGAATCCCCTATCCATAACACCTTATCCCTAACAGAATCTACAGGCAACATACCAGATGAATTAACAACCTCACGACCAATGGTACTTGTAAAATCATCAACTACAGACAAGCCTACATCAGGCCTGTCAACAGAATCTGATCCACGACCACCTACCTGAACAGAACCCCTACCAAATTTCTCACCCAAAGAACTATCAACATCACATGTCTGACTACCTACATCTACTAGTAAGCCACAAAACTCAGTCTGCACACTAGCATCAACCTATTCAACGATACAACTACAAGCAGAAAGTCTCAACTCCAAAGCCTTCAACCTTGTACACTTTGAACAGACAAATACAAAACTATTAACCGAAGCTTCCTCAAAACTACATGTCACACCGGACTCCTGGAAATTAATCCACATATTACAGCTATCACAACAAATCGAACTCTCTATGATCGTACAATATAATTAACAGAAGCAGAAAACCATAAGCAGCAACCTAAAAAAAAAACAATAGGCCCCACAATACCTAAAGATACACCTTAGCTTTAAAACGCAATATACTAACCTACACTGAACACACAAGCCTACACACTTAGGCCTAAATTGAAAAAATAACAAAGCCAAACACAACAATACCAAAGCCTAGCTTTCAAATGTAAGGCCTAGCCTAGCATACAACAACAGCAACAAAGTGTGTAATAGGATACAGTTAGTATGATACCACACAAACCAGCAACAAAAACAATTGAGGAAACTAATGAAAACAACAAAATCAAAAATTAGCCAAAAGAATGTAAAAAACAACAGTATGGTAAAACTCAGCCTGAATAAAATCCAAAATCCAGATGAAAATATCCACAAATTGAGACAAGGATTGAAACACTTGTGTATACAGTAGAGGGCACCTCTGTATACAGTAGAGGGCATTGGTACTAAAGGTCCATAACATTTTATCGCTTTCATGCATTGTGGTGATTTAAAAATTAATATCAAGTCATTGCATTTCATGATAAGCTTCATATCATTAAAATGTAAGACACATCTACCAAATCAACATGAAAATTAAATACAAGGTGAGGAAATTTGGTAAACTGTACACGTTTTGGTTGACTGTGCATACACATAATTTTAATGGACAGTACACCTTTACTGTACACCTTTAAATTATGTTCGACGATGGCGCACCTTTAAATTAATTTCGACGATGGCGCACCTTTAAATTATGTTCGACGATGGCGCACCTTTAAATTATGTTCGACGACGGGGCACCTTTAAAATGTGTTCGACGACGGGGCACCTTTAAATTATATTCGACGACGGCGCACCTTTAAATTATATTCGACGACTGCGCACCTTTAAATCACTATTTGACGACGGCGCATCTTTAAATCACTATAATGAACGACGGGCACCTTTAAATCACTATCTTGGACGACGGGCACCTTTAAATCACTGTGTTGGACAACGGGCACCTTTGAATCACTATGTTAGACAACGGGGCATCTCTAAATCACTATGTTGGACGACGGGCACCTTTAAATAAGTATACTGGACAACGGGGCACCTTTGAATTACTATGTTAGTGGGGCATCTTGAAGTTACTAGGGTCGACTGTACACCTTTAAGTTACTAGGGTCGACTGTACACCTTTAAGTTACTAGGGTCGACTGTACACCTTTAAGTTACAAGGGTCGACTGTACACCTTCAAGTTACAAGGGTCCGACCGTACACCTTAACTTACCAGGGTCGACTGTACACCTTTAATTTACCAGGGTCGACGGTACACCTTTAAACTACCAGGGTCGACGGTACACCTTTAAGCTACCAGGGTCGACTGTACACCTTTAAGATACCATGGTCGACTGTACATCTTTAAGTTACCAGGGTCGACTGTACATCTTTAAGTTACCAGGGTCGACTGTACATCTTTAAGTTACCAGGGTCGACTGTACACCTTTAAGTTACCAGGGTCGACTGTACACCTTTAAGTTACCAGGGTCGACTGTACACCTTTAAGTTACCAAGGTCGACCGTACACCTTTAAAGTACCAGGGTCGACCGTACACCTTTAAGTTACAAGGGTCGACCGTACACCTTTATATTACTAGTGTCGACCGTACACCTTTATATTACTAGTGTCGACCGTACACCTTTATATTACTAGTGTCGACTGTACACCTTTATATTACTAGAGTCGGTGATTGGTTGAAAAAGCTGTCAATTTGACTCGGTGAGATTAATTGATTTTATGTAACGCAATCATGCTTACCAGAGCGTGACGTCATTTGCCGCATAGGCCGAATGACGTCATGCTCTCTGTGCTTACTGACCATGTGAAAAGCAGACAAACGCTTTCAGTTTTGCACGTAATGAGAATAAAAGAGCAAACTTTTGTGACTGAAACTACTTTTTACTTCGTTCCAACGATACTACACACGTCACATTGCGCGCAGTTACTAAGAATGGAATTCAGTTTAGAAAATGTGCACCGGCCGGTGCACGACGCACGGTATAGGAAATAGCCAAATCACTGATCAAAGAATGGAATACAAACAACGAGCACATTGCAAAATCTTTCGCATCAAAAATGCATCTTTCATATCAAAACTGAACATTGCTCAAATGAAAAACATTTCATTTCTGAACAAAATAGAAATGCACAAATTAATCTTTATCCAAACGCAAAATAATCAGAAATGGAATGTTTTATTTTTGATACGAAAGACTTTGCAATGTACTCGTTGTTTCTATACCATTCTTTGATCAGTGATTTGGCTATTTCATATACCGTGCGTGATGCACCGGCCGGTGCACATTTTCTTAACTGAATTCCTGGGCCATTGTAAGTAACTACGAGCAATGTGACGTGTGTAGTATCGTTGGGACGAAGTAGAAAATAGTTTCAGTCACAAAAGTTTACCCTTTTATTCTCATTACGTACAAAACTAGTTCGTAATTTCCTATGCTGAATTAAGCTGAAAGGTAAGGTAATATGCGTACAGAGAAATCTTCGTATAGAAATTTCTGTGTATTTTAAACATTCGGTCATCCGGGCATTTTGAACATTCGGGAGACTTTGTCGGTGAAAAAAATACTACGATTTGTGCACAAGTGCACACCACGCTTTAATCTACGTGCACACGATACATTTATTTTAAACTTCGAAATGATCTTTCTACGACAATTCCTCAAAATGTACAACAATTTCCTGCAAAATTACCCGGCGAACGTAGAGATTTAGGCCTTTAAAGGTGACAGATTTCACAGTGGCTGTATTGCAAAAATGCTTAGTTTTCACCGACAAACTAGTTGTTCAGATTTACGCACGTTATTATGACGTTATCCCGAATAGGCCTTATGCTAGGAACAAAACACAATGCCCGTACGCACTATTTAATTCAAATTTTATGCAGCCTATATGGGAACTTAAATATAAACGTACGTGTACGAACGCCATGCCTACGCTACGTCAGTGTGTATGCTGTAAACACGCTGTAAGTTTGCACGCGTTGAAAGAAAGTGCATCTTGTGCATGGTATTCTCGTGGTCGGAGTCGACGTAACCGTACGTAAGAGCTCAGTGCGGTTTTGCCAAGTTGGAGGGGAAAACTTTTTTCAACAAATACTGGATATAATTTATTTTTCTTCACAAATGTTGTGTATTAGATGATAGTTTACAACATATATGAGTACCATTAATTTTCGCTGACTGGCTAAGGCGACAAGTATTCATAAAAAATATCCCATTGACTGTAATGAAAAAGTTTTCCCTCCAACTTAGCAAAACCGTACTAAGCCCGTACACGGTTACGTGTCTCCGACCTCGAGAATCAATAAATCAATGTAAAATGGGTTATTTTGACCAATTTGATCATTCATTTTGCACAAAACGCTGAATTTAGTCAATAATTCCTACACAGAATAGTCAGTGGGGAGTAATCCACACAGTTGGTTGTGATTTTAAGTGAAACTTTAACTTCGCACGAAGTTTTTTTAACCAAGGCCAGTATTATTAGCGTTCACGCATGAAAATACGGTAATCGCTGGGAAAACTCTTTCGGCGATTGTAATCTAAGTATTAGGCCTAAATCAACACTTTAATCAAATTTTGTCAAACTCAAAAGATATAGGTCTAAGCCGTAAATTCAAGTAGGACCAGAATCGGTTAAAAAAAAAAAAAAAACTGCTCATATGAGCTGAATAATAGTTAGGCCTTATTACATATGACCACATTAAGGTAGATATCAAATTGATTGAATCTTCATTTTGTAAATAAATTGTATGTCTTTATCTGGTTATGCATGTGATTTATAGAAAATCTAACTTGTTAGATGTGGATTTGATCTGGGATTTATATACTTTTTGGTTTAGGGTGGACCTTGTGGGTGTTTTCTCAACTAAGCAAGGGCCACTGAATTAAAATTCTTTTTACACTATTTTGAACAATATAAGATCATACCTATATAGGATGGCTATAAATTGTAGATATAAATACCAAGAATTGTTTTAACTTTGAAAAAGTTTGATATTCATGCTAGACTACATAAAGGGAATGGTTTTGAAGGCATGGTGACACAATGCAAAATTGATCATTTGAATGACTGCAAATACCTGCAGATGTATCCACCAAGTTCATGCATTTTGTTTTAATCCATATCGCCATCAAACGTACATTAAACATCAAGCTTCATGAGGAGATAAGATTGAAATGAAGAGTACTGTATGTTCATATTATACGCACACAGTACTATCATCAAAACTTGGAAAGTGGACATCTTCTTTAGATGTCTCAGATTTTATCATACATTTCTATTTATGGTTTGTTACTATTGCTGTATTTGTCTTTTTGCTAATTTTGTTACTGATATTTGATTTTATATTCGCTATTATATACTTTAGCAAGGCCTCACCTTAACCACTGAGATAAGCACCTCACTCAGTAGGCAATACTTGCATATTTTTGTGTATAGCAGCCATGTATCGGCTATAGTGTATACTACAGACAGATATTATCTGACTACACCTTAACCAGCTTTCAGCTGAATGATTAGTGATATGAATTTTTTTCAAATAAACATGGTCTATTCATCACATCATAAGATCATATTCTCAGACTATATGCATGGTCATCCAAATGTGATTGTTCTTAATGTTTGAATTAGGCCATATACCTGTTATACAACTTGATAGTGTAGATGTGTACATAAACTTTTCTGTGTTAAATTAGAGTGATGAAATGTGTAGTAATACATATAAACATAGCACCTATGCATACTTTTCTTTTGCCTACACTAGTAATTCACTAAATAGGTGAAGTGTGTGTATGCTTGAAACTAAATTTTCATCAAAACTGTCAAACACTTTCAGGAAAATTATTATCTATGTGAGAAGCCAAATATTGATATATTAATATGCTTATTATGTACCTGCATCATATAAAGCTTTATCTTCATGGAATATTATCAAATGAGAAAATCCAAATTTTCTTGATTAACTTTTACAAAGAGTTGTGCAAACACTTTTTTCTAATAAAGTAAAATGAATGTAGGCCTATATAAAATTTTCATGAACAAATTTGAGACTTTCACAGGTCCGCCATCCCTTTTTATATTCACTTGAAAAATACTAAACAGTGTTTTCATCACATGATATATAACTTAAGCAATCACTATTTTGTTTTTAGTTTTAGGAATAAAATGTGCCCACAATTCTCAATCCTGGCAGAAAATTGCAAAGTTGTTTCCAATGTAGTTGGCAAAACTACTGGTCTTATACGTAATAAGACTGACCTTTGCTACACCCATTGCCAATATTTGTATATCATGTATTAAGTAACTTGGCCTAAAATTGCTTTAAACAGAATATTAATTACCAATGATCTTATATATATATAAAGATCATCAAGCTCAGTTCAAACGTAATTTCATTGCATCCCAAATGTGGTCGGTCAATAAAAAGTTAAAGATGAGCATTTCAGTAATGGCTGTCAGATGAAAGGCTAAATGTAGTGTTACAACTTACAAAGGTCAGTAGACAGTCCTAATTTTTAGAGTTAAAAAATAATACAGTGGGCTAGGTATATAAACAAACATATGTTAATGAGATAGGCCTAAATGTAGTCAAAAAATGAGTGGGTACCATGCAAAAACGATGCTTAAAGTAGACATAAAGTCTGACATTATCCTTATTTCACATGATAGTATTACCGGGCGGTATTACCGTACCGGTATTACCGGGCGGTATTACCGTACCGGTATTACCGGGCGGTATTACCGTACCGGTATTACCGGGCGGCATTACCGGCGGCATTACCGGCGGCATTACCGGCGGCATTACCGGCGGCATTACCGGCGGCATTACCGGCGGCATTACCGGCGGCATTACCGGCGGCATTACCGGCGGCATTACCGGCGGCATTACCGGCGGCATCACCGGGCGGCATCACCGGCGGCATCACGGGCGGCATCACGGGCGGCATCACGGGCGGTATTACCCGTCGGTATTACGGCGGTATTACCGTACGGTATTACCGCACCGCGGTACCGGCAGGCGGTATTACCGCACCCGGTATTACCGGGCGGCATTACGGCGGCATTACCGGGCGGCATTACCGTACCGGTATTACCGGGCGGTATTACCGTACCGGTATTACCAGGCGGTATTACCGTACCGGTATTACCGGGCGGCATTACCGTACCGGTATTACCGGGCGGTATTACCGTACCGGTATTACCGGGCGGTATTACCGTACCGGTATTACCGGGCGGCATTACCGGGCGGCATTACCCAAGTTTTATACCCCCTTCAGCAATCTAACACAATTTTTATGATTATTAAAAACTAAATTATACACTATGGGAGCCACCATTTTCATTTCAAAACATGCAGATTATGATGTCATCAGCCCAGCAGGATGTTGCAATGCTTTGTATTCCTTTATAATCTACCTCAAGATTTCTAGGTTATGACAATTTTTGTTTCTTATGTAGGCCTAAGCCCCCTAAGGGTTAAGGATTTTTTTGTGACACATGAAATTCTCAAAACATGCTGTTAAAACTTTGCATCACACCATTTTGGAATAGCCACATTTATAAAGAAATACATTAAATTCCTTATGTCCCTATTGAGGAAATTATGTCATCATGCACAATACTTCAATACAGAATTGAACAAAATGGCAGCCTCCATGTGTCGACTTCAAACATGAATATCTTGAGATAGAAATAAGATTTTGACTTGCTGTTTTTGGTACTTGGTTAAAATTTGTATCCTCTATCATATGAAATAATAATTGTATCAGACTTTTGTCTCCTTTAAGTTCAATTGAGCTAAGGTTTATAACTTAAGTGAAGGGCCAATAATGCAGTACCATATTTGCATTGTGTTGTTTACTTTATTCACTGGGCCTAGTTAAAATTGAATTGAAATTTGTAGCACGAAAGTTCATACCCAAATCACGCAGTGACCAAAACCTTTTAACATATTAAGGCATATATCATTCTAACTTTGAGGCCTAAATACCTCTGCTTTCAGGTGTTCAAACTTTAATGGTCAACTTGTATCATCGCACACCATAGAATAAACAACAATGGTGATGCGCACAGCTTGAATGGGCATATCTGGTTCCGATCTCACGTTGAACGGGCGTATTTTAGATTTTTGAAATTAAAAAAAGAATTTGATACAAAATATTCATCAAGGTCTCCATTAGTAAAAGCCAATTGTGGAGAATGCAAACAAGCTCGATTTCTCCACTTTTTCAACCACTTACATCATCTTGAGAAATGCTTATAACTTGGTAGTTTCTTGCAAATTCAGCGAAACACATAGTTTCCCAATCTTTTGAAATTGGGTCTTTTCATATAATACTCGACAATTCCACTTTTAATTATTTCTGAGGAGTTTTCAGAAAGTTGCAACATTTTTTCTTTGGGTTTTAAGATTTTTCTTCTATTCTCTGGATATGTGGCATTGATCCACACAGTTTTTCTATGAGTATGTACTAAAGACAAATTGCATAGTCTAATATGTAGATTCTTGTACACTGACTATTCTGTGACTAAAGATTGTACTACAAATTCTAGCAAGTTTTCTATGATGGGCCAAGTTTTCTGGTGTGTTTTGCATTATTTTAAATCGCCAGTTTTGTGGTTCATATTTTGCAATGTACATACAATCATAATAGGCAGCACCATATTTTAAACCAACTATTTGAATGTCCATATTGGCCTTCCAAAGCTTAAGCAAAGTTATGTTGTAAGCATTAACATTTGTGTCATGTGGTCCTTTTTTAATTACATCAAATTGTGGAGACACAGTTATGTCAATATTATAGATGTTTTATCACACTCATTTCTAAAATATTTTTTTTTTTTACTTGATTATCAAACAAAACTCTTAATTCAAATAATACAAATATTTGTTAAATTTTTCTTTATGTGAATGTGAAGAAATTCTTGAACTCGTTGTCGAACATTTCTTAAAGTTTAGAAATACAAAGTGCAGTCGCTTTTAATTTCTTAGCATCAGAAAACTTCAACTCTTTGAGTGTAAGTTTCACACTTAGGTAAAAAAATGCCCCCACAAACTTTTTCCACTTTTGTATCGTGATTTGTTTTGCATCTTAGCATGATTATGTGGTTTTGCCTCCCAACTTTTGACTTTGCCACCCTCCTTCTCCCCACACACACATACTTTGGGTAGGCAAATCCTGCCCATGAATGCCACTGTCAACGATCATTTTCACCAGCTCAAAATAAAAATCATTAAGTGCTGATAACCGTATTAAATGCTCTAGGTATACAATTGAATACAATTTGTTTTGGAATCCAACTAATGTAGCAGCGCACAAAGGGGAAAAAATCATTTTTTTATGATGCGGATCGAACAACCAAAATATTTCTTCTTTTATCATAATTGCAACACAGTATGCACCTATGATAAGAAAAGCAATTATTTGTTTTTCAGTACTACTGAAAAGTTGTGAAATTGCATCACTGAATAAAACCTGGAGCCTTTTCACCATCTGACATATTGGCACAGCGATTATCTGATTTTGACAAACGCACATTTTCATGTAAAGGAATTATAAAAGATAGCTCATAAAATTCGCTATCAATTTCAAGCTGTCTTGGAAAATCATTTACCATCATATACTGATGTTAAATATTTTTCCTTGTAACAGAATATAAGTGGTTACCACTAATGAGTATTTCATCAAGAAGTTTGGGTGAAAAACTGTGCATATTTTCAAAAGAAAATCGTAACAGAACCTGTTAAACAATTAGCCACACATTAACGAGAAAATGTTCTGAATTTTGACTGAAACGTCCTTCAATTGCATGTAAAAGAAAAGGGAGGTGGATTTATTTCAACATCCTGATGCAGGAGTATCAATTTCAAAATAGAGACAGTTAAGAAGCTGTAAGTAACATGATTTGCAAATATTACTGATAAGTGTGTATGGTAACAATTTGCTTTCAACATTTATATCTTATTTTCCATCTTTCTCCTATTTTACAGACAACATTAATTCTTATCTTTAAGTATACACATACCCTCTTCAATAAATCTTATGTTAATAGAGTTAGGAAGTCCCATACTATTTTTGGCTTCTGATAACTTGGCCACCCAGATGTTTTATCTCTACTGGGAATTTGTATTCTTCAAAATTTTGATATAAAAATACTAATGTTGAGACAAATTGCATTCTTATTAAGTATGTTAATTATATCTGCACTGCACTCAACAATGTTATTAATTCAAGTGCAAATATCACAAGAATAAGTAGACCAAGACCTAGTACAGACCTGCCAACCTTTAGGATCACCAAACTGTATTCTAGAACTACAAAAGTTGTAATTTTGATTAAAAAAACTACTCTTCAAACAAAATGTACAAAACAAAGGTTTACTATGGCTAAAAAAAAAATTACCACTGTACTTTCAGTTTCTCTTATTGTACGAATCTGAATCGGTTAAGTCGGCAAAATCAATCCTTTAAGAGGACATGAACGCCAACCGAGCATAAAAAAAATTAAAAAAAATATATATAAATATATAAATCGTATTCTGGTGCCAAAAACGTACAATCGTATTCTCAACATTTTCCCGTATTAAATACGGCAAAATCGTACTAGTTGGCAGGTCTGCTAGTAATATATTTGCCTCAAGTATAAGATAATTCTCAAAATATTCAAGTCTACTGTCTGTAATCTCAGCAATTGCAAAAAACTTACAAGTTTGAAGAAACGTGTTACTACATTTAGTTTCATTCTTCAATGAAAACCACAGTAATGAAATATACCATAAGAGTTGAAAATCCCTATGGCACAACAGTATTCTTGTAATGTTACCATGATTATCCTCACGATAAAACCTGATGGAAAGTGATACTAGTATTACAGTAGGCCTAGGCCTTCAGTTCACCACTCTTGCAAAAAATAGGATGATGTTTCCACATAAATGTTCAATTTTGTTTTAATTCAAATTCGGTTATAGGATGATGTTTCCAACAAGTCAATTTGATCAATCTTCACAATTATCAATCTAAAGAATAAGGTGTTCCTTTAATTTCACGGACTACTAACTTTGTACAAAAGTAAAAGACTGTTTCAGCAAGTTTTTAAGGCCGAGATAAAATGGTCCTCAGAAATTTGCACTGTCCTTAAATAATTTCAGTAGGGTGTAAAAAGTCAAGTTAAATTTACCAGTGGTTATTTGAATGTTGAAAAGAATATTGATGATGGGGAATTGCACAAACTTTGGGCAAACTAAAAAACAACAAAAATAACAAAAGATAACCTGGCTGCAGGCCTAGCATTAGGCTACGTTAAGCTAGGCCTATGTTAGGCCAATGGCCTGTTCAAGGAGTAGGCCTAGGTCATAGGCTTGGCTCAAATTATTTGTTTTTAATGTCAAAAGGAGTTATTACAATATGCAGGCTTAAGCTTAAGTGAGTATAATCTAGTGCTCATTAAGGAACTATATCATGGTTTAGATTGCAAATTGTCTGCTGTAGCCTATGTACAGTAATATTGATGACGGATCTGTTTTAATTTTTTTTGTTTTTGTGACAAATAAGCAACGTCCCTGGCAGAACTTCAAGATTTTGAAGAGCTCGTGGTAGGAACCACATCAAAGAGTAATGAATGCAAAGTGAGAATAAAATCAAAAATTTGTTATAATATTAAGAATACAAAATAACAACTTTTCCTACCTCATTTTGCTGATAAAGTTGAGACTCTCAGAATAAAAACATCCCTCCCGCGATTGTTGATGCTTGTAGGTAGAAATAGTTCCAGCCAACTCGATGCGATATGGCACCGTGCCATAAAATCTTTAACATACTAGTATATCATTTTTGCCATCTCATGAACCTACTCTATTTCCATGTCTTTTAAAGTACCATACATTCACTAAATAAAGCAAAATTTTCGCTCTTTCTATTATTATAATAACTTTTGAGAAATGTTTGAAAAAAATGAAAATTGATCATTTCTTTTGTAAATCATGTGATCACTCCACACCAATGAAAATCAATACTTGGATAGAGGATATCATAGCAAATAATCCGACTCCCCGCCTTTTGGTTTTGCAGAGAACAGACCACTTTACCACACCTTCTTGAAGATTATATTTTGTCTTTGACTTGTTCACGTTGTCTTACCTGGTCAATTTTCAAACTTTCATTTCTTCATGACCCAAAAGCAAATAAGAGAATTCTTTAGGCATTCTCTAAAAAATCACAAAATCTTACAAGATTAGGTAATTAAGTAATGAATATGATAATTAAGTAGAAATAAGACCAAAAAATGTATGACACAATCATCAACTTTCTATGGTTTTCACAGGAAAGGTTGGTTTTCAGCCAATAAAACTTTTCTAAATCTTCTGACTGTACAATTTGAAAAGTTCAAGGTCTTGTAAATTCTGCTGAACAAATGTTTAAAGCATAATTGCGCTACGCATTGATTCTTAATGTACTTTCTACAGACTATAGAGGGATTTCATTTTGCAGAAAAGAGCTTTGCGCGTTATTTGCGCGAGTATTCAAATGCATCTGATCTTCACACAAGCTCAGTCACATCATACGTAAAACAAACAGACTCGGTCTAAAACACTCACCAGCATGCGCTGGTGATGAAAACACGCACTGGGCATGTAACTACGTGCTGGGCATATAATCACGTGCTGGTTAAAATGAACTGGCCAGAGGAATTAATTTTTAATATAAAATGTTATTTTAAAGAAAAAATTACCCTCCAAGTACTTTAATTATAATCTTAATTAGTGGTTTCTAAACATGTCTATTAGTTAGTGCAACCAATGGCACAGCGCAATTCCGGCATACTACTTACAAAAGTAATCTTGTGTAACAACATGCAAACGTATGTAAATGTACAGCAGACAACAGTCTGCCCTACAAAATGGCAATGTAAACAAAGTCACGTGACCTCACGACGTCAGCTGAAACACCCTACTCTGGCTGCATCAATTTTGTCCCTTATGTATAAAGGCATAATTGGTATTGTTGACTGTCTGTGTTTCTCTGTTCACACACCACTGGTATACCTCAATAGATGATGTACAAAATGAAGATGACAATCTTCTGAATGTATCAAAGTTGACAGAAAAGAATGAAAAAATTGCATACAGCCTTTTTAAAACCAGCATATTTGAAATTTACTATATTCGAAAATCCATACTAAACTAAGTTTTAAGTACATCCTTTATATTCTTTGATTGCTGTGAGAGAAAACAAATTCTCAAACCAAAGTGGGGAGGCAAACAAATTTTAAAGTCAAAACAATATTTTCTTGGTAATTTTACACACTAAAACATTTTGGTATTTGAACCAAATAAAGATAATTTGAGAAGTAGTGCTTGAGCAAGTAGAGCAGTTTGTTTACCTTGGGACTGTGATATCAGCAAATGGTACTAGTACGGAGGACAATAAGACAAGAGCGAAGAAAGCAAAGGGGCCAGCCAGCAGCTAAATATGATATGGACATCAAATGACATTGTCCTAAATACAAAGGTCAAACCATACAACACTCTACTATTGTCCATACTGCTGTATGGTCATGAGGCGTAGATGATGAGACGAGAGGATGAGCAAAGGCTGAATGTTTTTGAGATTTCGTGCCTCTGAAGAATACTTGTGAGTCGCAAGGCTTCAAAAAATTAAAAATCAATATGTCAGAAACATCCTTGAAATTGGAAAAAAGGTTGTGGAAAGAGTAGTCTACATTTTGGGCACTTGGAGCGTATGAGACTTAAAACATATGAGACTCGTTACCCGATACTCACACTCGAAGGCCAGATACAAGGCACCAGACCTAGAGGTAGACCACCCAAAAGATGGGCAGACTGTATCAAGGAGGACATTCAATCTCTTGGCATCAACTCCCGAGCGACACCAGAAAGGCTGACCCAAGACAGGAAAATTTGGAGGAAACTAACAATGGAGAAGGCCAATATGTGGAGCCTTAAAGAACCAGCATGGAAGGCTTTGTAAAAGTAAGTAAGTAAGTAAAGATAATATGAATAAGTAGGAATTTTTTTGTTACAACAAATAAACAATTTTTAAAGGGTAGACTAAGTTACCATCATTGTCAATAATTGTGAGGCTCGCAGTGGCTCGGAAACTGTCTATTGTGGCAGCCACGGTTCCCGTCAAACCTGTCATATTCACCAGAAGACCTCATTTACTTCAATCAAGTCATCGTCAATGACATTAAAGATTATGTCTATGCATTTTCTGCCAGCCTGCAGTGTGTAGATTCTTGGTTCTGTTATGCTATAATCTGCTCCTTCTGTCGCTGATATTGGGACAAATGAAATATCTGTTGATGAAAATTAAAATTCAGGTAGAATTACACAATGTAAACCAATATCATTGGTATTCAAAACCAAAATACTGGTATCACTTTGATAACCTAAAGCTTAATCCATCGGACCCATTATGCTCATAGGGCCAGTGCTTATCCCCAGTTTTCATGGCCCAGGCGGATGAAGCACAAGACACCCCTGGCTAGGATGCCAGTCCATCACAGCTTCACTCCCCAGCAGTGCTGGTCCTCATTTTACAGCTGAATGGACTAAAGCAAGTCAAGTAAAAGTGTCTTGCTCAACGACACAATGCAGCACCTGAGACTGGAGTCAAACCCAGCACCTTTCACGTATGAGTATGACTCATTAACCACTCAGCCACTACACCTCTTTTGTTTCCATAAAGGTAAAGCTAAATTCATCCGATTAGGGTTGGTGCTTATCCCCAATTTCCATGGCGCGAGCAGATGAGAGCATATAACTCCCCCTGGACAGAATGCCAGTCCATCTCAGATCAACTCTCCAGCAGTGTTGGTACTCATTTTACAGCTGAGTGGAATGGACCGAGTAAAGTGTCTTGCTCAAGGACACAATGCAGTGTACGCAATGGATCCAGCCCTGGTACTTTTCGCACACCAGCAGACTTCTTAACCATCAAGTCACTGCACCTTTCATTGGTACCAGATGTTGTATGAGCCTTTTTTTCATAATCTTCCTTTATCTACATAATTGCAAAGTGAAGATATTACTGCTACTGCCCTCACTGACGACACACCAGGTAAGCAATAATCAATTGTGACTAAATTTTGGTACCAAATTTGCATAAATTGTGCACTAATTTGTGATATCACAGCAAGAACACCATGGCTAATGTTTATGTTAACTTATTGTTATTTAACCCTTTCTCAAATTATATGAGAGGCAGCAAAGGAAATAGCTTTGCCCTATATTTAGCAGTATATACCATTTGATCATATGTGGTGTGATGACTGACATTCAGGAGAAATGATTACATTAAATATTTTAAAGGACTAGTTCAGGGGTCAGGCAAGTTTATCTTATATCAAAGAGGACTTTAAAAGAAACAAATTGGTGAAGAAAGTGCTTCAATATCTTATTTTGTTGAGGAGATATTAATGTTTAAAGTTCTGTCTTATCTGTGTAGAAATGACTGGTGTAGTAAGTCTACTATGGAAAGTTGGCTTCTTCATCCTAAAATTGTCAAGAATTGCTCATTTATTTTGAAGAAAATTTATTTTAACTTTTTTTATTATTTGAATTAATTTCCTCGTACTTTCTTCAAGTGGTATAGTTTAAAAAACGCGGGGAAAGCATCAACCCTATTTGGGATGAATTTAACTTTACCTTAATGAAAACAAAAGAGTGTATGTTAATAAGTCATGCTTGTATGCAAAAGGTGCCGGGTTCGACTCCAGTCCCTGGCGCTGCATTGTTTTCTTCAGCAAGGGGATAAGCACTGACCATATTCTGCTTTACTACTTTCCAAACATATCCAATGGTTTTTAAGCCACAAAATCGCAGAACAAAATATAACAGAATACATCAAGACTGAGGAATCTGAGGCTGTGATGTCACAACTAGTCTGCTTTCAGTTGTTTCTACACAAATGATACCAAATTTTAAACTTGAATATCTCCTTAACAAAATAAGATATTTTAATGCTTTCTACACCATTGTTTTTGTTGAAGTCCTCTTCCATATAAGATGGACTTTCTTGACCACTGAACTAATCCTTTAAGTAGTGTTCTTGTAAACACTACAAGTACATGTTCAAGCATGTTTATCGGGAGGGTGGGTTGAAACAGCTTGCAGTATGTGGAAAAATTGAGGGCAAAAGAAGCAGAGGAAGGCAGTAAATTAAATATGTCCAAAGCTTAAACAACTGGGCAACCAACAACAGCCTAAGTAACAATAAGTTTATGCATTTAGCTCTAAACAGCAGTGACTGGAGGGCCATGATCGCCAATGCCTGTTCCAGACTCGGCACCTAGAGAAAGGGTGTGTTCTTGTTTATACATCACCACTTTAGCACATGCTGAAACATTCTTCAAAATTAAATTTGACATCACTTAAAAACTATAAATGCTATTCCAACAATGTAAAGGTTAATCTCATTTATGCTCCTTCATCTGAATAAAAGCTCTCTATGTGTCCATATATACCTTTAAGTATATGCACCACTCTTTGCTATCATTTTCTGTATAAAAAAAATATTTTAATTTTTTTGTGAAACAAATGTCATTCCTGCTCTTATTTTATAAGCTGTCACATGCACACAGGTTTCCATGGGCCTACAGGTCATGATGACTACCAATAGTCACAGTACAAACCTGTCTACAGACATTTATGGACAATGCATAAGCCCATCCATCAAGCTGCTGGCTCAGTATGTCCTGATTCAGACACCTGCTTTCTATCAGGGAGGATGGAGCAGACGTATATCTAATGTATCTATATAATAGTCCTTTAAACTTTTAGTTCAAAAAGGGTACTTTCAAAAAATACATTGATGAAAAGAAAACAAACGATGCATATGAACACAAAATAAAGTCAGTACTTCATTGGCCATCTTATTTCCATAATTTTCCTCAGGCAGTTCCTTTTGAAATATGTCCAATATTACTTTGGTGGGAAGGGTGCTTTATTGCTTAGAAAATAACGGAATGAATGTTAATTTCTGAAACTATTTTTGTCATAGTACATGGAGTAACTCCTTCCAAAAAATAATCAATGTGGATTCTGTGTCATTAATCTTCTTTCTCATTGGTTCCCTCATAAAGAAGAAGAAGAAAATCCACTCAAAATTAAGATTCATTCCATTATTTTCTACGAAATAAAGCACCCTTCCTACCAAAATAATATTAGACATATTTCAAAAGGAACTGCCTGAGGAAAATCATGGAAATAAGATGGCCAATGAAGTACTGATGAATTCTATGAAAGTTCACAAACCATGCAATAAGGAAGATCATTTATACAAGAAGATGGAGATGAACATGTGCTAGAGAGAGAGAATGGTTATTATGCCAAAATTGCACCGTCATGGGCACAAGAGGAAATAGGAAAAGACTGAGACCAAACACAACTTAACTGGAGAAGGACAGTTGAGAGAGAGAGGAAGAAGATTGGCTGGAATAGTGGATAGGAATTACGCAACAAAATTTGCCAGGAAAGAAGCTACTACACAAAGCCTCATCTCCAGTCAGGAGAGGAGAGTGGTAGGTAACGTAAGGTAAAGCACCCTTTCAGTCTGCAATTCAATGCAATGACAGGGAGCTCATTAGAAAATTTGCGATCTATAGACCTTTTCAAACCGGTTTAGCCTAACTTTCTTCAGTATTTCGACCAATCAACTGCTGGGGAATTTTCCCTTTGTTACCCAACCAATCAAGTGTAGTTTTGGAGGACAAATGTGTAAGCAACTATATGCGTGTGCGTATAACCTTCAGGTATAACGCACGTATGATTCTGTACGTGCATTTGAAGAGAATATTTCATACGTTTGGTTCATCAGTACTGAGCATGATTTGTGCAGAGAATGTGCTAAGATTTCCCTAGTATTTGATTGGATGATAAGATTCCTCAGTATACGATTGGTCCATAAGTAACACGTGAATTTCAGCAATGCAACATTATTTAAATTACTTTTCCAAAATTGTTGATTCCTATCAGGCTGGAAAAAATCTACCGTTGTGGCAGTTATAACCACAAGAAAAATCGGGAATTCGTGGAAGAAAAACAAAATAATTCCAAAAAAATAATAATAACTTTGTTTTTAAAGATTTATTGAGTAAACAACAGTACACATGGTAAATTTGTGCTCTAAAAACGTCCCCCATGTAATTGTGCGATGAAAAGTACATTAAATTGCGAAAGAGGGAAATATATAAAGATGTATTCACTACATTAATATTTATTTCTGTGGCAGAGTTTTTCGTGGGAAGATTTTCGACACCTTTATTCAGAACTGTGGGAAATCTTATAATTAATTCCAACTCTGATATGAAAAGGTCTATACAAGGAGTGATTGTACTCATACCTATGGTGATGTCAGCAGCAGCTGAAAGTTCAGTGCATACACTGATTTGTGAATTCCCGATACTCTCATTCAAATTTGCCATCAGTGGATCGAGGTATAGGATAGTGTCAATAGCTGTGCAAGAAGAACAAAAGGTGAAGTCATTACTTACAAATTAAAAAATACCTCATTTGCTGGATATGAATTGACCTCACTGAGTAAGGAAATAGGCCACACCCACCATAGCAACACAGTAATTAGGTGGGGAAACTAACTTCAAATCTGCAATCACGCATGGCCCAATGCATTGACATTTAGATGTTTATATGGCCTGCCACAAGCTTTGATCCATTTATGGCAAAAATATAACAAATTCCGTTTGCTAATTATTCTGGGTAATGGGAATCGGATTAACAAAGCCTGTAGCGGGCCGTCAGTGCAATTATTTTCACCGTTTGCATAAATTTCTTTTGTGCAGTATATTGCATTGACTACATGTACGCGCTCCGCTAGTTAGCTGTACTTTACCAGTGCCCAGTGCGTAGAATTTTTGCCACACATAGTTACACATTTTTTGTTGCTAGGAAAATTTGTGCAGTGACTTCTTGAAAAAGCTGTCAATCAACTAACTCAGAGAAGTCAATTGATTAAAGACATATACTCTTAAATAATACATCCTCATCCAATTGAATCATGGATAGTCTGTGGCACAGGTATATATGCATTCATAAGGATTATATGCATATAAATGCAACAACACCACATATATCAATGCATATCTATCAGCACTTATTTGTTCGACGTAACTGAGATCCATCCACTCCCATCTCTCTTGTCTTTTCAGTTGATCCTTCTGTCCAAATAATTGCCTGCCTCTCATCCAATGTTAAAAGGATTAGTTCAGTGGTCAAGCAAGTCCATCTCATATAAAAGAGTACTTCAAAAAAACAAAATAGTCAAGAAAGCATTCAACAATTTTATTCTGTTAAGTCTTATAAAGCTAAATATCTCCTTATAAACGGAATAAGATTTTTGAATGCTTTCTGCACTATTTTGTTTCTTTTAATGTCCACTTTCACATAACATACACTTGCTTGACCACTGAACTAATCCCTTAATATTTTGTACTTTCTTATTGCTATTTCACTATTTGGTTTCAAATATTGCCACTACAAAGCATATACAATTTTCCACCCTAGCATGTAAAATCATATAATGTATTTTATGACTATTTAACGGGCAATTTTCTATTTTACTGCTTCATAGAAAATAAAACAGCATGCACTGTTAAAATAATTTATTTTTAAATTAAGATTAATTACCTAGTTAACCAACTGCTTCTGACTTGCCAGTTAATTACAATACAGACTCAGCTTAGTATGCTGAATTCAACACTAAATCAATGGGATGAAATGCCGATTCAATTGCATGGCATACTTTGCAAGAAAAAAATAGCTTTGCAATTAATTGATCACCTTACTGGTTAAATCTGATCATTGAGATATATGATGTAGTGAATAATTCTATCTTACAAAACTGAATACTCACGGTTGATATTCGTAATGTTGACCAAAATATTATTTCTTTGTTGATCAATTATGCCGTTACTAACATCTGTCAACCGAATAATAAATGATTCAGCATCTTCAAATCTCCCGTCATCGATGATATTTATTTCTGCGGAACCACACATTTCATTGGTTCGTATCACAATCATATTGGTCGGTAGTGAATAATCTGTTCCTTCTTGAGCAGTGTTTTCATTGGCTGAAAAGGCTGTAGGGATTAAGAGGAAATGCTTGATGTAGGTAAATCACTCCTTTGTAGTATTTACTAAAAGGTAAAACTTCTTAAGGGTGTTTCAGCTGACGTCATGAGGTCACGTGACTTTGTTTACATCGCCATTTTGTCGGGGAAGAGTACTGTCATCTGCTGTACACCTAATTAGACTTACAAACATTTGCATGTTGTTATATCAGATAATTTTTGTAAGATAATTATGCCAGAATCTTGCTGTGCCATTGGTTGCACTAATAGACATGTGCGGGAATAAAAGACGGTTTCTCGATTTCCATCTGATCCTGATCGATGTTCGAAGTGGGTTTCTGCTGTATGATGCAACGGTTTTCACCCTATGGTTCACACAAGGATTTGCAGCGAGCCCTTTATATCAGATATGTTGGTTTTGTCTACGTATAATGAACAATCAGATAGAGCTCACGTAATAGTTACTCTTCTTATAAATATATCAAACTTAAGGGAAATATGAAGTAAAATCGGAAGCGAACAAAAAAAACTACAATCAGTGAAATTTGCCGAACTGGTAGGTAGGTATGTTTGTTGTACATGTGCTGAGCTGTGTGTGTGAAGATGCGTGAGATGCAACAATGCTTTCCCTGCAAAATGGCTTCAAGATGATTTAGAGTCAAGTGCAGATGATCCCTCTATACAACAATTTTGGCATGAAATCTGACTAAGCAAGAAAGATAACATAAACTGTACCAAACTAAAGTCAAAGGTTGTTTAGAGGTATTGGTCTTAGTCCAAAATCGGTATATTGGCCTAAAAAATATCAAAAATACCTAAATATGCAAAATGGTATGCAAATGACCTGCTTCATTAAAATATATCTTATTATGTACAATTGAAATTCTTTTGCCTAGCAGGCTAAGAACAGGTTAATTTTGTCTGGCTTCATCAATAGGATAAGGAGCATTATTTTGTGAATTCTTTTTAAGATAAGGAAACTTTTGAAAAGGAAATAACTTTTCATAGATGTATTTACAATTGTTTAATGCTTTTTTAATCAGCTCTTATAATTATTAGGATCTGTATCAAGGAGTTTTACTACTGTACATGTTTATATCTGTGATAATTGGGCCTAGTGTACTTAATAAGATAGAGGGAGTGAATTAAGGTATTTTTGTATCAAAGATATTTTAGTAGGACAAAAATGTTCATTACTGACCATATCGGTGTGGCTAGATACAAAAAAATACTGAAATATCAGACTACCTCCTAACCTAGAATTTCACCATCCCATGAATAGAAAAACTGCACCCTTGGTCACCATGGACATTTAACTGTTTGTGTAGAAACGACTGAAATCAGACTAATTGTGACGTCACAGCCTCAGATTCCTCAAAGTTTTTATGTATTCTATCATAGTAGCACAGCAAGATACTGAAATCAGACTAATTGTGACATCACAGCCTCAGATTCCTCAGTTGTTATGTATTCAATCATAGTAGCACAGCAAGATGCATACTTACTTCCAGTGATAATCGTTGCATCTGTGAATTCTCTGCAAACTGATAAAGAGAATTGTGTTCCTTCCACAACAGTGACAGAGGATGGATTACCTATATAGATTGTAATGACTGCAAAAAATGATAAAAACAAAGAAATGTAAGAACCATAGAAATAATCATCATCAAGAACAATTATCATTTATTACTGGTCAGATTTAATGTAAAGAATAAACAAGAACTTACCTGTTTGAAGTTTGATCTTCATTTTATGAAATAGTAGTGAGAGAGAGGTAATTTGAGAGATCCTGTTCGCGCATGCGCAGTCAGTCTTTATAGGATGAGAGCAGAGTATTATGCAAATTCCAAAGAGAACTTAAGTAAGTCAAGTTAACTTTTATACTACAAATGCATCTGGGTGGGAGTGGTGGGAACACTAACCCCACAGGATCTCACATTACCACCAATGTACTATGAAATAAAATACAAGTTATACAATTTCTTTTTGAGTATTTGCATTGTCATGACCAGTGCATAAAATCCAGGTAATGTGCTACCTTGATTACTTGGTTTATTCCATTTTTACAACAGGTGAGTTTTGTAATAAAACAAAAAATATATGTAAACATTTCTTGTTTTTCATCCCTAGTTGTTTTTCAATTATTTTTGATGCATTTTAGACAGTCTAACATGGAGAAAAAAGATCAATATTTTGGTATCGTGTTTACATACACATTTAATGCACTGTTTAAAGGACTGTGCACTCCTAAAGTCAGGCCATTTCACTAGATATGATATGATATATGGAATTTAAATGGTGCATTTTCTAGTTTTAAAGAACTATTCAAATGTGCTCTACAACTAACAGGCTAGTTCTCTGGCTGCCTTTGGGTGCACATGAACTTAGTACTTAAAACGGAAAGTGAATGAACACTGCGTTTTCATGCTTCTTTTCTCGAGGAGTGTGCAGAGAACCAAGCAGGGGTGACTCTCCTGCCGTCAGGACTGACAGCTTAACATCCGCTCTGAAGGACGGTGAGCGCCATTCAAACATTGTCACTTTTCTCAACAGCTAAATGAGGAGTAGGAGCTGCAGACAAAATGCTTCCGCTTTGATGTTCAGCATATCTGTCTGCATAGCTGTGGGAAAATCGAGTTAGATCTGACCAAGGCTTGGACCCGGGACCTCCAGCATCTCAGCCATGCGCTCTGCCAACTGAG
This sequence comes from Chiridota heheva, assembly GCA_020152595.1. Taxonomy (NCBI): domain Eukaryota; kingdom Metazoa; phylum Echinodermata; class Holothuroidea; order Apodida; family Chiridotidae; genus Chiridota; species Chiridota heheva. Next base: position 976,683 of record JAIGNY010004119.1, read on the forward strand.
CTACCAATTCTCCTAGAGCCAAAGTCCTTTGCTCATTGCATTAAATGCATAATATTCTGCCTCAACATTAATCTTTAATTCAAATTATACCCTTACTTGCAAAGTTTACAAATAACAAATGAATCATCTCATATCTATTTGCAGCTTTTTTTCAACACAAGACATTGTTTTTGGTATAAACATCTTCATCAATTCTTCAGAGAATGAATTCTCAAGGTCGGCATGATGTCATCATGGACTTCACACATTGACACACTTAGTAAAAGAGAATGTGCACGTAAAATCTGGTCAAAAAAATCAAGTAAATTGTAACCCACTTTAAAATAACAAGTATTCAGCACATGCATTAATGATTTGACATTACAAGGTCAAAATGAGCTCAATTTGACAGTTTTTACCACGCACATAATTTGTCCAAAGGCAAATACACTAAAGCTAAGTTTGTTTTCCCCTTTACAATAGGACAGTTTGCTGTTCTGGTGGTAAATTCCGGATAAATATTTAATAAGATTTAAGTTTTGAGCAATTGTTTTTTTTTAACTCCAGCAGCTAACAAAACATTAAAGTCTAAGCACAATACATTTTCTGTCTTAAGCCCCCACAAAATCTAAAATCTGTCCGGGTCTATATTTTTGTATTGCTCACAACAGAAGCCACAATCCAGCACAAGCAATTAGCAATTACACCAAGGATTTCTTATTTTTTCAATCCACACACTTCACCTCACTTTCCAAGATCATAATCTGACATTGATAGTGAACAGATTTTACTGCAGCTGCACTGACTTTCACACTCAACGCAAGGACAAAAGTATTCCTCTGTGGTCAAAGTGTCTGGCTTAAAGTAATAATTTACAAATAGGGTGGTATTTAACAGTGAAGGTTTTGTTTGTTTATTAATGAGTGATTATAAGTGATGTTTTTGTCCAACCTTGTAGGCTTTATGGATTTGGGACTGAAAATCCATTGCAACAGATTTTCATCATGACAAGGACTCTTCAGCAACTTTTCCTTGAAGAAATGCATAAAAATATGCTAAAATCTACGTATTGGCAGAGTTACATGCTTTATTTGACTGAAATAGCGCAACAGTGAAGGTTTGTTTTCCATGGCATTTTTTGCTAGTTGCCGCACGTGAACTTTATTGCCACATCATTGATACCTAAATTCCTGAATACCTTGGGAATCCCTTTCTTTAGAATTTGATACAGAAATGCTTACCAGGTGGTTCATCATTATCCAGGATTGTGACAGTTGCCGTGTCTGCGCCAGCACGAGCAATTGCATTGTTTGGTGTGAAACTCAAGAGGCTGATCGTGAACGTTTCTGTTAACTCCATATCTTCATCATCCACTGTGCTGATGATAAGATCAGCGCAAGATTGTCCAGAGGGAATCGTAATGGACGTAGGAATAGAAACAACATCACCACGTGAGGCTGAATCAAAGTTGTAGCCAATATCTGATAAAGAAGAGTGATATCAGAGTTGGAATTAATTACTCAATTTCTAATGGTTCTGAATAAAGGTGGCAAAAATCTTCCCACAAAAAATTGAGACAGAAATAATATTACTGTTGTAAATACATCTTTATATGCTTCTCTCTTTTGCAATTATTCATCCCAAAATTATGTTGGGGATGTTTTTAGAGCACATATCTGCCATATATAATGTGCTTACTCAAGAAATACTTTTTTTGTACGAATTTCTTCCTACGAATTCCCATTTTCCCTGCGATTCTAACCACCAGAAACCTTAGATATATTCCAGGTCTGAATGATATGTAAACCACATGTTAGTAGAGACAATCGCTAATCATAACCTTTCCCACAGTATAAAGATTAACACTAATGCCCTTAACTTTTGCCTAACCTAACCATGCAAACATCAAGCTGAACAAAATTTTCAACTTTGTGAAAAAGTGTAAAAATGGTCAATTTTCTGGAAGAAACTCAGTATCTTGTGCACAGGACTATAGCATTGCAATTAATGTTGCAAACGCATGCGTACAACTTAAAAAAGGGAGGAGCAAAAATGGGCGCAGATAAAAAAAAAATCACCATGCACGTTCGTTACAAGATGTGATAATTGCATTCTTGCACACTATTATTATTATCATTTGAATAAGACTATCTCAACACCTTTGTTCTTTTGTTAATATTAATACATACAAATTGTACGTGTCGTACATAAGTAACACATATGTAGGACGTACACTGGTGCATTCATACACTCAAGGCTGCAGAGAGGATTCAGATACGCACTCAAAATATGTCAATAATTTCTTTAGGCAAGCATTCTATCTTCTTATTGGTTGGAAATAATGCTTATGTGCATGTTACATTTTTGTCAAGATGTTCACAGAAAATGTGTCAAAACTTTATTTTTGAACAAAAATGTGTATCCTTTTAGGAAAGCAATTGAGTTATTACAATATTTACAAGGTATAAAACCAATTCAAGTTTCCGTGTGCTGATTTTCAGGTCAAAATATGGAAGTCTTCATACCAAAAATCAAGCTGCCCAGAATTTCCATGCAACTTTTTTTGAAAACACACATTGAAGCCCATTAACTTTGCTTAAGCGTGTAAAATTGTTATGTATGTAATCGTTCATACTTTAAATCAGAGATTCAGAGCGAATGAGTTTGGAGTATGAAGATTAGTACTAGCCACATGCGGGTCTTGTCTACGTTGAACCCACATTGAAGTTCCCTTATACAAAAAATACAACATGGAGACACTCAAATGTATCATTTCCTAGTTGAATGGAACTGTGCATGTCCCATGCTGGTAATATCAAAATCTTCTTCCATGACCTTAGAGATTTTTATTTATGACATGTTAACAAATACAAGCAATGGAGCCAAGGAACTGACTCCTTACTTTAATTCATGAGACTTAACTAGCAAGTGTAGTAACTCAAACTTTCAGTCCACAAATTCCTATTGATATAACATATGTTGCACGTCACACAACAATTAGACTTAAACTTTTGGCTCTAAGAAGCACATGTGCCAACCCTGTCACTCCCATCACAAAATTTGACTTCTGTATTGTATTTGTATTGTATTGTATTACATTTGTATTGTATTGTATTGTATTTGTATTGTATTGTATTTGTATTGTATTGAATTTGCATTGCATTATACTTGTATAGTATAGTACTTGTATTGTATTGTATTTCACTTTTAGGCATATGCCAGAGAAAGCACATGTAAGTCACAATGACTTGTTTGTTTTCAGTGTGTACCCGATGAATTTGCCAGGATGGAAAGTGGATGAACACCGGGTTAACACCTTTCTCCTTTCAAGAAGTGTTCAGAGAACCAGGCAGGGAGTGAAACTCCTACCATTGGGACCAACGGCTTTACGTCCCCTCCGAAGGACAGTGATATCTATTAAATATCTTTACAGGAATAATGTAAGAATAGTAATGTAAAATACGATTGTAAAATCATAGACTGTTTCTTCCTAAACGGTATAAGATGTCAACATGGTTTATTCATCAATTTGTTTCTTTAATAGTTTTTTATCATATATGTTAGAATGAAAATTCCCTGAATATTCCTTTAAAATATAACATGCAACATACAAAGGAAAATCACCACTCATTCCATAATACCATTCTTAAAATTGATTTATTGTTTCTATCACAAACAGTTATAACAGTTCTGATGCATGCACTTACCCCAGATATATGTCAGGCTGTATAATCCTATATCTTCTGGTAAAATGCAACATATAATTAATTTTATAGTGTTTGGTAGGAACTTACTCAAAAGTTTACGGACATGTAGAAATGTTTTATTCAGATGAAGGAGCATTAAAATCTGAGCAGAACAGTCTCTACATTGTTGAAGTAGCATGTATAGTTTTAGGTTATGACAAATTAAATTTTGAAGAATTTTTCAGCACATGCAAAAGTTATCATGGATGGACAAAAATGCACCTTTCAAATCTTTATGTAGCCTAAAATTTAAACACCACAGATGATCAAGTGCATTTACAAACGGAAATTTCTGGCTAAATTTCGGTGTGGTTATATTGATATAAATGTAAACAAAGGGCGTATTAGCAAAATCGATTACGTTCAAAGGGTATGTAAATTCTGTAATAGTAACTGCATTGATGATGAGTTCCATTTCCTTTTAGTTTGTCCATATCACACAGACTTATGAGCTAAGTACATTCCGCACTATTATACTTCCCATCCTAATTTGCATAAATTGTGTTCCCTTGTAAATAGCAATTCCAAAAGAGTTTGCCAGTCGCTTTCTAATTTCATCAGGCATGCACTGAATTCCCGTCATGTTTGAAAACTTTTGTTGTTACCATGATTATATGTATTGTCTCTTTGTATTTGAGTTCTTGCTTCCTCAAGCCATTATTTTGTTTTATATACTTTTTGTCATTGTATAGATTGTAATGTGAAAAGGGGCCAATGGCCTGTAACAAAATAAATGTTCAATGTAAAATTTAGACACCAAAGATGATCAAATTGCATTTACTTCTAACCATGGGATTAAGGCTATAGCCAAATTTGATTTCCTTTACATTATAGCCAACTGCTTCCTCTCATATAATTTTTGGAAATGGTTGAAAAACAATCAGTTAACATAAGCAATAGCCATGGTGTTCTTGTTGTGATGTCACAAAGTATTGCACAATAGTTTGGTACCAAAATTTTAAAATGCTGTAAAATTGTAAATGTTTAACCAAGTTTGAAGGGACTTTGCTATTTTATGATTTTTGTACATTTCAAGCCATTTTACACCATGTTGCTGCTACCTGTCCATATACCTTGAGTGTTTTAAAATCATTAAAGGATATGATTCCAGTTATTCAAATCAAATTATGGAAAATAATCAAAAGAGGCATCTTTAAAAGTCTTACTAGCTTGTAGTGATGAGGTCTGCATCGATACACAAATAGTAAGATTTGTTGAAGCACCCTCAAATACACTCACAGTAGTTTCTCGAAAGTAGACATCTGTATAATATAAAAGAAAGAGCTATTGGTATGCATTGTTGCATACTGTTTTGGGACATTATGATAGCAAGTGTGCCAGATAGGATTAAACTTACTGTAGACCAATGTAACACGATGTGAAACATGTACAGTTGGCAATAAGGGCAAAGGAGCAACCCCTCTCCCCCACCCCCAACCTAAACAAAAATGCCAATCATTTGAGATATATTTTTTTCATACAGAATAGAGTACAATTTCCATGTTTTTTAGTGTTATAATTTCCCCTTGTACTTAAAATATGCTTTGCATCCCAAATATGCTTTGCCCCCAACTAATGGCTCATGCTGTTTACCAAGATTTGATATAAGATAAAAAGGGAAGGAAGATGGACAAGGAGCTTAAAGAATGGTGAGTAAACAAGTGATTGAAAACCAAAACTAAAATGAATGGCCCCACCAATCTCACATACCGTCCCTCTTTTCATGTAGTGATGAATGTCAAGAACAATAACCACTGTATATCAACTCCACATACTGGTTAATGTCTTTGTGACTAAAATAAACATAAAAGAAAAGTAATAAGATTTAATTACATGATAACTCCAAAGCAAGAGTAACATTTATGAAGTTACATGATAACTCTAAAGCAAGAGTAGCATTTATGAAGTTACATGATAACTCTTAAGCAAGAGTAGCATTTATGAAGTTACATGATAACTCCAAAGCAAGAGTAGCATTTATGAAGTTACATGATAACTCCAAAGCAAGAGTAGCATTTATGAAGTTACATGATAACTCTAAAGCAAGAGTAGCATTTATGAAGTTACATGATAACTCTTAAGCAAGAGTAGCATTTATGAAGTTACATGATAACTCCAAAGCAAGAGTAGCATTTATGAAGTTACATGATAACTCCAAAGCAAGAGTAGCATTTATGAAGTTACATGATAACTCTAAAGCAAGAGTAGCATTTATGAAGTTACATGATAACTCTTAAGCAAGAGTAGCATTTATGAAGTTACATGATAACTCCAAAGCAAGAGTAGCATTTATGAAGTTACATGATAACTCCAAAGCAAGAGTAGCATTTATGAAGTTACATGATAACTCTAAAGCAAGAGTAGCATTTATGAAGTTACATGATAACTCTTAAGCAAGAGTAGCATTTATGAAGTTACATGATAACTCCAAAGCAAGAGTAGCATTTATGAAGTTACATGATAACTCCAAAGCAAGAGTAGCATTTATGAAGTTACATGATAACTCCAAAGCAAGAGTAGCATTTATGAAGTTACATGATAACTCCAAAGCAAGAGTAGCATTTATGAAGTTACATGATAACTCTAAAGCAAGAGTAGCATTTATGAAGTTACATGATAACTCTTAAGCAAGAGTAGCATTCATGAAGCTACATGATAACTCTTAAGCAAGAGTAGCATTCATGAAGTTACATGATAACTCTTAAGCAAGAGTAGCATTCATGAAGTTACATGATAACTCCAAAGTAAGAGCAGCTTTTATGAAGTTACATGATAACTCCAAAGTAAGAGCAGCTTTTATGAAGTTACATGATAACTCCAAAGCAAGAGCAGCTTTTATGAAGTTACATGATAACTCCAAAGTAAGAGCAGATTTTATGAAGTTACATGATAACTCCAAAGTAAGAGCAGCTTTTATGAAGTTACATGATAACTCCAAAGTAAGAGCAGCATTTATGAAATTACATGATAACTCCAAAGTAAGAGCAGCATTCATGAAGTTACATGATAACTCCAAAGTAAGAGCAGCTTTTATGAAGTTACATGATAACTCTAAAGCAAGAGTAGCATTTATGAAGTTACATGATAACTCTTAAGCAAGAGTAGCATTTATGAAGTTACATGATAACTCCAAAGCAAGAGTAGCATTTATGAAGTTACATGATAACTCCAAAGCAAGAGTAGCATTTATGAAGTTACATGATAACTCTAAAGCAAGAGTAGCATTTATGAAGTTACATGATAACTCTTAAGCAAGAGTAGCATTTATGAAGTTACATGATAACTCCAAAGCAAGAGTAGCATTTATGAAGTTACATGATAACTCCAAAGCAAGAGTAGCATTTATGAAGTTACATGATAACTCCAAAGCAAGAGTAGCATTTATGAAGTTACATGATAACTCCAAAGTAAGAGTAGCATTTATGAAGTTACATGATAACTCTAAAGCAAGAGTAGCATTTATGAAGTTACATGATAACTCTTAAGCAAGAGTAGCATTCATGAAGTTACATGATAACTCTTAAGCAAGAGTAGCATTCATGAAGTTACATGATAACTCTTAAGCAAGAGTAGCATTCATGAAGTTACATGATAACTCCAAAGCAAGAGTAGCATTTATGAAGTTACATGATAACTCCAAAGCAAGAGTAGCATTTATGAAGTTACATGATAACTCCAAAGCAAGAGTAGCATTTATGAAGTTACATGATAACTCCAAAGCAAGAGTAGCATTTATGAAGTTACATGATAACTCTAAAGCAAGAGTAGCATTTATGAAGTTACATGATAACTCTTAAGCAAGAGTAGCATTCATGAAGTTACATGATAACTCTTAAGCAAGAGTAGCATTCATGAAGTTACATGATAACTCTTAAGCAAGAGTAGCATTCATGAAGTTACATGATAACTCCAAAGTAAGAGCAGCTTTTATGAAGTTACATGATAACTCCAAAGTAAGAGCAGCTTTTATGAAGTTACATGATAACTCCAAAGTAAGAGCAGCTTTTATGAAGTTACATGATAACTCCAAAGTAAGAGCAGCTTTTATGAAGTTACATGATAACTCCAAAGTAAGAGCAGCTTTTATGAAGTTACATGATAACTCCAAAGTAAGAGCAGCATTTATGAAGTTACATGATAACTCCAAAGTAAGAGCAGCATTCATGAAGTTACATGATAACTCTTAAGCAAGAGTAGCATTTATGAAGTTACATGATAACTCCAAAGCAAGAGTAGCATTTATGAAGTTACATGATAACTCCAAAGCAAGAGTAACATTTATGAAGTTACATGATAACTCTTAAGCAAGAGTAGCATTCATGAAGTTACATGATAACTCTTAAGCAAGAGTAGCATTCATGAAGTTACATGATAACTCCAAAGCAAGAGTAGCATTTATGAAGTTACATGATAACTCTTAAGCAAGAGTAGCATTCATGAAGTTACATGATAACTCTTAAGCAAGAGTAGCATTCATGAAGTTACATGATAACTCTTAAGCAAGAGTAGCATTCATGAAGTTACATGATAACTCCAAAGCAAGAGTAGCATTTATGAAGTTACATGATAACTCCAAAGCAAGAGTAGCATTTATGAAGTTAAATAAGATATGGAACTCAAGCACATTCTCAATATATACAAAAATATGACTGTTTAACTCTCTTGTTAAGTCTGTACTCTTGTATGGTTGCGAGACATAGAGACTTAATGTAGCAGATAATAAAAAGCTGCATACATTTATGTTCAAATGCTACAGGAGAATTTTGAAGATCAGATGGCCATATGTAATATCTAACGATGAAATACTGAGAATCACTAAACATGACAAAATCAGCACTGAAGTAAAAAGAAGAAGGTGGAGGTGGATTGGTCATGTGATGCACATGAGCACTAGTAAGCACTGTGTAACAGCTATGATGTAACCAGAGGGGAGAAGGAAAGTTGGTCATCCTAGAGCGACCTGGAGAAGGACAGTTGAGAAGGAGAGGAAGGTGATGGGATGAAGCTCGTGGACAGAATGCACTGTGTGACAGCTATGATGTGGAAACCAGAGGGGAGAAGGAAAGTTGGTCATCCTAAAACAACCTGGAGAAGGACAGTTGAGAAGGAGAGAAAGTGATGGGATGGAGCTTGTGGACAAAAGCCAGACAAGTTGCAAATAACAGAGTCCGGTGGAGAAAGTGCACTGCAGCCTTATGGGCCAGGAGGCCTGAAGAGACTAGGTGAGGTGTACATGATAACGTGCAAAAAGTTCACCGTGTAGGAACATGGTGAACTTTTTTAGGTTTAAATTTAGTATTTTGCTCTTCAGAATCACAAGGAAAAGTAGATCCAAACATATAAGAATCTTGAACACAGATTTTCTCACAACTGTAGTTTCCTACATTCGTCAATATGTGGAAAGAGGACGATATATATTCAAATGTGATCAATAATGTTGCATGATTTCAAATACAACTTAACCTACCAAAGTCATTATCTATTATGACAATAGATGATGTGACACCACCTGCTAAAGTAAAACTGCCAGAGGACGGTCTGACTAGCGTGAGTGTGAATCTTTCCTCTGTCTCTATCAGAAGGTCATCATCAAGCTGGAGTTGTATCATGGTGCAGGTGGTACCTGCAGGGATGGTCACAGAGGTGGGTACCATGTTGGTGAAGTCAGCCATGGTCGCAGATGGTGTGGAGAATGACAGTTCAATATCTGTGAAACAAATCGTGCAAGAGATTGAATATAACATAATTTGATATGTCATACATGATGTAATTGCCTTAGATTATCATATAAAACAAACTGTGTGGTGACTTATGATGAATAAATAAGTTAAGAAATTTGAATTTTACAATTTATCTAAGACTTGGGCTATTTGGCAAAATACTAAAGTAATTTAGAAGTTACATCTCGAGTCACAAAGACTAATCAGACATGCTTATCCCTGGTTCCTTGGCGTATGCAGATGATAGCACATGTGGGTATGAATAGGAAGCCTGTTCATTATAGGCCAACTCCCCAGTAGTACTGGGACTCGTTCTACAGCTGAGTGGACTGGAGCAAGTAGATCTATAGGTCTCTTGCTCTAGAACACATTGTAGCCCTCACACCAGAAGCTGGACTCGGTACTTTTCACATACGAGCATGACTCCTTAACCACTCAGCCATTGTACCTCTACACTGAAGTAAAGATCAACAATGTTGCACTTTTCTTGAGTTTAGACCTTGTATATGGGTGTTTTAGCTGACGTCACGAGGTCACATGACTTTGTTTACATCGCCATTTTGTCGGGCAAGAGTACTGTCATCTGCTGTACACTTAACTAGACTTACAAAACATTTGCGTGCTGTTATATTAGATAATTTTTGTAAGATAACTATTCCGGAATCTTGCTATGCCATTAGTTGCACTAATAGACGTGTGCAGGGGAAAAAAAAAGACATCTTCTCGATTTCCATCTGATCCTGATCAATGTGGGTTTCTGCTGTACAACGCAACAGCTTTCAACCTACGTTTCACACTAGGATTTGCAGCAAGCACTTTATATCAGATATGTAGGCTTTGTCTGCATATAACAAACAATCAGATGGCGTTCACGTAAAAGCTACTCTTTGTATGAATATATAAAACGTAAGAAAAATATGAAGTAAAATCGGAAGTGAACAAAAAAACTACAATCAGTAAAATTTGCTGAACTGGTCGGCATGTAAGCTACGCTGGTACAGAGTTTTTTTAAGTAACGAAAAAGGAGTATAATGGTAATTTGAAGGCTTTATTTTAGTCCATTTTGACAATAGAAATCCATTTTGAAAATAGCTGTTATATGCCTTCATGAGTTTTTATTAAGAAAATGTGTATTCGCCAACAACTCCTTCACCGGTCAACATGTAGCAGTGTCAATACAATACATATCTACATTTAGCTGTTAGCAGCTGGCTTGAGTTTTCTTTGAGTCAGCCTTAGACCCAAAGCAACATTACAATACTTTTCCTTCACCAACGAGTATGAACACACAATTACAATGACGGGGTCGTCACCTGCGTAATCGAATATGATAGAAACAATGCTATCATGAAACGCTTAATACGACCTGGACGAGAACACAGGTACGACGTACGGACAGACATAACATCGACAACCAAGTCAATGTCCACGGCCTTTGATAACCAGTTGTGGTGCACTGGCGTGTCTACCCAACCCAGGCTTGAACCCAGGACCTCGTGGTCTGTAGACATGTATGATAACCGCTACACCACAGTAGGTAGATTACTTTTCCTTCCCCCATTTATTTCTTTTATTGACTGCTTTCAAATCAAATGATAGTGTTAGGCCACCAGCTGTATTCACAAAACAAACAATTATGCTGGTTTGCTTTTGAAAATTCCAAATTTAACAATTGTTAAAATTGGAAAATATTAGCCCTGCATTATTATACCTAGAAAAAATCTATAACCTTGTAACCTTTTCTGACTTTTCCTTTTGAATTTTATGGGGAAAAAACGGTTAAAGTTTTCTCATAATTTAACAACTCAAAAGAAGACAGAGGGTGTAGGAGACATGAAAACAATATTTTCATATATTGTGGGCAAAAGTTGATTACAGTAATTTGCGACTGTTTGCACAAATATATTCGGAAAAGCTGGTCGATTGTTCAAAAGTTTGAACATCAACACATAAGTTGGTCAACTACCTTCCCCCAAATTAAAAATGGCCTCAGTCACATTAAGAAATACATTTTCTTACCAACGGTAACATCAAATACAGCTATTCTACTCAGGCATATTTCCGGATTAATTTGAGTTCCTTCCATTCCTCTGAAAGTCCGTGAATTATCGCTAAATGATATAAAACCTAAGAACAAAGGAGAAATGTTGAATCCATGTAAGATGCTTGATTATATATATGCAGAGATAGAAGAAAAAAGTAAAATACAGCCACTTACAATATTCAATATGGGAGGGAGCAGCTGGACCTGATGGTACCCATACATTTGGGGTCAACCTGTAAGGACGGGTGACAGGAACACAATCAACAACAACAAATATCCATAATCTGATCTGAGAACTAATCACAAGTTTTGAGATCCAGAGAGTCCATATATTGTATTCAACATATTAGCCTCCCTGCTCTAATAAGGGCCCACCCAACAATTTTTGACTGATAACATAATTCATTTGATTAATTTGAAGACTTGAAATAAGTTTTGTTGCATTTGCTGATATTGCGTCTGACGCTCACAATGGTTTTTTTGGTGGTCATTGTGGGGCTAGTATAGAACTAGTTCATACAATGCAGTTCAACAGCACACTGTACGTGGCCCCGGGCAGGGCAATTATTAGGAAAAAACTTTGGGCCTAAAAAGTGTTGCAATTTTCATTTTGTAAGCGCCCCGGCCGCTTATTAAGTGGGATTCATATTTCATCTTAAAAGCTTACCACAGACTTGTTTTATACACTAAAAGTAACAATTCTGTAAAAATAAGGTAAATACTACCACAATGGAAATCTTTGATACCTTTGTTGCATGTTAGACTTTTCTGATAACATGTACTTCTTCAAAATAAAAAATTTACGATAATAGCTGAGCGGATCCTGACTTGGTTGATGTGTGTGCTATGTAAAAAATTCCATTCTACAGCGAAGTGAATTTACATGCCACTATTTTATTATTGTATTTGTTTAAAACACAATAACCTCACTAAGTTAGATGATTGACAGCTTTTTCAACCAATCATGGTATGAATTTGCCTAGCAACAAAAATTGCGTAACTAAGTGGGGAAAAAATCCTACGTGGTACTGGTACAGCACAGCTGGTTAAAGGTGTGGGCTCATGCAGTCAATGTGATATACTGTAGAAAACATATTTCTGCACACAGAGAATGAGTGACTGCAAAATGGTGAAAAAAATTGCCGTATGTGCCCATTACGGGCTTTGTAAATCCGATTCCCATTACCCAGAACGGTTAGCAAATGGAATTTTGTTTATTCCATTTCCTAAAAACTCTAAAGATCCGGAGAAGTGTCATAGATGGATCAAAACTTGTGGCAGGCCACATTAACATCCAAATGTCAATACGTTGGTCATGCATGATTGTGGATTTGAGGTTTGTTTGCCCCAACTAGTTACCGTGTTGCTATGGTGGGTGTGGCCTATTTCCATACTTAGTGAGGTCAGTTGAACCAACAATATTGTTGAACAGTTTTTTTCAACCTAATGGGTAATCTTTAGGCTTAAGATGCTGTCATATTTTATGGTTATTTTCGGGCCTTACAAACATGATCCTTTTGTTGTGGCTATCACAGGGCCTTAAGCAGTTCTGTGAAAATCTTCTGAACTTGTCTGAATTCTACAACATTTTTTTTTTTTACCAGTGTCTTTTTTTGGTACCCAAGTAGCTAGAAACAGTGGCCAGTTCCTAATTCTGAATTTTAAGAATGAACTCAGGCCTACTGGACATATATGTGTCCTGATTCACTGCATGTTTCCTAATGAAAAATTAATTATCTAGATCATTTTCAGTTACAAGAGTTGTTCAATTTTTTCCAACAAATATGTAAAACAATATACACAGATGCTACAAATTCCATTTCAGGTGGGTTCGCTCTCTCAATTGATGAAATATTTGGGTGGCAGTGGCAGCGCCAGGAATTTAATGCTGAGGTGCAGTTTTGTCTCATTGGGGAGGCCTATAAATTGTGAAAAATATGTCACTATACAAAATTTTCTGGGGCAAGTGGGGAAAATGCAATCTCGTGGGGGGGGGGGATTCCTCCCCTTGCACCCCCAATTGCGCCGTCACTAATGGGGCCTGAACCATTGGTGAATCTAGGCTTCTTCATTAATGAGTGGCACATTTGGCAAGCAAGCTTTACCTTCATGCCCACTTGTTAAACAAGAACTTCCAACTGTCAAAACCACAAACAAGCAAGATATATTATCAAGTCAAACTCAGCAATATTAGTGGTTTGATTTACACAAATGTCAACCACTTTCACTCTTGTACCCATCATGCATCAGAATGAGATGTAAGTTGTGAACCAATCTTACCAAACTTCCTTCTTGCCAAAGTGTGAACTCAATCAAAAACATAAGGTATATCACTGCGTAATCGATGCAAAGTGTTTTTTAAAGATCTATGGACAGGTAGCAGCATCTTGATCTTAATTAGAAGAAAATAGGCTACAAACCATAAAAATAGACTACAAACCATGGAAATAGGCTACAAACCATGAAAATAGGCTACAAACCATGAAAATAGGCTACAAACCATGAACATAGGCTACAAACCATGAAAATAGGCTACAAACCATGAAAATAGGCTACAAACCATGAAAATAGGCTACAAACTATGAAATAGGCTACAAACTATGAAAATAGGCTACAAACCATGAAAATAGGCTACAAACCATGAAAATAGGCTACAAACCATGAAAATAGGCTACAAACCATGAAAATAGGCTACAAACTATGAAAATAGGCTACAAACCATGAAAATAGGCTATAAACTATGAAAATAGGCTACAAACCATGAAAATAGGCTACAAACCATGAAAATAGGCTACAAACCATGAAAATAGGCTACAAACTATGAAAACAGGCTACAAACCATGAACATTACAAACCATGAAAATAGGCTATAAACCATGAAAATAGGCTACAAACCATAAAAATAGGCTACAAACCATGAAAATAGGCTACAAACCATGAAAATAGGCTACAAACCATGAAAATAGGCTATAAACCATGAAAATAGGCTACAAACCATGAAAATAGGCTACAAACCATGAAAATAGGCTACAAACCATGAAAATAGGCTACAAACCATGAAAATAGGCTACAAACCATGAAAATAGGCTATATGAAAATAGGCTACAAACCATGAAAATAGGCTATAATCCATGAAAATAGTATAAACAAAATATAGTAAAATCTGTTAACAATTAGACCATTTTACAGTATTTTGAATTTAAAGCCTTATTATGATGAGTTATGCAAAATTATTGAAAGTTTGTGACATCTCAACAAGAAAACCTATGATTTTCATTTATTTATTATTTATTTATTGTTTCTAAATTCTTTACCATTGTTCTTTGAATGGAAGCCATTGAATATAATCACGATATTTTGAATTTCCATTGTACCCTCTAAAATTTGGCAGGATAAAAACTCTAACAATCTAAGTGACTGACATTAAGGACAGAATTTTAAAGAATTACATTCAATATTTCGAACTGTAGTCTCCTTTGCACTCATTAACAAGAACTGTCAGAAGGACAGTAGGCTCGACTATTCAAAGCTAGTATAGAGAATGGGCTTATTGAGGGAAGTATATACAGAAATAAGGTAGCAGGGGCATGATTTCAAATTACTTAAGCTTTAAAAGATGCACTTACATTTTCATTTGCTTTGTTAATTTTCACATTTTACTACAAGCTTCAAAATATCTTTTGAGTTTTCATAGAGATATTTTGAGACAAAAAAAAGCACAAGGTTACCTCACAGCTAGCACTGCTAAAAGCTAGTCTTTATAACCAACCATAACACTTCTTTTAGTTCTATCAATTGAACAACAAAGAAAGGAGAAGCCCTAACTTGCCAATGTCAATGAAAGAATGCCGACACTGACACCAATGCCAAAGGTAGTAGAATAGCTCTACTATTCTTTGAATAGTTGAGCTAAAAATTATTCAAACTGTGAATATTCATAACTCGGAAACTACACATGGTACTGTCCTAATTTTAAAACTATATACCGTTCAGAATGTAGAACTCTTTTTGTTGAATATAAATAATATCGGCAGTTGAAACCGTTGGAAAAATGTGAATTCGAAGAAAGACATGTTTTTTGTTTTGTTTTTTTCATTAAAAAAACAAACATTATTTTTGTTTTGGGTTTTTGAGATTTCTTGAAAAAACAACAGTATATGTGGTAAAAATGTTAGGTTTCGACCACAATATTTCGGGCTCGTTGGTTTAAGAAAACCCCACCCTGTAAGTGTGCAATGAATAGTACGTTAAATTGTAAAAGAGGAAACGTGTGGTTAAGTGTGAGCCTATAAAAGATGTATCTACCACACTAATATTATTTCTGTCACGATTTTTCATGGGAAGTTTTGTAATTAATTTCAACTCTTGACTGTTTGCATAAATGAAAGATTTGCAATCTCACCCCTATCATCGTCAAGAATCGTCATGGTGGACGTCACCTCTGGGCCCAAAGTAAACATGGAAGAGGAAGAACTGACTAATCTCCACGTGAACATTTCATCTGGTTCAACAATCGAATCCCCTGATGTGACAAAATCAACCGTTTCACACATGCCACCTGCTGCAACTGTCACAGAACTTGGCACAGATTCGAAATCTATTGGTGATGCTGTGTTTGAATCGAAGGCTAGCATCACTCCTGCAAAAACATTGTGAAACAAGTTAAAGGATTAGTTCAGTGCTAAAGCAAGTTTATTTTATATTGAAGAAGACTTTAAAAGAAACAAAATGGTGGAAGAAAGCATTCAAATAGCTTATTCCATTAATGAGATATTCAAGTTTAAAGCTCTGTCTTACATTATCTGTGTAAAAATGACTGGTATAGTAAGTCTACTATGGAAGGTTGCTGTACTCATCATCACATTTTTAACAATTGTTAATGTATTTTAACGAAAATTTATTCAACTTTTTTACTATTTGAATTACTTTTCGTCAAACTTTCTTCTAGATGGTAAATTATGATTACCCTTACTAGATTCTGTTTTACTACATTCCTGACCTATCAAATGGTAACTAAGCCAAAAAATGGTAGGACAAAATATGATATAGAGCACTTAAAGATTTTAAGGAATCTGAGGCTGTGATGTCACAACTAGTCTGATTTCAGTCGTTTCTACACAAATGATACCAAAATTTAAACTTTTAATATCTCCTTAACGGAATAAGATTTCTGAATGATTTCTTCACCATTTTGTTTCTTTGAAGTCCTCTTTCATAAAAGATGAACAAGCTTGACGCCCGAACTAATCCTTTAATCATGGATAAGGTGTAAAGCTAAAAATTGCATTACTTTAAAGGCTAATTGTTTACATGAAGATGAATATATTTAAATTTATGTATTGCTTAAAGGGGCAGTCAAACAAAAAGTGAAGACTATATTTTTGTGAATCATGACTTGTCCTTCTCCTTAAAAATTGTCAAATCATAACCACAAACTTACTGTAGCAAATAATGAGGCCACTTATCTTAACTAAAATAACCATTCAACCACACAATAAGAACTTCATCCATTGTTTGTTTGATGAGGAGGGCTTAATGGCACAACGACAGCGAGTGTCAAATTGTGCCTGAGAGGTTAGATCATTCCAGAGGTAGGAAGGAAAAAAAAACAGGGTAAGATAGAGAGAAACACAGGAACTAAAAGCCAGAAAGCTGGGATCGATAGAGGAGGTGCATGGGTGAAAAAAACAAAGCAGAGAGAAAGGGGTGGGAGAGGAGGACTAAATATGGTTGTAGAGGGAAGCATGATGAAAAAAGGATATAATTTTATCAGGAGGGTTTTTCTGGAAGAGCTCGACTATTGAGATGTGGGGAGCGAGGGAAGCTAGCTGAGAAGGTTGTACAGGGGACAAGCAAGGAGGACGTGATGGACTGTGAGGGTGCGATGGCAATTGTTGCAGAGGGTTTGGGGGGGGGCCAATAACAAGGTGGGAGTGAGTGAAGTGGGTGTGACCTATTTTAAGACGGGTAATGTGAACGTTGTCAACACGGGAGAGGTTGTGGATGGTGGGTTTTATCGGAATGGTGGGCTGGATGATGTGGAGTTTGTTATCAATTTGGGAGTCCCATAAGGATTGCCATCGGCCACAAACAAGGGAAGCGATAAGCGGTTTGATGTCAGAAAGGGTTTTGAGAAATGGGGTAGGGGGAGGTTGAGGACAAGCTTAGTGGCTGCATCAGTCCTGTCATTGCCAGGAATGCCAACATGGCTGGGTACCTAGAATAAAAGTAATACTTTTCCTACAGAAGGTGGGCAAAAGGAGTTTTCTAGGGAGGAGGTGGGATGTGGGGTTATTCCATTTAAGATTAAGTAAAGAAGTAAGGACAGCCTTGGAGTCAGAGAAGATGGCAAAGTGACTGAGCGGAGAGTACTCAATAAATTTGAGGGCAAGGAGAATGGCCTTAGCCTTGGCTGAAAATATGGCTGAGTAGTCGGGAAGTCTGCTACTGAGGGTGATGTCTTGGACGACGGCACCAGCAGCTGTCTTGTTGCCTTCCTTGGAGCCATCAGTATAGATGGAGGTGTAATTTGAGAGTTGGTCTTTGATTTGGTTGTGGAGATTGATGAAGAGGTTAGGGTGGGTTTGAATTTTGTGATGAGTGTAGAGGCCCAGGTGGACAGAAGGGAGGGGGGTGGCCCAAGGAGGCAAAGTGGGCCAGGAGAAGGTGCCAAGAATGGCGGGTTTGATGCCGAGATGGAAGAGGTCTGATTTAATACGTAAGCTGAAGGGCGGGGATAGGGTTTTAGTCCTATCAAAGAGGGTGGAGAAATTGGGGTACCTAATGAGGGTGTAAATAGGGTTCTGGGGATTGGTGAGGACCCTAAAAGCATAGGAGAGGCTAAGCTTTCTACATCTAAGTAGAAAGGGGGGTTCCTTGGCTTCAACGTGAAGGCTGGTGATTGGGGAGATCCTGTAGGCACCTAGACAAAGCCTGAGGGCTTCATTTTGGATGGTGTTGATGTGGTTGAGGTATGAGTTGTGAGCGACACAGTAGACAATATTGCCGTTGTCAAGCTTGGCACGAATGGTGAGCCTGAAAATTTTGAGAAGAGCATAACGGTTCGCACCTCAAGTGGTGTTAGAGAGGAGTCGGAGAAGGTTGCAGGAGCTGTTGCAATTTTGTTTCAGGTTGGTGATGTGTTGCTTGTAGGTGAGCTTGGGGTCTAGAGCTAGACCCAGGAACTTTGTGTGTTTAACTTTAGGGATGCGATTGCCATTGAGCACAGAGTTCAGGTTGAGATGGAGGTTGTTGAAATGACAAAAGTGCATGCAGACTGTCTTGTCTTTGGAGAATTTAAAACCGTTATTGTTGCTCCAGACTTGCAGCTGGTTGAGACTGTTTGGAGCCTATTTTCAACAATAGGAAAACTAGGGGAGGAGTAGAAGATGGTGAAGTCGTCCACATAGAAGGTACGTTTGATGTTGGGGGCCAAGGTTATCCGCGATGTCATTAATGCTTAGGTTGAAGAGAGTGGGAGAGAGGATGCTGCCTTGGGGGACATCCTTTTCTTAGGGGTACGGGTTGGAGAGGGTGTGGCCAATACAAACTTGGAACTGCCTGGGTGAGAGGAACTTTTGAATAAAGATGGGGAGATGGCCTCTGAGGCCAATGGTGTGAAGTTTTTGGGTAATGCCGTATTTCCAAGTAGTGTCGAAAGCTTTCTCGAGGTCAAAAAATATGGCAATGAGATGTTCCTTTTTAGCAAAGGATTCCCGGATAGCGGTGTCGAGCATAATTAAGTGGTCTAGGGTATTGCGACGTTTTCGGAAGCCGCTTTGGCGAGGAACCAGTTTAGTCTCTGATTAATGATCCTTTCCATAATTTTACAAAGACAGCAGGTAAGGGCAATGGGGTGGTAGCTGGAGGGGTCGGTACCGTCCTTCCCTGGTTTAAGGATGGGAATGACAATAGCTGTTTTCCAGATAGGGGGAAAGGAGTGTGAGGACCAAATGTGGTTGAAGATGGTGAGTAGGGTATTGGTGGCCTTGATAGGGAGGTGTTTCAGGAACTGGTAGGGGATATTATCTGGGCCCTTGGAGGTGCAGCCAACATCATGGATGGCTTGGTTTAATTCAGAAAGGTTGAGAGGGGTGTTGTAGCTTTCGGAGTTGTCGGAAGGAAAAGTGATTCTCCGGGCTCTCATTGCCAGCTTTTTTGGTTTTGAATGCATTGGAGTAGTTGGTCGAGGACGAGATGTTGCTGAAAGTGGCAGCTAGGTGGTTAACGATGTCCTTTTTTGTGGTGAGAAGGTCACCATTCCAAGAAAGATGGAAGATGGGAGATTTGCTCACTCTGCTGTGGAAGCTGTTAACCATTATCCAAATCTTCTTAGTGGGGGTGTTGGTGGTGAGAGAAGAGATAAAGTTGTTCCAAGTGTTGGTTTTACTGTCCTTGATAGTGCGTCTGGCCTTGGCACGGCTGATGCGAAAGAGGTTGAGGTTATGGGTGGTCGGGTTACTTTTGAAGTTCCTGAGGGCTCTTTTCCTGTTCTTGATGGCGGTTTTGCAGCCATCAGAGAACCAGGGATTGGGGGGATGATTTGGGGGTTTGGAGATTTTGGGAATTGAGCAGGTGGCGATGTTGATAAGGATATTACTGAAGTTTGACATGGGATCCTCATCCTCAAGGAGATGGGGGAAGAGGTTTGAGTCACATAGGGTTTCGAAAAGGGGCCAGTCAGCCTTCTCGAGGTTTTAATTCGGGGTGTGGTCAGTGGAGGTTTGAAGGTTGGAGTGTATGAGAAGAGGGTAATGATCACTACCACAGAGGTCAGCAGTGACTATCCAGCTAAAATCAGGGAGGAGGTTGGGGGAACAGATAGACAGGTCAATACAGGTAAGGGAGCCTGTGGCAGGGTGAAGGTAGGTCGGGGAGTTAGCGTTGAGCAAGGAGAGGCTGTACAGACGAAGAGTGTTCTCGATGAGCTTGCCTCTGGGGGTAGTGGTAACAGAGCCCCACAGAGGGTTGTGAGCGTTGAAGTCACCAAGAAGGATGAAGGGGAAGGAGAGCTGAGAGATGAGGTTGTTAAAGCTGGTTGGCTGAATGTTGGTGTTGGGGGGGAGATAGATATTGCAAAGAGTGAAAGTTTTGTGGAGGGAGATAGATATACAGATGGCCTGAAGGTCGGTGTGCACTTGAACAGGGCTGTGCAGGATATCTTGTCTAACGAGAATGGAGACGCCCCCACAGGCCCTGTCGGCGTCCACTTGATGTTTGTGATAGCAAGCAAAGTTGTTGAGGGAGTAATGGTCGGTGGTTTGCAAGAAAGTTTCTTGTAGGCAGAAGACGACCGGGTTGGAGGTGGTGGCCAGAAGGTCAATTTCTTCAGAATTGGCCTTAAGGCTCCTTATGTTTCATTGTATGATGTTGTGAATGTTATTGTTATTGTTTATGTTGCACGCCATTAGGAGGCAGGGGTTTATCTTGAGGATGATCTGTTGGGTCTGAGTTGGTTTATTTTTTCTTTGGATTTGTCCTGTTTCTTTGAGAGCGCTTGTTTTTGAAACTTGGACGAGAAGTATGTTCGGTAACCGAACAATCCATCTTCTCTTCCGTGTCATATTTGTGGGTTTGGATGGTGGACTGTTTGTTTATTGGTTGTTTCTTGGTTTGTTGCTTGTTGATTGGATGACTGTTAGCCAGGTTGGCTTGAGTTTGATGGCATTAGAGGTGTTAGCCAGGCTGGTTTGAGTTTGATGTTTGTTGCCATTAGAGGTGTTGGCGTAGGGGATGGCGGGAGTCTTAGAGGAGGAAGGAAGGTAAGGGGGAGAAGTGGTGGTGGTGGAGGTCATTTGGGTAATAGGTGTGGTTTGTTTGTTGTCAATGGTGATGGGCTTAGGACTGGGTAAGAAGAGCCAGGTGAGGTCTGTTTGGGTATGTGAGTTAGTTTTAGTTGTTTTAGGGGGAACAATATTGGTGTTGGAGGAGACTACGCTCGAGTAGAATGGTTTAGTGTGGAGTGAAGCGAGAAATTGCTTTTTGGCCTCTGGGTATGTGATGTTGGGATTTAGGGTTTTTAGTTTGGTAATTTGTTTTTCCTGAAGCCAGGTGGGGCAGTCTTTCGAGAAGGAGGGATGGTTGGTTGGGTGATTACCGTCACAATTTGTGCAGAGTTGGGTGTTGGTGCAGGAGGCGTTGTTATGGTCTAGGGCTCCTCAGTTGCCACAGCGCGCTTGGCTGCGGCAGGAGTTTTTCCCATGGCCATACCGCTGGCACTTATGGCAACGGAGGGGGTTTGGGATATAAGGGGTGACTGGAATTCTTAAGTAGCCTGCTGTGATGTGGGAGGGGAGAGTTGGTGTAGAAAATGTCAGGAAAATGGTGTTTGTGGGTGTTTTAGCACCGTCTCTCTTGAGGACGAGACGATAGGCTTCTGTGACGTTTTGGCTTGTCAATTCTTTTAAGAGTTCTTCATCATTTAGGTAGGCCAGGTCCCTGGACCTGACCACACCTTTGCTGTAGTTTAGGGAACGGTGGGGGGAGACTGTAACGTTAATACCGGTATTGGCTAGGGTTTTGGTGTTGAGGAGGGTGGTAGCTTGAGTGTCTCTGGTGCAGTGCATCAAGAGATCGCCAGATCTGAGAGTGGAGACTTTGGGGAGGGTACCAACAAGGCCTTGGAGTGCCTTGTGGATTAGGAAAGGGGAAACTTTTTAAAACTATCTTCTCTATTTGTGGCCTGTATTATAAGAATTTTAGGGATTGGGGCTAAATAATGGTCAATTGTGGCAGTAGGTGGGTCACGGGGAAGGGAGGGAGGGTCAAGGTTAAGGCAGAAGCGTTTCGTCATCGTGAAAAAAAAAAAAAAGAAGGGCCGAGAGACCCGAGGCAGCTAGAAAAAAAGTCGCGGAACTACTATATAAGAATCGCTATACTAGTAACGAAGGCGCGAAAGTCTGGTCAGAACGAAAGGAAAAATATTAAAGGAAATTAACGATCTAACCGAGAACAGAAACCCATCCACAGAGAAAAAGTCCGAAAATGAAGATATCATACAAAATTTGGTGCAAAGTGAAGTGAAAACGGAGCGAAAATAGTATGAGAGAAAAGAAGCAAATGTCATGTCACTCTCGTGCACAACGTCGTTCGTTATACTCAGACAAAGCCCACATACCTGATATAAAGTGTTCGCTGCAAATCCTATTGTGTAGGCCTACTGTAGGTTGAAAGCTATCACGTCACACAGCAGAAACCCACGTCAATCAAGATCAGATGAAAATCGAGAAAACGTCTTTTTATTCCCCAGCAGACTAGTGCAACCAACAGCACAGCAAGATTCCTGGCTTAATTATCTTACAAAAATAATCTTACATAACAACATGTCAAGGAATGTAAGTCTAATTAAGTGTACAGCAGACAACAGTGTTCCTGCCCTACAAAATGGTGATGTAAACAAGTCATGTGACCTCATGACATCAGCTGAAACACCCTTATACAAACATTATGATCAGTTAATGGTAGACAAGTTTATATTTTATATTCATAAGAGCTTTAAATTCTAAAAATAGATTAGGCCAAAAGCACCTGAATGCGGCAGGCCTCGCAAACATCTAAATGTCAATGCATTGGTAATGCACGATTGCGGATTGAGGGTTGTTTACCATCAATTGGTTACCGCATTACTGTGGTGGGTGTGGCTTATTTCGTAAGTCAGAGATGTTTTTTGCTGCCATTCAACCAACGTTAAAGGAATAAAAAACAATAGGGGTAACATAATGATTTTTTTGTGATGTCAAAGCATTTCCATAAAATAAAGGCATGAAAGTTCAGAATGCTCCTAAAAATATTTTTACCAATTTTGATGAATTTGCTTGCTTTTTTTCATGGTTTATATCACTTTTTCATGGTTTATTATAGCAGGTCCTCATGGTTTATAATTTTTCATGGTTTATGGCACTTTTTCATGGTTTATAGCACTTTTTCATGGTTTATAGCGCTATTTCATGGTAGCATAGTTTGTTGCACTTTTTCATGGTAGCACTTTTTCATGATAGCACTTTTTCATGGTAGCACTTTTTCATGGTAGCACTATTTCATGGAAGCACTTTTTCATGGTAGCACTTTTTCATGGTAGCACTATTTCATGGTAGCACTTTTTCATGGTTTGTTTGTTTGTTTATTTGATGAGGGCTTAACGGCACCACGACAACGAGGGTCAAATTGTTCCTGAGAGGTCAGATCATTCTAGAGGTAGGTAGGAAAGGAAACAGGGAGAGAATGAGAGAAATTCAAGAATGGTAGCACTTATTCTTCCAATAAAGTCCAAGATGTTGCTACCAGTCCAATTAGCGATATGACATTATATTATGTAGTGAAAATGATCAGAGAATTGGTTATAAATATAACTTACCGAAGGATAACATCAAAGGCAGCAGCACTGCTCAGACAGGCCTGAAATGATCCAGATGCCCCTTCAGATACCTGAAGTCTCCTGGAGTTTGGATGGACATAAACCACCCCGACTGTACATAAGAAAGAAAGAAACATACATACACAGTCAAATCAATGAATGCCAATTGAAACTTGAGTTAATTATCTGAATTTTTTTGCAAAAGTGATTTAATCATAATAATCACCCCCTCCTTTCCTATACATTACCATAATAAAAACTGTGGTTTGAGGAGAGTAATTTATAGCCCTCCTAAACTTAAAATCTGGAGAATGATGGTGAAGCCAGAAAGGCCAAACTTCTCAAATGGCAATCACTACAATAACCTTGGTTTTCTGTATGGTAATATTTAAACTAAGCGCACCTCAAAACTTTGGTTGGTTGGTAATTAATCAGACTTCACAGCACCAAAATGTGCCATGTGTGCCAACATAGGTAAGTCTCAAAAAAGAACAAAAAATGGGAAGGGTTGAGCTCATTGCATTTCAGCAACTTTATGTGCTCAAACATTTCCAGGGATACCAATAGGCCACACCATAAGGGGTAATTAGTGTTAGGCTGCAGAGGAAAAACCTCAAATTGTATTGATTTTTGCATTAATTGTTGCATTGCTGGTCATTTGCAAGCTAAATTCATAAACAATCCCTGCCAAAAAAATATTTTTTAAAAACTCTTCTCCTTATGTGCAAAATTTGAGACACTTTTTGTAGACTCTCATAATGCCTAAAAAATGAAATTCCAGTCAGTTTTTTCTTCATTACAACAAAATCATTCAAATCAAAATCAATCAAACTCAACTATTTACATTTGATCATGAAAAAATCATAAATTTGGGTTCAAAAGACTCTTCCATAAATATATTTAATATTATTTCATTAATCAATTAGTTATCTCAATAAATTTGATAAAGGTTTAAACAAACAGCTGTTTTCAAGTCTAACATGGCTTCCAAAATAACTTCAAATTTGTCCTTTTTTCGCTCATATGGTGAAAATGTTTTGATTTTTTTTGGTGGGAATAAATTTGAAAGGAATTTTCCTCACAACAATTAATAGTTTCATGACCAGGGGTTGGGAAGTTTTCAAGCAAGAAGTACAAATCAACAACAACAAATTCCTATGCAACCTAACACTAATGGTTGCCATTTCAAGTGTGGCATATAGGATGCGATAGTTGCCATTTCAAGTGTGGCGTACAGGACTATCCAGCACAAATTTTCTTTTGCTCTTATAAACAAATTGATTATCTACTGTACTTCGAGCCACTTTTGGCCATGAAAATAGCCGGGAGAACAGATTTAGAATCAGAAAAAATGGCAAAATAGTTGTAGAAAGAATCTATGAAATTAACAGTGAGAACCATGGCCTTCAATTAATAGAATATGACAGTTTCAATAGGGAAAATGTATTTCTGGACTACTATACATTAAACAATGGAAAGAATCTATGAAATTAACAGTGAGAAGGATGGCCTTTATAGAATTCGAGAGTTTCATTAGGGAAAATATAATTTTGGACTACTATACATTAAACAATAGAAAGAATCAATGAAATTAACAGTGAGAAGAATAGCCTTTATAAAATATGAGAGTTTCAATAGGAAAATGTATTTCTGGAATACTATACATTAAACAATAGAAAGAATCTATGAAATTAACAGTGAAAAGAATGGCCTTTAATAGAATATGAGAGATTCAATAGGGAAAATGTATTTCTGGACTACTATACATTAAACAATGGAAAGAATCTATGAAATTAACAGTGAGAAGAATGGCCTTTAATAGAATATAAGAGTTTCAATAGGGAAAATGTATTTCTGGACTACTATACAATAAACAATAGAAAGAATTAATGAAATTAACAGTGAGAAGAATAGCTTTTATAGAATACAAGAGTTTCAATAGGGAAAAGGTATTTCTGAACTACTATACATTAAACAATAGAAAGAATCTATGAAATTAACAGTGAGAAGAATAGCCTTTATAGAATACAAGAGTTTCAATAGGAAAAGGTATTTCTGGACTACTATACAATAAACAATAGAAAGAATTAATGAAATTAACAGTGAGAAGGATGGCCTTTATCAAATACGAAAGTTTCAATAGGGAAAATGTATTTCTGAGCTACTATACATTAAACAATGAATGTATAATAGTTATCACCAGTTATCACTAAATGTTTTATGCAGTAAATAACTTCAGAACTCGGGTGCAACAATGTTCATGAATATACAAAGTTATAAAATTGTACAAAATAAACCTTTGCCAGCTTGCCCAACATTTGTGCATTTTTAAACTTAAGTGTTTTATCTTTTTTCCAAGCTTGCTAATCAGAAGAAACACATAAGCGTAATTCACGCTCAAGGCAATTGTGTCTTTTCACTGTGTGCTATTAAAACTGTCATTTCACTGTGTGCTATTAAAACTGTCAATGATTTTAAATACATACGCATGACGGAGCATCAGATTTTTGTTTTCTTTACCAGATTTTGACATATTCTCAAGCAAAATAAGTTTCCATTTCCAGATTAGAATGTAGAAAACATATTGAAAAATGAGAATTTTGACACTGAAAAATTAAGTGCCCTAAATTTGTAGGGCACCCTATTTTGAATACGTGTTTAATTGCCAATAACATTTGCTTCCTTTTCTGGTTTTCAATGGGAAATTTCTGATACCTAAAAATCAGCAAACTTAGTGGAGTGTAAATTTGATGAAGGTATATTAACTGTACTAAGTATTAATATACATATATGGATCTTCGAATGTCAGTCAACTCGGCACAAAACCAACTCGGCACAAAACCAACTCAGCACAAAACCAACTCAGCACAAAACCAACTCAGCACAAAACCAACTCAGCACAAAACCAACTCAGCACAAAACCAACTCAGCACAAAACCAACTCGGCACAGTTGTGTGCCGAGTTGGTATACTACAAACTCGGCACAGTGCCGAGTTGGTATGACTCAACCTGCACCGAGTTGATCATGACCAACTCAGCACAGTTTTTTTTTGTTGCATTGGTGCCTATACATCCTTATTTCTAATACTTAGCTATGTTGAAACTGTAAAATGGAAGTGTGAAGAATCTAACTCGTGAAAAGTGAGTCAAAACAACAATAGGTAATGATAATCGTGAATGCTTTGTAATTATTTTTTGATAAAGTGGGTTAAATAGAACAAATGACATTATGGCAATATAATACAAAAGTATAAAAAGCTTTCTGTTGGAATAATATGTATTGAGACACACCATGAAAATACTTTGGCCTAAAAATCATGTGCTGCTATATACAATAATTAAGTGGATTTTTTAACATAATCAAAATTTGCTTTAGAGAAGCTAATTTTAACAAAATGACTTTTCTCAACTTGTTTGTCCCCAAAAATGGTATTTGGTTATTTGGGATTTTTTTTTATGCTGAATTTGATCATTTTGCTTTGAATTATAATAAATTACATGTTAATTATTTTTCATTTTTTAAAACACAATTTTTAAGTAAACTGTGCTGAGTAGTTGGTATACTACCAATTCAGCACTGTACTGAGTCGGTATGTCAAAACCTGTGCCGAGTCGACTGTGACCATCTCGGCACTGTGTTGAGTTAGTATAAACCAACTCGGTACGTGCCGGGTGCCAGTTGGTTTTGTGCCAAGTTGGTTTTGTGCCGAGCTGACTTGTTACAGGATCTTCTGGGCATGTATTACCATTTTTGTGACAGGGATTTGGTTACTTTACATCCATGATGTTAATTTTTTCACAAAATTGTATGATGTTTTTATAAATTAGTTTCCTTCTTTTTGCCATTTTATGCTCTTTGTCAATTTTAATTGGAATTTTATTAATTCTATGATTTTAAGCCGGTCTAAGAGGCCTGCAATTTTGTGGGCTCACTTAGTAAGCTAACTTTACTTCAATTTAGCTAGCTTGTTTGTCTCATCAAACAGCTATCCAACAAATGTCACAGAAACAAACTACAAAAGCAATAGGTCATTTTTCCATACCCACGGTTGTATCGATAATGGTTACAGTCGCAGTGCTTGGGATTCCAACCGATCCACCAGCAACAGCAGTAATTTCAATGGTGAATGTCTCATCCGGTTCAATGATGTCATCGACGATGATGGGGACCTCAACAAACCTGCTACAGCTGAACCCAATGTTTATCTGCACAGTGCTCGGGATGGCCCCAGTATCTGCTCCTATTATGGCACTTCCACTGACACCTCGTAAAGCTACATCAGAAAATATAAAGAAACACACAATCAGATTATTGAGCTTGACATCAGCGGTACAGTCCCTGCTTTAACTTCAGAACATGGAACTAAAGTGGTACAATATCAACACCAGCTAAGTTTTTCAAACCGCAAATGTGGTGTCATTTTTAAAGCTCCCTGGTTAATCTATCAGTGGAACTAATGTGGTTTTACATGCTCAAACCACCACCTACAATCAAGGACAGTAAATGGACATTCTGTGCCTAATACTTTAACCAAAGTCAACTTTTAGGATTTTGCATCATTTTATCTTTTACTATAAATGAGGTGTAGTGGCTCAGTGGTTAAGGAGTCAAGCTCATATTCGAAACGTACCAGGTTTGATTCCTATCGTGAGCATTTCATTGTGTCCTTGAGCAAGACACTTTACTTGCTTCAGTCCACTCAGCTGTAAAATGAGTACCAGCACTGGCGCCACTGAAACCTAGGTTAAGCATCGGCTCTATGGCTTGAATGGATTAAGCTTTTTTAGCTTTTATTCTATTTATTTCAACATTCACCTGGGTTAACTCAGTTTATCACTTGGCTTATCTTACATGAGGACCCATACAACAGTATACTAGGTAGTGTAAAAGATAAGAATATAAATACACATCTGATTTGGATAAAGAAAAAAAGGGTTCCGCCATTTTCTAGGTACGGAATTCTCTTGAAATCATGTACACAAAACGTCGCACAGCATGATAAAACCATTGTCTTAGAAGATGTCTGCCACCATTATGATACCTGCATCAGGCAAGTTTTCTATGATAAAGGACCAAAATCGACTCTCTTGATGCATTAGGCGCAGAGCTTCCATTTGCGCATTTTTGCTCCTTGGTACAATGCTCAACTGAACAGAAAGCTTAATCAAGGGTGAATTTTTTTTTAAATTGATATAAAAGTATACTTTCCACGACACAGAAATATAATCAGAAATTTGATACAAAACAAAACTTACACACTGTCAACAAACGGTCAGTTGCTGGACTTGTACACAGTAGGAAAACTACTGAACCTGTATGCTCATCGACCATAATACTATCGGGCAAAACTGTAATTGCAACCATTCGATCTGAAAGTGTAGAGGCAGTCATTTTAATTAACATCATACAATAACAGTTGTCTAAATGATCAATTAAAGAAACAATATAGCCATACTTATCAACAATAAATACACTGCATTAAACAAATACTGATAGGATGTTCAAATTTTTTTATATCTAATAATTTGTCTACGTTAATTTAGTCCCTTTTATATTCTATACAGGTTTTTGATTCGAAATACTAATGTACCCTTAATACATGTATACAAATTATCATCATTTTTAGTTTTAATCTTTAGTTTTTTCTGTATTTTTAAAATCATATCAAATTGATTTGAACGCATCACATTATTTCAATGCATCATCACATTGATTTCAATACATCATCACATTGATTTCAATACATCATCACATTGATTTCAATGCATTATCACATTGATTTTAATCCATCATCACATTGATTTCAATACATCATCACATTATTTCACTACACCATCACATTAGATTTCAATGCATCATCACATTGATTGCAATGTACCATCACATTGATTTCAATACATCATCACATGATTTCAATGCATCATCACATTTATTTCAATGCATCATCACATTTATTTCAATGCATCATCACATTTATTTCAATGCATCATCACATAATTTCAATGCATCATCACATTTATTTCAATGCACCATCACATTGATTTCAATACATCATCACATTATTTCACTACACCATCACATTAGATTTCAATGCATCATCACATTGATTGCAATGTACCATCACATTGATTTCAATACATCATCACATGATTTCAATGCATCATCACATTTATTTCAATGCATTATCACATTGATTTTAATCCATCATCACATTGATTTCAATACATCATCACATTATTTCACTACACCATCACATTAGATTTCAATGCATCATCACATTGATTGCAATGTACCATCACATTGATTTCAATACATCATCACATGATTTCAATGCATCATCACATTTATTTCAATGCATCATCACATTTATTTCAATGCATCATCACATTTATTTCAATGCATCATCACATAATTTCAATGCATCATCACATTTATTTCAATGCACCATCACATTAATTTCAATACATCATCACATTGATTTCAATGCATTATCACATTGATTTCAATGCATCATCACATTGTTTCAATGCATCATCACATTATTTCAATGCATCATCACATTATTTCAATGAATCATCTCATTGATTTTAATGCATCATCACATTGTTTCAATGCATCATCACATTGATTTCAATTGATTGAAATGCATCATCACATTGATTTTAATGCATCATCACATTGATTTCAATGCATCATCACATTGTTTAAGGCATCATCACATTGTTTCAATGCATCATCACATTGATTTCAATGCATCATTCACATTGATTTCAATAAATCATCACATTGATTTCAATGCATCATCACATTGTTTAAGGCATCATCACATTGTTTCAATGCATCATCACATTGATTCCAATGCATCATCACATTGATTCAATGCATCATCACATTGATTTCAATGAATCATCACATTGATTTCAATGAATCATCACAATGATTTCAATGCATCATCACATTGTTTCAATGCATCATCACATTGTTTCAATGCATCATCACATTGTTTCAATGCATCATCACATTGATTCAATGCATCATTTCATTGATTTCAATGAATCATCACATTGATTTCAATGCATCATCACATTGTTTCAATGCACCAGCTCATTGATTTCAATGCATCATTACATGGAGTTCAATGCATCATCACATTGATTTCAATGCATCATCACATTATTTCAATGCATCATCACATTATTTCAATGCATCATCACATTGTTTCAATGCATCATCACATTGATTTCATTGCATCATCACATTGATTTCAATGCATCATCACATTGATTTCCATGCATCATCACATTGATTTCAATGCATCATCACATTGATTTTAATGCATCATCACATTGATTTCAATGCATCATCACATTGTTTAATGCATCATCACATAGATTTAAATGCATCATCACATTGATTTCAATGCATCATCACATTGATTTCAATGCATCATCACATTGTTTAATGCATCATCACATAGATTTCAATGCATCATCACATTGATTTCAATGTATCATCACATTGATTTGTTCATTTACTTCAAACATTTTGGCTTTTAAGGCCTACCTTGAGCCTCCACAATGGTTACTGTAAGAACACTTCTGGCCAAGAATGCAGATGTGGTTGTAAGGTTGATACGAAACTGCTCCCCTGAATCTAATGTAGTATCAGCTATGGCTGTCACTGACAATGTTGTGCATCGCAATCCAACAACAATCACAAAACTACTTGCATCATATATTGGTGTGTAGTCAATGAGGCCAGTAGCCGTAATATCTTCACTATGCAATTCTATAGACAAAGGAAGTTAATGAAAGATTGGATCATATACACCAGGTACCACTGGATTTATGCATGAAAATATAAGACATTGTTCTTAAAAATGAAGAACAAAAATATCAATGATAATCTCCCATTTTTGAGAAAATTGTGAACAAAAATTGGTTAGAAATTTAAAAAACAGTACAATTATGAGATTCAATTATCAGCAATGAATGAAAATGAGTATCAAATCTAAAAATGGACACCAATATTCTTTTGAAAGACAAGGAACATGATAAATTTTATGTGTTTGATGAGAAATGGTTAGACAAATTTTCCTAAAATGCATTGTTTTTGCATTTTGGGCAGCACTTATCTCTCACAATACACTTGTATGCAGCCTATTCCCTGCAAAAAATCAATGTAAAAAGGGAGAATTTTATGCCACTAGATTTTCCATTGCTCGCTTATCACAAATACCCATAATATGCTATTCAAATCCCAGGTAATTTTAAAACCCCCTGTGCCAGTATGGAGCAGCAAATTCTACCACAATTTACTACCTCAAATTACCATCATTAACAATGCATTTCAACACATACAATGGAACTGTACACACAAGCAAGGCTAGAAGGACTGTAACACTTTCCCAATGCTTGCATGGATCATATTACAGCTGCACCAAGAGAATTAACCTTCTGGGTTTAATGATTGACAGCTTGTTATAACCAATCACTGCACAAATTTGCCTAACAATAAAATCTGCGTAACTAAGTGGAGGCAAACATCATACGTGGTAGCTAGCTAACGGCGCACTCATGTAGTTAATGCAACTTACTTTACAAAACAAATTTCTGCATACAGACTGAGTAATGGCAAAATAGTGAACAAAAATGGCACTTATGGGCCTGCTGCGGGCTTTGTAAATCTGATTTGATGTTACCCAAAACAATTAGCAAACTGAATTTTGTTTAACCTATTTGCTAAAAACTCTAAAGATCCGGAGAAGTGCCATAAATGAATCAAAGCTTGTGGCAGGCCTCGCGAACATCTAAATGTCAACGCATTGGTAATGCACAATTGTGGATTTGAGGTTTGTTTGCCCCACATAGTTACCGTGTTGCTATGGTGGGTGTGGCCTATTTGAAAACCTGGAAAGTTGATTATCACCTTGAGCAGTGAGCCATGTAATTGACTACATTTCTAAACAACTTTGGAATTTTGAGCTATGGAAAGTTTAGCTTCATGAATATAAAGCTGTGCTGGATTGTAATGATGTCAACTACAAACACACCTCAAATTTTCTCCAAAATGATAAAAAGTCAGATAGACAAAAATCTTTATGGGAAACAAAGTCAAATATTCTAGCATTATATGACAGAGAATTAAAAGTTAACCGACTACCAAAACCCTCATCTCAAAATCTTTTTCCATTCTCAAGTTATCCAAGTTTGAAATTGTAACATGAACGCTGCCATTTTGTCTTGAAATTATGCCAATGATGACATAATTTGCCATATGTGCTATAGCACAGATAATGTATTTCTTAAGAATTCCAAAATGGTCTGACATGAAGTTCTAAAGGCTTGAATCATTAATATCATATACAAATAACAATTCATTGACCCATATGCAAGGGAAAAACTGTTTCTTAGAGGTTAGAAAATTTGAAATAGAGTATAAAGAAATACCTTAATATTCTAATCTGTATTGGGTGGGTGTATGACATCATTTTTTAGAGGGTGTATGAATAAAATGGTTGCTACTATGTAAGTTTATAGAAACCGAATTAATGTTTTAATAAATTAGAAAATATATTCTAAATTGTTTTTACGATGTGAATTGTTTCAAATGACTTAACATTATTATTTCTATATCGTATTAAATGAAGAAAAAACCAGACTTTATGTCTCTTTTAAGACGCTAAAACTAATCAGGCAGCATCTTGGTATGTCTGCTCTCCTAATAGCAAGATCTAGGAAGTCAACATTTTGTTTCCTCTTGAGCTCATGAATTTAAAAATATTGAAATATATTTGAATGTTTTCAGATCATGTATTAGTTCTAAAGTTTCATTCATCTCAAGTAATCTGTTATCAATCAAATTGGAAAATCAATAAAATGACAATTTGAATATCAACTCATTTCTGACCCAAAAATGCTAAAAATGCTCTTTGCTTTAATATGCAAAATGTCTACTTTTTAGTTTAAAAGTTCACAAGTTTTCTTTTTGTCTGCCTTTATACATCTTTCTGTCTGCCTTTAAAGCAAGCAGCATTGATCTATTATGAGATGAGAAAGGAAAATATCTACTTGTATTCCCAAGTAATGTACCTCTCTGAGTAAGAAATAGGCCACACCCACCATAGTAATGCAGTATCTAGGTGGGGCAAACAAACTTTCAATCCACAATCATGCATGACCAATGCATTGACATTTAGATGTTTATGTGGCCTTGCCACAATCTTTGATCCATTTATGGCACTTCTCCAGATCTTCAGAGATTTTAGCAAAGGAATAAATAAACAAAATTCTGTTTGCTAACCATTCTGAGTAACTGGGAATCGGATTAACAAAGCCCGTAGCAGGCCCATATAGGTGCACTTTTTGTTCACCATTTTGTTGTCCCCAATCTGTGTGTACAGAAATTTGTTTTGTGCAGCATATTGCATTGACTGCATGACGCGCTGCTAGGATTTTGCCCCACTCAGTTATGAGGATTTTGTTGCTAGGCAAATTTGTGTGGTGATTGATTGAAAAAGCTGTCAATCAACTAACTCAGAGAAATCAATTGGTTGCAAAGTGAATAAAAGAGAAGCTATCTAATTGTCATGGTAACAACAACTTACCAAAACGGATGTTTCTTGTAACTTGCCGGTCTGCACAGATCATGATTGGTCTGCTAGATCCTTCCAAGATCATAACAGTCGTCTCTTGGAATCCAACAGCAAATCCTTCCGAGACAAATAATAATGAGGATTGAAACACTTACGGATAATAACAGAATTTGTGAGTCAAAATTTGCTTCAAACCTTTCACTTTTTGATCAAAATGGTTGGCTGGTGAGGTATAATGGCACCATTGTAACAATGGTCAAGTTGTACTAGAGAGATTAAATTATGTCAGAGGTGAAGCAAAGGATGAGAGGAGAAAGTGGGCTGAGGAGGGTTACTAAGGGAGGTCAGATGTCGAAGTAGTAGTTGATGTTATGCAGAAAGGAGAGGGTTTTTTTGAGGTGGGTTACTGCAGAAGAGGTGCAGTGGCTCAGTGGTTAAGGAGTCATGCTTGTATGGGAAAGGTATCGGGTTTGATTCCCGCCGCAAGCGCTACATTGTGTCCTTAAGCGAGGTACTTTACTCTACTTTCTCCAGTCTACTCAGCTGTAAGATGAGTATCAGCACTGCTGGGAGTTAACCAGCGATGGACTAGTCAGATAACATCTGACTGTAGTATACACTCTAGCCACTACATGGCTGCTATACACAAGTTAGAAAACGCTATATACTTTATAACATTGAAGCTGCTGCATTGGCTTATCATAGAAGCGTAGATGACTTTCAACTACGCGCTAGAATAATTATCTCATGTCAACTTTTGACAATGCCTTTTATCTTCATGAATCACTTTTACCTAATACAAAATAAATTGATACATGCAATGATCCTATATTGAGACGTTCACGTACGTTTTGTGCGTGAGTTTGATAAAGAAAACTGTGAAAAGTTCGTCTTGTATAGGAGCCTTTGCTGCTGACTTAGTTTCAAACAGCACCTTGGGTGGATGTAGCTAATTAGTTGAAAAGTTGTCAAACAATAGAGCGACGGTGAAGTCAACGTGCGTATAGCATTAAATCAAACACTACGCACATTTACTGACAAATATTTTCAAAAAGCAGTGCCAGCGCTCTTGGGTGATACGCGCACTAATTGTGTACGCGGTTACTAAAGTGAGGGAAGTACAATGTATAAGAATGTCATTTCTTCCGTAATTTAGATGTTTTTACGTACAAAATGTTCATCATTTCATTTGTAACTTAGTTTGAAAGATACTTTAAAGTTTCAATACACTTATGAAATAAAAATCATAGCAACATAAGTACTTTTGTCAGTTTTGAGAAGGACTTTTATTTCACGATTATATTATTTGTTGTTGTCTGAGTGGTTTTCAACATTACTTGTATTATGCGTTGTCTCACTCAGTATGTAAGTATTGCCTTGCAAGTATAGTGCCGACTGAGTGAGGTGTTTATCTCACTAGTGATGGACTGGCTAGGGGAAGTCATGTAGTCTCATCCGCCTGCACCATGAAAACCAGGGATAAGCACTAATGGCTCAGATGGATTCAACTTTATTGCAGAAGAGCTCAGCGATGGAGTTGGAAGGGGTTGAGGGAAGCTCTGTGGATGGTGAGGAGGGGGCAATCTACCAAAATGATACACTCACCAGCAGATCACTGAAATTATTTATTCTAATAAACCACTTTTTTCCATTTTCCTGTTTTTAATTCCCTGAACTTCAGTCTGTCCTTTCATTTTAAGTAGTTCAATTTCATTTAGCAGGTAATGTTTGCTATTATGTCCATAACTGTTTTATTTTTGAAAATAAGTAAAATGATCGTAGACCAATAGGTATTCTGAGATCACTCATGTGAACCAAAAGGACAAATTGCTTGCTCTCTTCTTTAAACATTGGACAGTTAATTACACCCCAGCCAAAACAAGTTGGGTCTGATTTTCAGTTTTTTCCTTGCTCAGACAACCACAGGCAATTAGGATCAAGATTCCCTTGTCAATGACCCCATTGTACACATACCAATTTTTGGTGTATTAACCGCGCCTGCTGTGATAAGTGCCCACCCAACATTTTTTGACTGATAACATAATTTATTCGATTAATTGGAAGATAAAATACTAAAATAAAATAAGTTCTGTTTGCTTATTTTATTTTGCATCTGAGTTGACGATGTTTTTGTGGTGGTTATATATAGAACCAGTTCACACAATGCAGTTTGAATATCATACTATACGCAACACCGGAGCATGGGCGCTTATCAGGAAAAAACTCCAGGCCTAAAAAGTGATGCCTCAGGTGCTATTTACATAAATATGGTAATCTAATTTCTCTTAGGCTGTTGAAGAAGTTGGTATTAAGTATCAAATAAGTTTTGTTGTTTGGTGAGGTCTAACGACACCACAACAGCAGAGGTCTAAGTGTGCCTGAGAAATAAAATGATGTCAGAGGTGAAAAGAGGTTGAGGATATATAGCGGAGCATTGGAAGTAGGTGTGGAACAAGAAGTTTATATATATTTATAGCAGCTGGAGTAATAGAGGAGGAAAAGGATTTGTTGGGGGGAGGGGGGGGTTGCGGAAGAGATAAGCAATGAAGTTCAGGGAAGCTCTGGGGAGGGTGAGGGGTGAGAAATCTATGAGGA
The DNA here is from genome assembly GCA_020152595.1 of Chiridota heheva. Classification (NCBI taxonomy): domain Eukaryota; kingdom Metazoa; phylum Echinodermata; class Holothuroidea; order Apodida; family Chiridotidae; genus Chiridota; species Chiridota heheva. The sequence continues at coordinate 1,013,715 of JAIGNY010004119.1, forward strand.
TTAGTTTGACAGTGATAGGCTCTTGGTTCTTGAGGGGGAGCTGTTAAGGAGTGGGCTCTTACTCTGCCTCCACGTGTTATCATCTTTGATATCAAAAAAAAAAATTGCCAAAATGAAAATCATTCATTCTGGGGCAAAAAATGTTAGTTTAATTTAACTGTGTTTTTGATTAACTGAAGTTATTCGACTGTCTTCCATAAGTGTAGTGTGTGCACAGTGGGCATGAAGTCAAATCTTACTTTCTGACCATCCCCCACCCCACAAATCTTACTTTCTGACCATCCCCCACCCCACAGCTCAAGTGTATGAGACATCACAAACACTCGTATTACAAAACACCATAATTCATGAAAAGTCACAAATAAATGAAAGTAACATCATCTTAAGGCGGGAATATTCCTGTGAATTTTCATTTATTATGATTATGGACTATTACAGAAACAAATCGGTGTGAAAATCATGCTGATATCTTCTTCCGTTTGAGTTATCACATTTTAAAGATTTCTTCAGTGTGACCTCACAGTGTAAAATGTGATGTCATAAAGGCAGATCCGAGACAATTTTCATATATTTCTATAATACAAACAAAAATGTTTTCCCTTTACTTAAAGTGTAAAGTTCATGCGAAATTGGGCATGACAAGTTCAAATAACATGCACATGTTATACCCCATCTCAACAATTAAACAAAAAATGCTTTCAGTAATTTAGGAAAGAGGTAATAAAGTTTGAAAGAAATACATAAAACGTCGCTTTTTAACACACTTGCACAATATTTGCATTAAGTGTGCAAGCTCTTTCCTTTCAGTATGCTGTCATAGGGGCATTAATAATATGCCCAACGTGCATCAGATAGAGGCATCAGATTACACTCGCGTGTTGGCATTGTAATTAGATCGAAGCTGTGCCAGGCCAAGCAAATAATGATATCATGTTAGGTTGCCCTTACTCTGGAGAGGCGTGTGATGTGCAACCGTCGATTTTGGCCAAAATGGCTGTTGCAGTGCATACTAAACGGAAAGCAGAGGTACACATAATGGAAATGCAATAACTCCTAAACAGATATCAACATAATTTTTACACCAACATGTTTCTGTAATAGTCCTCTATCATATTAATAAAAATGAACATTCACAATATTCCTTTGATAAATATCTCTCATCTACAGAGGAGTCTAAAGCTTACCAATATTCACAGTTACATTGAAGGAGCACGGCGTAGCCAAGTTCCCTGCTTCATCCGAGAAGATGTAGGTTACTTGAGTTGTTTGACCAGTAGGAAACGGCTCTCCCGGCCGCGGCCCTGTCACCGTGGTGATCACATTACCAAAGTTGTCCGTAGCACTGGGTGGGGTATAACTAACCGGGTATGTTGCAATCCCTGGTTCTACTTCTATCTCAGTATTGTTAACACACATTACCACAGGGGGTACTACATCCTCTGTAAAATCAATGCATTATAAATATTAATGCTTTAAGCAAAATATTTTATATTCTTTCACAGAAATAAATACTTTTCAAGATTGGCATTGCTTTAGTAAAACATTTTCCATTATTTCTTGGTGGATTTATAAATTTGTATTGAACACGGCAAGGTACCACCATTTGACTAATTACGAAGTGAAAGTTATAGCCAACACAATATTACTAAGACAAATTTAGTTTACATGGCTGAACCAATAAAATAAAAAGAGGATGGCTGGGTGGTTATTTTATGAGACATGTTTGTTTGTTTGTTGATGAGGGCTTAACCCCACCACGACAACGAGGGTCAAATTGTGCCTGAGAGGTCAGATCATTCTAGAGGTAGGAAGGAAAGGAAACAGGAGGAGAATGAGAGAAATTCAAGAACAAAAAGTCAGAAAGCTGTGATCGAGAGAAAAGGTGCATGGGTGAAACAAAAACAAAGTAGAGAGGGGGTGGAAGAGAAGAATAAGACATGTAAACCAGACATGGAAAAAATCTACGGTTTTGGCGGTTATAACCACAGGAAAAACAGGAATTTGCAGGAAGGAATTATTTTTCATAAAAAATAAATAAGATTTCTTGAGTAAGCAACGGTATATATGGTAAATATGTGCTCTAAATATGTCCGCCATGTAAGTGCGATGAAAAGTACATTAAATTGCAAAAGAGGGCAGCATATAAAGATGTATTTACTACGTCAATCATGTTTCTGTCATGATTTTTCATGGGAAGATTTTCTATACCCTTATTCAAAACCGCGGGAAATTTTATAATTAATCCCAACTCTGGATGTAAACATACTATCATTGGTGACGATGGGGCTAACAAGTGATGATGGTGCTGGTACTTCACACATAACAACCAGATATCATCCCTCATCTCATTCTATATTCATTATAGAAACCTCTGGCCAAAAAGTCTCATTTTAAAAGCCTATTGTACGACAAGACTAACCCCAAACTACTGGCCAAATTAATAACGTATTAGTTGCACACACCCACCTCCAGAACACAAGACATTCAGGACAATGAAACTGATAAGCTCAACATGCTCAGATTGAAGCTATCTTCAGACATCAGTATGTCAGTGCAGAGGATGTAAAATTTCCACAAAGTTTAAAAAATAATTATGCATAAAATAAATGTCTGTTTGTTTGATGAGGGCTTAACAGCATCACGACAATGAGGGTCAAATTGTGCCTGAGAGGTTAGATCATTCTAGAGGTAGAAAGGAAATACGATAACTAAAAGTCAGAAAGCTGGGATCGAGAGAGGAGGTGCATGGGTGAAGGAAAAAAAAAAAAGTAGAGAGAGGGGTGGGAGAGGAGGACTAAATATGGTTGTAGAGGGAAGCATGATGAAGGAAGGAGATAATTTTATCAGAGGGGTTTTTCTGGAAGAACTCAGCAATTTAGTTGTGGGGAGCAAGGGAAGCTCTGGGAAGCTTGTACAGGAGGCAAGCAAGGAGAACGTGATGGACTGTGAGGGTGCAATGGCAATTGTTGCAGAGGGGTTGGGGGAGCCAATAAGGAGGTGAGAGTGAGTGAGGTGGGTGTGACTTATTCTAAGACAGGTAATTATGAATGTTGTCAACACAAAGAGGTTGTGGATGGTGATGAAAATCATCTTTCAAGATCAAGCAACAATTTCACCAGACAGGAAGATAGATGCCAGGTTTTATCAATAGTGTATGACCTTTGACCTATTATTGACCTTACAAAACATCTTACCATCATCTCTAATAGTAACTAATGCATCCACACCATTGAATTCAAACACAACCGGGGCAACATTAGTGATGGTTAATCTGTACTCCTGGACTCCTTCACTGACCATTGTGTTGATGAGTCTAACAACTCCTGTCCCACACTCTTCATTAATGTTGATGTAGAATACATTGAAAGTCATCCCTGATGATTCAAATGTCAGCTGACCTAAACTGGTAGTGACATCAGTTGAATTGTTCACTCTGATTTCAACAGCTACAAGGAACAAAATTAATATGAGGCCTAAAAAATGTGTTTGTTTGCCCTTTCTTGTGGAAAATTGTACGGTAGGGGAGGGCATAATTTTTTTTCTTTTTTTTCCACAGATGACTGACATGGAACACTTCCTGACCACACTTTGGACCAACACTGGCTCACTCAGGATTATAGCATCAAGAAGACCTAAAAATAATTAAAACACTTCACTTCGTTTTGCTCAGTTTTTGTATCTCACTCATGCTTTTTGTGTGATTTGGGATTTTCTTTTCCTTGCTTGATGCACTCTTTACAAACAGGCAGACAACTTTGTATTCTATCAGTCAATCACAAGCTCTTGTGGGTGGTGGGTTTCATTTTCTCCACAGTAACAGCAACAGGCAAAAGTGGTTGCCACACCATTTGTAATAGATTTAAAAAACAAAAACAAATTTTGGCAAGGCAGCAGGGGAGGGGGGGGGAGGGCAAACAAACAACTTTTTTTTAGGCCTGATCATAAAAACATGGCAAGTAATAAGGCATGTAATATCAAGTTTTTTTGTGCATTGGAATCTTACCTGCTGAGTCATTTATGCCTCTTGTTGTGTCCTATGTACAGTAGCTTATATCTTTTGTAGTCCAATGAATGAACCATTTTTTATTTTATTTATTGTTCTCTTTCATATTTACAAATAGATTTACATTCTTTCAAAATAATCTGCAAATTGTTATAGGATAATGTATAACATTGCAAATATAATACAGCAGTTCATTAAATCAGTATTCACTTGGTCAGTGCCACGTCACATCTGGGAGATAACATCATTTGCTGGAGTGAATACAAATCTTTGCGCGATACACGTGGGCAAGTCTGTATGCGTTTACTGTGTGCCGTACATATGCATGTAAACAAACACAGCTGATCGCTTTGTTTTCACTTAAATGTGGGGTGAATGAGCGGTTGCTATGCGGTCTGATGACCTCAGGTCACATTTCTGACCAAGTGAATACTCTCATCATTAATCATTTTCATGATGATTATACTCCATGAAATTAATCGAACTTGCTTGTTAACAAATTAATAATCACTATACATGTAGCAATGTATTTTTGCATTCCATAGTAAATTTGTGTAATTGTTTTTGCACCACGTAATTTGACCTTTTATATATATATATATATATATGAACAGAAAATTTACAACAATAAATATATAATTTGGCTAGCAACATGATACAATTCATAGTCTTATCACACGGAATACCAATTAATACATTGTTTAACAAGCATGATATCACCAAAAACAATAGGGTACATTTTCAGACCATGGGCTATCTGTGTACCAAATATGACATGAATCCAATTTACCATCCTTGAGATATCACGCTTACGAGCTTGCTGTCACAGACACACATACATATACAATCCTATAACAATAGCTTTCTACTAAAAAGAATCCTGATCAGCAGCCCAAACTATGAAAGAGTTACTTTTAAGATGAAATTTAATGTTTGATTCTGTTTCACTACACATACAAGTGATCCAAGTGAAAATGCTAAGATAGATGAAAGATTACTTTGTTGATTTATAACATGCTGGGATAGTCAGACCACCCAGCTCTAGTGTAAATGATTTGAAAGTTTAACAACATCAACTAACATATGTGCAAAATCCCATTGTTTTCTAAAATACTGCTGATCAAAATTGTAATGATCATGATTTGGTTTGGTTTGTTGATGTTTATCAGCACCGTGACAGTCAGAGTCAAATGTGCCAAGAAAGTGTTAATAAATATTGGTGTAAGAGTAAGGATAGTGAGGAGAGGAAGGTATGTAAGGGAGAAGAGGGGGAAAAGCACAAAAAGAAAGGGAAAAAGGAGGTAAGTAAAGTTAGGTTTAGAAACGGAGGGAAGTTAAATGTGGTGGAAGAGGTTGTTGTTGCGGAGGAAGTTGATGATGTTTGAGGGAGAGTTGCTTTCGAAAAGGTCTGAGATTGAGGATAATGAGGAGAGAAGAGATCTGGAGTTCTGGTATAGGGGACAGGTTAGGAAGATATGCTTGATGGAGAGATCGGTGTTAAAAGTGGGGCAGAGAGGGGCAGGGGAGCTGGATAAGAGATGGGAGTGAGTGAGAGAGGAGTGGCCGAGGCGGATGCAGGTGACAACGATGTCTTCCCTGCGGTTGCGATTGTGCAGAAGGGTGTTGGTCAACACTTTGGGTTTGATGGTGTGGAGTTTGTGACTGGTTTCGTGATTCCAGGAGTTTTGCCAAGTTTTTTTTATGTAGTTGGAGATGGAGAGACTGAGGTCTGAGTGTGGAATAGGAAAAGGAGAGGCGATGTTTGACAGAGCTTTGTTGGTAGCTTTGTTGGCTCTCTCATTGCCAGGAATGCTGACATGGCTGGGAATCCAGAAGAAGATAAAGGAGGAGAGAAAGTAGAGTTTGTTGAGGATTTGTAGAATGAGAGGGTTGGGCCAGAGCATGTTGAGGATGCCAGTGAAGACGGATTTAAAGTCAGAGAAAAAGATGAAACGGGAGCGGAAAGAGAGTTCTATGAAGTTTAAGGCTAGGAGGATGGCTTTCACCTCGGCAGAGTAGATAGAGGTGCCGTCAAGTAGCCTTGAGGAGAGGGTGAGGCCGGGACAGGCGGCGGCGGCTGCAGAAGAGCCTTCCCGTGTGGAGCTGTCGGTGAAGAGGAAGGAGTAGTCGTGGAAATGTCTACTGAGTTGGCAGTGTTTGGAGTGGAAGAAGGCTGGGTTGTGAAGAGCTTTCGTGAAGGAGGAAAGACCAAGGTACACCTTGGGGGGGGGTGAATAGTCAAGGTGGGTGTAGGTGGGATGGTGTATCGGGTGGTCGAGAAAATGTTGATGTTGGCTTTGGAGAAGTGGGAGTGCCTCCGAATCCCGAAAGGTGGGGGATGCGTTTGTTGAGATTGAAGAGGTTGGTGAAGGAGGAAGAACGGATGGAATGGAAGCAAGGGTTACGTGGATTGGTGAGGATGCGAAGAGCAAAGGAGAGGCTGGCCTTTGTGCATCAGAGGTCGAAGGGGAGTTCATTGGCCTCAACATGGAGACTGGAGATAGGAAAGGTGTGAGTGGCACCAAGGCAAAGCCTTAAGGCAGTGTTCTCAGTGACCTGCAGGTGTTTCAAGTAAAATTGATGGGCGGAGGCGAAGATGAAATTGCCATAATCCAGCCTGGATCTGAGAAGGGAGCGGTATAAGGTGAGCAGAGTGAACCAGTTTGCTCCCCAGTCAGTGCTTGAGAGGACCTTGAGGAGATTGAGGATTTTGTGGCATTTTGTTTTGAGGGTGTTGATGTGGGGGGGATAGGAAAGTTTGGAGTCGAGAGTGATTCCCAGGAAGCGAGAACTGTCTTTACTGGGGATTATGGAATCTTTGGGGCGGAGATTAGGGCAGAGGAAGAAGGAGTTGCTGTTCTTAAAATGGATGAGAACAGTTTTGTCTTTTGAGAAGTTGAAATCGTTGGAGTTGCTCCACTGATCCAGACTATCCAGACAGTGTTGTAGGTTAGTTTGGAGAGTATGGAAGCATGGAGAGGATGAGTAAATAGTGAAATCGTCAACATAGAGAGAGAGCGTTTGATGTTGGGGATAAGAGTTTTGGTGATGCTGTTAATTTTGTTTGTTTGTTTGTTTGATGAGGTCTTAACGGCACCACGACAACGAAGGTCAAATTGTGCCTGAGAGGTCAGATCATTTTAGAGGTAGTAAGGAAAGAGACCAGGGGGAGAATAAGAGAAATTCAAGAACAAAAGCCAGAAAGCTGTGATCGAGAGAGGAGGTGCATGGGTAAAACAAAAACAAAGTAGAGAGGGAGTGGAAGAGGAGAAATAAATATGGTTGTAGAGGATGCATGCTGAAGGAAGGAGATTATTTTATCTGGAGGATTTTTCTGGAAGAACTCAGCAATTGAGTTGTGGGAGCGAGGAAGCTCTGGGAAGGTTGTACAGGGGCAAGCAAAGGAGAACGTGTTGGATTGTGAGGATGCAGTGGCAATTGTTACAGAGGGGTTGGGGGAACCAATAAGGAGGTGGGAGTGAGTGAGGTGGGTGTGACCAATTCTAAGGCGGGTAATATGAGCGTTGTCGATACGAGAAAGGTTGTTGATGGTGGATTTGATCGGGATTGTGGGCTGGATAACATGGAGTTTGTTATCAATTTGGAAGTTCCATAAGGTTTGCCAGCAGTCACGAACAAGAGAAGCGATAAAGCGGTTTGATGTCAGAGAGGGTTTTAAGAAAAGGGGAAGGGAGGAGGTTAAGGGCAAGCTTAGCGGCTGTATCAGCCCTGTCATTGCCAGGGATGCCAACATGGCTGGGTATCCAGAAGAAAGAACACTTTTCCTGCAGAGGGTGGGAGAAAAGAGTTTCCGGAGGAGGAGGTGGCAGGTGAGGTTATCCCATTTAAGATTGAGTAATGAAGTAAGAACAGCCATTGAGTCAGAGAAAATGGCAAAGTGACTAAGAGGAGAGTACTCAATAAAGTTGAGGCGAGGAGAATGGCCTTAGCCTCGGCTGAAAAGATGGATGAGTAGTCAGGAAGTCTGCTACTGAGGGTGATGTCTTGGATGATGGCAGCAGCAGCTGTCTTGTTGCCTTCCTTGGAGCCATCAGTATAGATGGAGGTGTAATTTGAGAGTTGGTCTTTGATTTGGTTGTGGAGATTGATGAAGAGGTTAGGGTGAGTTTGAGTTTTGTTATAAGTGGAGAGGTCTAGGTGGACAGAAGGAAGGGGGGTGGCCCAAGGAGGAAAAGTGGGCCAGGAGTAGGTGCCGAGAGTGGTGGGGTTGATGCCAAGTTGAAAGAGGTCTGATTTAATGCGTAAGCTGAAGGGAGGCGATAGGGTTTTAGTCCTATCAAAGAGGGAGGAGAAATTGGGGTACCTAAAGAGGTTGTAAACAGGGTTCTGGGTGTTGGTGAGGACTCCAAAAGCATAGGAGAGGCTAAGCTTTTTAAATCTAAGTAGAAAGGGGGGTTCGTTGGCTTCAACATGAAGGCTAGTGATTGGGGAGGTCCTGTAGGCTCCTAGACAAAGCCTGAGGGCTTCATTTTGGATGGTGTTAATGTGGTTGAGGTATGACTTGTGAGCGACACAGTAAACAATATTGCCATAGTCAAGCTTGGCACGAATGGTGAGCCTGAAAATTTTGAGGAGAGCATAAGAAAGTGGGGAGAGGATGCTGCCTTGTGGGACACCCAGGTGTTAAGTGTACCTTTGGGAGTAGGTGTTACCGATGCGTACTCGGAAGTGGTGGGGGTGCAGGGGGTTCTGGATGAAGGTGGGGAGGGAGATTCTGAGGCCAGAGGAATGGAGGTCCTTGAGGACACCATACCGCCACGCGGTGTCGAAGGCCTTTTCGAGGTTGAAAAAGATAGAGATGGCGTGATGATTTCTGACAAAGGCTTCACGGATAAAGGTGTTGAGTTTGAGGACATGGTGCAGGCAGTTTCGGTTTTTTCTGAAGCCATTTTGAGTGGGGGAGAGGATGGAGTTTCTCTCAAGGTACCAGCAGAGTCTGTAGTTGACAATACGTTACATGATCTTACAGAGGCAGGAGGTAAGAGCAATCGGTCTGTAGTTTTTTGGGTTGGATCTGTCTTTGTTAGTTTTCGGGATTGGGGTGATGATGGCCTCTTTTCAAGTAATGGGGAAAGAGTTTAAGGACCACAGGTAATTGTAAATCTTAAGGAGTATTTCGAGAGAGTTTCTGGGGAGATTTTTGAGTAGATTGTAGTGGATGCCGTCAGGGCCTTGAGAGGAGGACCCGGATTTTTTTAGGGCAGAGGAGAGCTCAAAGTAGGTGAAAGGGAGATTGTAGTTTTCCTGATTGTTGGACTGGAAGTTAAGAGGGTTCTTTTCAGCCTCGATTTGCTGTATGCGGAAGGAGTGAGAAAGATTGTCATTTGAGGAGGTATTGGCGGAAGTGGAGGCTATGGAGTCGGTGATGTCTTTGAGGTCGGAGATAATCTTGTGATGTATGATATTATCATTAAAGGCAGCCAAACATTTTTTCTTTCATCCTCAGATGTTTTTCAAAAGTCAACTATTATAATATATACAACTTTTCATCATGAAATTGTGGAGGAGGATGGAACAGCTTTAAAAATCTTAACTAACTTCAACACGTCCTTTTAAAATATTGTGATTATAATACCCGTTTGGTTTGTTGATGCTTAACGGCACCGCGACAGTCAGAGTCAAATGTGCCAAGAGGGTGTTAATAAATAATGGTGTAAGAGTTAAAATAGTGAGGAGATGGAAGGTTTGTAATGGAGAAAAAGGGGGAAAGCTAAATGTAGGAGAAAAATTTAGGTGAAAAGAAAGGGGTGTGTAAGGTTAAGTGTAGAAGGGGAGGAGGGGAGCAGATTATATGTGGTGGAAAAGGTTGTTGTTACGGTTCTTGTTGTTGATTATAATACACAAAGTATATACATTGAAAAATTATAGATAAATATTAAACTCATGACTTTTCCGATTTTCATGCTCTTGAAGAATAAGATCTGAAAATCCAGCAGGACAAACTCAGAGTAATATTAGTGGAACTTTGATTTATTTTACAATTGCGTCTTCAGCATTATTTGAAATAAAAAAAATCTTCTCACCAAAATATATTCGCAGTGACAGCTGAATGTCAGTTGTGCACACCATGAAGATAAATGATCCAGCATCTTCAACGAACTCATTCGTCAATGTCTGGAAAAATATTTGCCCAGCTGTGGAAGACATATCCTTCATTACACACAGATCATTTCCAGATGTTCAATTTGATCAAATTTTGAAAGGTAGAAGAAGGGCTATAGTATAACTTGTGCTAAGACCTGGATAAATATCTACAGTACGGTTCCGGCGGTTAACCGCAGAAAAAATGGGAATTCACAGGGATAGAATATTCCCACAAAAAAATTGTGACAGAAATATTATTTTAGCAAATACGTCTTTATATGCTTCCTCATTTAACAATTGAATGTAGACCTACTAATCATTGCACAATTACACAGGGATGTTTTAAAGCACAAATTTACCACATATACTATTGTTTACTCAAGAAATCTAAAACAAAAACAAATTTTGAATGAAAAAAATTAATGTTTTTCGCTAAATTCCTTTTTTTTTCCTTTCCAGGTCTGGTAGCAGGTATGATGTAGGAAAGAGATGACTTTTTCTGGGGCTTTTTTTTTTTTTTTGCATAAGAACTCGGCAATGGAGTTGAAAAGACTGAGGAAAGCTATTGGGTGGGTGAAGAGTGACCTATTCTGAGGTGGGTGATGTAAATATGAGAGAGGTTGTGTGTAGTGGGCTGCTGGGAATGAAGGCTGGATATTGGGGAGTTTGCTTATTTGTGTGGGTGGAAGGCTGGATATTTTGGAGTTTGTTATCTGTGTGGGTGGAAGGCTGGATATTGTGCGGTTTGTTATCTGTGTTGGTGGAAGGCTGGATATTGTGGGGTTTGTTATCTGTGTGGGTGGAAGGCTAGATATTGTGGGGTTTGTTATCTGTGTGGGTGGAAGGCTGGATATTTTGGAGTTTGTTATCTGTGTGGGTGGAAGGCTGGATATTGTGGGGTTTGTTATCTTTGTGGGTGGAAGGCTAGATATGTGGGGTTTGTTATCTGTGTGGGTGGAAGGCTGGATATTGTGAGGTTTGTTATCTGTGTGGGTGGAAGGCTGGATATTGTGGGGTTTGTTATCTGTGTGGGTGGAAGGCTGGATATTGTGGGGTTTGTTATCTGTGTGGGTGGAAGGCTGGATATTGTGTGGTTTGTTATCTGTGTGGGGGACAGATATTGTGGGGTTTGTTATCTGTGTGGGGACAGATATTGTGGGGTTTGTTATCTGTGTGGGTGGAAGGCTGGATATTGTGGGGTTTGTTATCTGTGTGGGGGGACAGATATTGTGAGGTTTGTTATCTGTGTGGGGACAGATATTGTGGGGTTTGTTATCTGTGTGGGGACAGATATTGTGGGGTTTGTTATCTGTGTGGGGGACAGATATTGTGGGGTTTGTTATCTGTGTGGGTGGAAGGCTGGATATTGTGAGGTTTGTTATCTGTGTGGGTGGAAGGCTGGATATTGTGAGGTTTGTTATCTGTGTGGGTGGAAGGCTGGATATTGTGGGGTTTGTTATCTGTGTGGGGGACAGATATTGTGGGGTTTGTTATCTGTGTGGGGGACAGATATTGTGGGGTTTGTTATCTGTGTGGGGGGACAGATATTGTGGGGTTTGTTATCTGTGTGGGGACAGATACTGTGGGGTTTGTTATCTGTGTGGGTGGAAGGCTGGATATTGTGAGGTTTGTTATCTGTGTGGGTGGAAGGCTGGATATTGTGAGGTTTGTTATCTGTGTGGGTGGAAGGCTGGATATTGTGGGGTTTGTTATCTGTGTGGGGACAGATATTGTGGGGTTTGTTATCTGTGTGGGGGACAGATATTGTGGGGTTTGTTATCTGTGTGGGTGGAAGGCTGGATATTGTGGGGTTTGTTATCTGTGTGGGGGCTAGATATTGTGGGGTTTGTTATCTGTGTGGGTGGAAGGCTGGATATTGTGGGGTTTGTTATCTGTGTGGGGGCTAGATATTGTGGGGTTTATTATCTGTGTGGGTGGAAGGCTGGATATTGTGGGGTTTCTTATCTGTGTGGGGGCTAGATATTGTGGGGTTTGTTATCTGTGTGGGGACTAGATATTGTGGTGTTTGTTATCTGTGTGGGTGGAAGGCTGGATATTGTGGGGTTTGTTATCTGTGTGGGGGCTAGATATTGTGGGGTTTATTATCTGTGTAGGTGGAAGGCTGGATATTGTGGGGTTTGTTATCTGTGTGGGGGCTAGATATTGTGGGGTTTGTTATCTGTGTGGGGACTAGATATTGTGGGGTTTGTTATCTGTGTGGGGACTAGATATTGTGGGGTTTGTTATCTGTGTGGGGGCTAGATATTGTGGGGTTTGTTATCTGTGTGGGGACTAGATATTGTGGGGTTTGTTATCTGTGTGGAGACTAGATATTGTGGAGTTTGCTATTTGTGTGGGGCTAAATATTGTGCAGTTTGTTATCTGTGTAGGTGGAAGGCTGAATATTGTGGGGTTTATTATCTGTGTGGGTGGAAGGCTGGATATTGTGGGGTTTGTTATCTGTGTGGGGGCTAGATATTGTGGGGTTTGTTATCTGTGTGGGGACTAGATATTGTGGGGTTTGTTATCTGTGTGGGGACTAGATATTGTGGGGTTTGTTATCTGTGTGGGGGCTAGATATTGTGGGGTTTGTTATCTGTGTGGGGACTAGATATTGTGGGGTTTGTTATCTGTGTGGAGACTAGATATTGTGGAGTTTGCTATTTGTGTGGGGCTAAATATTGTGCAGTTTGTTATCTGTGTAGGTGGAAGGCTGGATATTGTGCGGTTTGTTGTCTGTGTGGAGATAGATATTGTGGGGTTTGTTATCTGTGTGGGGGCTAGATATTGTGGGGTTTGTTATCTGTGTGGAGACTAGATATTGTGGAGTTTGCTATTTGTGTGGGGCTAAATATTGTGCAGTTTGTTATCTGTGTAGGTGGAAGGCTGAATATTGTGGGGTTTGTTATCTGTGTGGGTGGAAGGCTGGATATTGTGCTGTTTGTTATCTGTGTGGGTGGAAGGCTGGATATTGTGCGGTTTGTTATCTGTGTGGGTGGAAGGCTAGATATTGTGGAGTTTGTTATCTGTGTGGGTGGAAGGCTGGATATTGTCTGGTTTGTTATCTGTGTGGGTGAAAGGCTGGATATTGTGCGGTTTGTTATCTGTGTGGGTGGAAGGCTGGACATTGTGGATTTTGTTATCTGTGTGGGTAAAAGGCTGGATATTGTGGGGTTTGTTATCTGTGTGGGTGGAAGGCTGGATATTGTAGAGTTTGTTATCTGTGTGGATGTCCCAATTTAGGATTCAAAAGTTATTCTTACCATTCAAGTCTGAAACTGTCAGTCTGATAGTCTCAAATCCAGGTAGAGTAATAACTGGTTGAGACCCACCAACTTCAACAGAAACTATACCCACTAAAAAATTCTCTGTGGTTTCAACCAAGTTGTCTTTCTTCACGTAAAAATACACCAGTGCACACGATTGACCACTTTGTATAATCACAGTAGTGTCCAGCAGCTCAAAGTCACGGCTATCATGGTTATTCTCTTGACCTGTGCTGAGTATTTCGTTTGTGAGCATAATATCTGTCAAAAAATCATATATCAAATCATAACTTGTCATGTATATCCATACATCAAAAGCCTCTTTAAGCTAGGACTATAGACATCTAGCAGATTTAAGATATGTGAAAGAGCATGACAATCTAAGTAATTTAGAATTTGTGAAAAGCTTATTTAGTTTTCAAATTATGACCGGACAAAGTTTTATGATTTGTTCATTTGTGCGGAATGTGTGATATAGTAATTGGAACACATCTCAAAATCTTTATGTAATTCTTTCAATTCTGTTCTTCAAATTCAGCTACTTGTCGAATTTTAGAATGTCTATTCTAGATACATGATGATTCAGGATATGACCAAGTTCCCAAAAACATTTGTCTTAAGTCCAATGCTAGATTTCAAACAAAATGGAGAGGAATAAAAAAAAAAGGTTTTACAATGGTGACGAAAGATCCTTTCCCCACTGATGTGACAGATTATTGTCCAACAACAGCTCAAAATCTTAAATGCTGTCAATTTTTAACCAATTTTAAAGGAATGTTTTAATGGTTAAGATAAAATTTAAACAAATTAAGCCCATGTTGCCTTTAGATGTCCATAGTCGTTTAAAGGAATATTCCAGTTTATATATATATATATATATATATATATATATATATATATATATATATATATATATATATATATATATATATGTATATGTATATGTATATGTATATGTATATATATATATATATATATATATATATATATATATATATATATATATATATATATATATATATATATATATATATATATATATATATATATATATATATGTGATGTGTGAGAGGACTATTTAAGAAACAAATTGGTGTAAAAACCATGCTGATATCTTATCTGTTTAAGAGTTATTGCATTTCAAAGATTTTACCAGTGTGATATCATTACTGAAGATCCAGGAACATTTTGATGTATTTCTTTAAAAAATAATTGCCTCTTTCTTTGAATTATTAGAAACATATCTTTGTTTAATTACCGAGATATATATTAAATGAATATGCACTTTACAAGTTCATGCTTTGCCCATTTGATCATGTGCCTTACACTCAAAGTAAAAGAAAAAAAACATTTCTGGCATAAGAAATACACAAAAATTGTCTTTGTTCTGCCTTTACGACATCACATTTTACACTGAGAGATCACTTTTAAACACACTGGTAAAATCTTTGAAATGCGAGAACTCCGAAATGGAATAAGATATCAACATTGTTTGTAAAGCAATTTGTTTAATTTCAGGACAATCCAAAGGTCTATTAAAAACTTGTCCAGAAACCCCCATGACTTGTCCTTCTCCTTAAAAATTTGTTCCAGCAAATAATAGCCACAAACTGAATGTAGCAAATAATGAGATCACTTATCTTAATTAAAATAACCACTCAACCACACAATAAGGACTTCCATCTATTGCTAATTTGATGCTCAACACCAACTACCACAACAACCCAGAATCAAATGGAGAAGTATTACAATGGAGCCATTGATAAGAGAAATTTGATCCTAATTGCTTGTGGTTTTCAGAATAAAGAAAATGAGGAAAAGTCTGCTTATATATCAGGTCTGGTCTGACTGTTTGAAACTTTAAGGAGCACAACAACTAATGCAGCACAGAAACCACAATTTATCTACCAATAATCATTCTACTCAAGTACTTTTCATTCTTTCTCTTGAAGTTCTTGAGGCACTGATTGGAAAAAAACTATTAGTGAATCAAATAGTTGCCTTGGCCCAGAAAATAAATAAGATCTCCAAACCACAATTCACTAAAAGGACTGTGCAGCTGTGTATAGCCAGCAATTTATTTTGCTCACATCACTGGTTAATCAAGCATTGGTGTTAATGAAAGAGTCCAGGAGAGTGAGACTTAGTGGAGACAGGGTTTAAAATATGATCTCCCAAGTTGTTCCATTTGCCAATCGGGACTTGGGGTTGGAAAGTAATAGGTCTGATCATCATGTTCTTTAACAGTCCTCATATACATGAAAATTTATGGAAATATTCTTTTAAACCTTTTTATTCAGACTTTTTTTGCTAATATGAACTTGAAATGTACATACCTTCATATCCATCAGGGTTGTCATTCTCTACTTAGGAAAATCTGTCAATACAATCACACACACAGACACACAAATTTACACTATTTGTTTTCACAGCAGTCCTAGGCCTGTCCACTACGTATAAGACAAAGCATCTACTGCGGCGAATCTTAATAGGTGGCCCGCGGGCCAAATCTGGCCCACCAGAAAATCCAATCTGGCCCGCAAACAATAGTCATTATAATGATCAATCTGAATAAGATCAGAAAAAATTGCAAAATACTCGGTTTTTTTTAAGTTTTTTTCCTAGGCAGATCAGTTTACAAAAATCAGCACAAATCAAATGTTATTTTAATTCCGCTATAAACTGGGCTGCAGCTTGTCAAAGGAAGGTGGATAAGAGAGCTGATGACATCTGGCGTACATCCTTCTAATCGCACACGCTCTCAACTTGTTTGTATTCAGGGATTATCAAGTTTTGACGGGTTTTGTTTGTCACATGATGCTGGTTTTGCCACGCAATTGGCCCATGGCCTGAAGCTGTTGTGAAATGATGGCCCTTCAAAAAATCTAATTAAGAACCCTTGATCTACTTTTTCACCAGCACAAAACACATATGCTTCAATGCTCTCTATGAGCAAAGAATCAGCTTGTTGAGGGGAAACAACAAGAAGTCAGGAATGAAAAGTATGTAGTTTCCTATGTGTTTCGAAAAATTTCAGTCATGGCCCTCAGGACGACAGGTCTAGTATTGCTGAGTACATGCTGAACATCCAATAGACTAACTTGCAAGTTTTAGAATAATTACAAACGTTCTTAAATCAAACTAATGATTTTATATATTTTGATAAATGTACAAGTAATACTGCATGATTATTTTTTCAAAGTAGGAATCAGGAGGAAGTAAAGACATTAAAAATGTACCAAAAAAATACATTCAAAGTCCAATTTACAAGATTTGTTGGGCACTACCATTATAGAAAGAGGTGAGAAAAAAACTTTAGAATAAAGATTATTTCTAGCAAGTGAACTGAAACAAAGAACCCAAGTGTAGATGCTGCGGAAGTAGTGTTTTTGCAAGTTGTACAAGAACTGCGAACATCCTGATGTACTTGAATGTGTCAAAATATTACATTCTTTGTCGTACTGAATAGAACCAGAAGTCTCTGATAGAACCAAAATATATAATTTATTTGCAATTGAGCCTTTATTCTGTCCTAATAAATAGGGCTTTTTAGTCTGAAGTCTACAGTCACAACCAGCCCATTTAGAAAGGACTATGTCTGTAAGTGTCATATTGCTATGAAAGATTTAGCCTATTAAAAAGATTACAATGCCTCTGAATCCTATGAGCCCAATATGTTATAATTATTTAAATAAAATGAATTCACTTACTCAATGTAACATTTCTGAGAACTGGTCTTCTGTCTGACGTACATATCATTTCACTTTGAAGACCATCCCCCTCTTCGTACATTCCTGAATCTCGAGTGAAACCAACCACAATTGCTGAAAATGCATAACATTTAAATATTTCTTCAGCTCACTGCAGCTTATAAAGAATGAAGTTGCAATGGTAAAATAAGACAGCATCAATATTCACCTACTGTAGGCTGCCTATCAAAATGCTTGAAGTAAGAATACAGAATCATCTTCCTTATTGGTTGTTTGGATTGACAGAACTTTGACAGACAGGCAGCCCAATTAACCTCTCTAAGTTAGATGATCGACAGCTTTTTCAACTGATCACCGCATGAATTTGCTGAGCAACAAAATCTGTGTAACTAAGTGGGGTAAAAATCTTAAGCAGTACTGGTACAGCACAGATAGCTAGCGGCACGTGCTCATGCAGTCAATGTAATATACTAAACATAACAAATTTCTGCAAACACAGACAGAGTGACGGCAAAATGGTGAACAAAATTGCAGTTATGGGCCCGCTGCAGGCTTTGTAAATCTGATCTGTTACCCAGAACAGTTAGCAAACTGAATTTTGTTTATCCTTTTGCTGAAAACTCTCAAGATCCAGAGAAGTGCCATAAATGGATCAAAGCTTGTGGCAGGCCATATGAACATCCAAATGTCAATGCATTGGTCATGCATGGTTGCAGATTTGAGGTTTGTTTGGCCCATCTAGGGTGGGCATGGCCTATTTATGTAATTAGAGAGGTGAATTCATTTGTGCCAGATGGAAAGTTAGTGTGTAAGGAACAGACATGCTAGTTTACAAAGGAGAAGTTTAGGGTGCTGTGGGTGTAATGGGCTAGTTGTTTTAATATGAGAGGTAAAGCATAGTAAGAGATACAAAGAATATGTGGGCTTAATATTATATGCTGCTGAAGAACTGAGACTTAGTACTTGAGTTTTTACCGAAGAAGTTTGAAACAGAGCCATCATTGTTGATATAATTCCTTCAATAGAACACCTGGCATGGTGAGTGTTTCACAGCAGAAAGAACAAATAGGTTGGGGATCCTGTAGAAGGCAGGCCTATAGCCAGGAATTTGAAACGGGAGTTCGTTTTTTGTATAAAAGGGCAACAAACTTTGAAATTCCAAATGCTTATTATTCCTTTAAATTTCAAAAGAGCACTTTCTCAACAAAAGGTTTCGTTTCTTTACTTAGATGAATCCCCACCCACCCACCCACTTACCCACCCACCCACCCACTTACCCCTTTTTCCCCGGCTATGGGCATGGAAGGTATGGCCTACTCTAAATCTCTAAACTAACGATTAAAAGAGTGAGACCACACCATCAGAATCCATGACCACTATGGTAGTCTCCGCCCTTGCTTGATCGACAATATGGGTTGTTGAAGAGTTCACTGGAAGCTCCAACGAGATGACAAGTTGCTCCAATCCCTCGACTCGATCATCATCTAATGCCACGACCATTATCCCTGCACAGCCAGGGGTAGTGCCAAGTGTGTAAGTGCTGGGAAAAGTGGACACAAAATCACGAGCAGAGGCAGCGCCAATTGTTGCGCCAAAGCCATAGGAAAGATCTGTGTCAAAAGAAATCATAAAACAAATCATTTCAGATTAAAGCATTAGTTGAAGGGTCATTAGAAGTTAAAAACTAAATCCATCTCATCCATCAGGCTCATAGAGCCAGTGCTTATCCCCGGTTTCCATGGCGCAAGTGGATGAGAGTACATGACTCCCACTGGACGGGACACCAGTCCATTGCAGATTAATACCCCAGCAGTGCTAGTACTCATTTACAGCTGAGTGGACTGAAGCAAGTAAAAAAGTGTTTTTACTTGCTTCAGTCCACTTCAATGCAGTACTCACAATGGGAATTGAACCCTGTACCTTTCAAATATGAGCATGACTCCTTAACCACTAAGCCACTGCACCGCTAGGGTGATTGCAGTCAATCTTATAAGAAAGAGGACTTCAAAAGAAACACAAGAACTGTCGGAAGGACAGTATGCTCAACTAGTCAAAGCTAGTATAGAGAATGGGCTTATAGAGGGAAGTATATACAGAAATAGGGAAAGCAGGGGCAGATGATTTCAAATTACTTAAGCTTTGAAAGATGCACTTACATTTTTATTTGCTTTGTTAATTTTCACAACATTTTACTACAGGCTTAAAAGTATTTTTGAGTTTTTTCAAATATTTTAAGACAAAACAAAGCTCAAGGTTACCTCATCCAGTAACTGAGACAACATGCAATAGCTAGCATTTTTTATAACTATAACACCTCTTTAAGTTCTATCAATTGAATAACAAAAAAAGGAGAAACCCTGACTTGTCAATGTCAATGAAAGAATGTCATTAAACCTCTGTTCCAATCTGTACTCTCCCCCAACCCCTACACATTTCCAGAACTACATCCTAAATTGTAATACAACTTCCAATTTAAGAAAATAAGTGTGTCAAGCAAAGTCAAGCAGCATAAAAAATGTACAATAGCATTAAAGCAAAATTATGCAAAACAATATTGCTTAACATATGACAGACTAGACATTAAAAATGATACAAATCCCCTTACCGCTAATAATGCATATTCCAGACTGTCCCACATTTCATCCCAACCTGTCCCAAATGTCATCCCATGCCTATATTCCATGCAATCACACCTAAAACCCAGATGCTGTATGTCATTCCACCACTTGCATGACCCACATGCCATCACAACTACATTCCATATGACACTCCACCACATGCCATTCCACCCTGTTCCACATGTCGATCCACCCTATTCCACATATGCCAACCCACCCTGTTCTACATGCCAATAAAAGGGGTTTAATGACATTCTTCAAGGAGAATGGTAGCTCAGTTGGTAGAGCACACAACTGAGATGCTGGAGGTCCTGGGTTCAAGCCTCGGTCAGATCTAACTTGATTTTTCCACAGCTATGCAGACAGACACGCCAAACATCAAAGTAGCTCCTACTCCTAAATTCAGCCGTTGAGAGAAGTGGCAATGGTTAAATGGCGCACACCGTCCTTCAGAGGGGACGTTAAGCTGTCAGTCCCGACAGCAGGATAGTCAACCACTGCCTGGTTCTCTGAAAACTATTCGAAAAGACAAGTGTGAAAACGCGGTGTTCATTAACTTCCTGTCCTGGCCCGGTCAAGTCAAAGTTCATGTGCGCCGATTCGTTTGCAGCTGGAGAACTTGACTGGAAGCACTGTGGTCTTAATGGAATGGCGCGGTATAAAAGCCAACAAACAACCAATCCACCCTAACTAACATGCCAACGCATCCTGACCAACATGCCACCCCACAATTACACCCAGTCCCACATGAAATCCCTCCCTCATCCTAATTCCTTCAGCTACTGTACTTTATCATCATGTCATCTTCTACCCCACATTCTGCTTATATTTCCCAAACCCCTAATTTAACATTCTTTAGAAAACAGGAAATTTTATTTGCTTCTTTATTCATAACAATTTGATTGTTATTCATGTCAGGAATGTCAATATCATAACAAAACTAGAAATGTGAAGTTATTAAGTCATAAGCCATATTTTTTTGATCTCAGGACAAACATTTTACAGCAAAGTCTATTGTTATGCAAATAACCTAAATGATATGCACACTATACCTCACTATTAAGTGTGAACAATGCTCTTCACATATACTGTGTGATCATTTGTTTAAGCAAAATCACCATACCCACTTTAATTCAATACCACATATACAAATATTTTCATTGCTATGCAAATAGGCTAATTATTATGCACATACAACCCCTCAATCATGCTCAACTGAACAGTACCAATGCCCTCTACCACTGAACCAAATATCAAGTTATTATCTCAGGTTAAATATTTTGTACTCAAGTCTATTGTTATGCAAATAACCTACTTAGTATGCACACTACACCTCACTATTGAGTGTAGACAATGCTCTTCACATATATGATCATTTGTTTGAATAAAATCCCCACTCTCACTAATAATTTAAGAGATATCATAGATACAAATATTTTCATTGTTATGCAAATAAGCTAATTAGTATGCACACACAACCCATCAAATCATGCTCATTTGAACAGTACCCATGTCCTCTACTCCTATCCCAAGTTACATGAATGTACACCATTCATAACTTATGAAAACTTTAACCACAAACTCTAACTCAAAACTTTAAGCAGACCCCGATGCCGACGCTGGGCGTAGTAGAATAGTTCTACTATTCTTCGAATAGTCAAACTAAAAATGGTGAAGGAAGAATTCAAAAATCTTATTCCGTTAAGTTTGGTATCATTTATGTAGAAAATACGGAAATAAGAATATTTGTGATGTCATAGCCTCAGATTCCTCAAATTCGTTATGTATTCTATCATATTTTGTCCTGCAATTTTGTGGCTTACAAACCATTGGATATGTCAGGAAAGTATAAAACAGAATCTAGTAAGGGTAATTATAATTTACCACCTGAAGATAGTTCAAGGGAAAAAATTCAAATAGTTAAAAAGTTAATTAAATTTTCCTTAAAATACATGAACAATTGTTGAGAATGTGAAGATGTAGGTGCCAAACTTCCATAGAAGACTTAACACCAGTCATTTCTATACAGATAATACAGAGCTTTAAAGTTGAATATCTCCTTAACGGAATGAGATATTGAAGTACTTTCTTCACTATTTTGTTTCTTTTAAAGTCCTCTTTCATATAAGATAAACTTGCCTGAGCACAGAACGAATCCTTTAAGGAATTTTTTTTTGATTGGACGTTTCCAAATTGTCCTTTATGAATATCATATTAATGCAGCACTACTGTTGTACAAGATGAAGCATAGATATACGAGGAATTTTAATAGAGAGTGAATCAAGGGACAAAAGCAGTCATAAATTTCGATGAATAAAATTGCACCACTTTTTAGGCCCAAACTTTCTTCCTAATAAGCACCCATGCTTGGGGCTGCATACTATAGGGTGTGTTATTCCAAATGCACTGTACATATATGTAAACTGGTTATATACTAGCCTCACAGTAACCAACACAAAAACATTGTGATTGTTCACATGCAAAATAAGCAAAGAATGTAACAAAACTTTAGTGTAGTTTAAGTCTTCAAATTAATCAATGATTTATGTAATCAGTTAAAAAATGTTAGGTGGATGATTATTAGAGTAGGGGCAATTAACCCTTACTCTACCACTATGCGGCGATATTATTGCCATTTTGGGTGCCCCATCTTTGACCCGCCTCACAAGCGCATTTTCAAAAAGTGCTGGAAGAGTAAGGTTCATCAATCCGCGACAAGTGTGCCAACTCAAAAATATATGCAGCAATGATCTCGGTAAGCGGCCCAGCGGGTCACTGAAGCGGAACAAGTCCAACTCTGCTGCTCGGAAGACAGAGGACCCTTCAATAATCGGGCTGGGCTTAACCCTTGCTCTACCACCATGCGGTGATATTGTTGCCGTTTTAGGTGCCCCATCTTTGACCCCGCCTCCCAAAAACGTTTTCAAAAAAAGTGCTGGTAGAGTAAGGGTTAACACATCAAATACGGTCTATGACTAGTAGGAAAAACTTTCTATAAATATTTATAGTTTTAATTTCATCAAGTTCTTGACGAACTATGAATACTTATGGGCTGTGTATGCAAATAAGCAAAAATTTCAAGAGTCAAAATAAAACTCATGTTAGTACTTTGCTCCTTAATTTTCAACATTTAATCAAATAGTTTCTGTTGAGGAATCAACAGATACAGTAGAAGTTTCAAAAACTGTCAATTAAAACTTTCTTTTTCTATAAACTGGACTCATACAACTATTATACATCACCAGGCAGTCTAATCATTTGGGTATAGAAAGTGTAAAACAACTCACACTAAAAGTTAATCACAAACATCAATGGCAGTCAAAACTGACAGCCATTGCAATGAAGCCGCCTTATTCTCAACATGACGTATTTCGCTTTCCATTTAGTATGCACTGCAACCGCCGATTTTGGCCAAAATCGACGGTTGCACATCACACGCCTCGCCAGAGCAAGGGCAACCTAATATGATAACATTATTTGCTTGTCCTGGCACAGCTATGGTCTAATTACATTGCCAACACGCGCGAGTGTAATATGATGCCTCTATCTGATGCACGTAGGGCATATTGTTAATGCCCTTATGATAGCATACTGAAAGGAAAGAGCTTGCACACTTAATGAAGCTTTTAAATGATAATTCATGTCTGTTTACAAAAGAGCATTCTTTACAGCAGTACTGACTAACAATGTAACAATGTGTTTGGAAAAGCTCGGTTGTACGACAAGTCTCACGGCAGTCCCACTTCTGTTTACAACACACTACACTCTACTATAATACTCACCAACAACTTGTGTTTAAAAAAGCTTGGTAGTATGACAAAATCTCACAGCAGTCCCACTTCTGTTTACAACACACTACACTCTACTATAGTACTTACCAACAACTTGTGTTTGGAAAAGCTCAGTTGTATGACAAAGTCTCACGGCAGTCCCATTTCCCCCTTCTATTACAATGTATCTGTTGCTCTCAAAATAGAACATGGGCGGAGCTACAATAAGGATAGATCATAGCGTAGTCAGATTAATCTTTTTAAATGTACTTTAAACTCACAATGGCAAAAATATTGTGCATGATAATATTATTTCCAACAGGGACATAAGGATTATAATGAATTTCTTTATACATTTTATCAAGTTTTAATTCCAAATTGATGTGACACAAAATTTTAACAGTGTGTTTTGATAATTTCATGTGTACACAAATATGTCCTTGACCCTTGAAAAAGACATTCCAACTGCATTGCTGGGTTGATGACATCATTTTATGCATGTTTTAAAATCAAAATGGCGGCTATACTATTTAGTAGTATGCATTAAAAATTTTAATAATTACAAAGAATGTGTTAGATTGCTTCAGGAGTTATGAAACTTGGTCAGAAGATTTGTTATTTTCAATTCTATCATATGAAGTAAGGATTAAATCAGACTTTATGACTCTTTTAGATAACACGATGAAATAGAACCACAATCAGTATAAACTGTATAGTATGTGATATATATTCATGTGATAGATTTACCGTGGAATATTCGAAAAATTTGAAGAAAAGTGGTGACTTCTTATTCTGTGTTACCATTAGGCAACTTTAACAATATTTTCTGAAGAAAAAGTTTTTGAACTTATGTTCGGGAATTATCTTTGAATAACATTGTAATAAATATTTTAAGACTCAAAGCAAACTGATGTATCATCATCCTGCTGGACTGATGACATCATTTCCTGCATGTTTTAAAATAAAAATGGTGGCTCCCATAGTTAGTAGCATACAGTAACAATTTGTAATAATTTAAATATTCAGACTTTCACACAATACCAATCTTGCCATTGATGTACTACAAGAAAAATCTTATCGCCAGAACATTGAAATTAAATCTATACAAGTACCTTCATTGTCAATGATTTCCACAGTAGCAGAAAACTGATTGTTTCTTATTGAGTATAGTAATGGAACTCCTGTTATACGAATAGTGAATTGTTCTGTTCCTTCAAAAAAGTTATCATCCGTGATCTCCACATCAAAAGCCTGGCATGGTGATCTTGCTGGGATGATCACTGTTGCAGGGATCAATGACCTCAAGTCCTGCGCATTTGCTGTGCCATCTGATCCAATGTTTGTGATTAAACCTGTAACAGAATATTACATACAGTTTTTTAAGGCTGAGTCAGGTACCCGGGTACCCACTTAAGTAGTCGGGTACCTGGTACGAAAATATTGAGTACGGGTACCCGAAAACAAAATCGATCTAAAAAAAAAAATTACCTCTTCAAATTTAGGAGAAGTGGTATATTATTAGGCTTACACTAAAATTACAGTATTTTTACTAACTTGGACCAAAATCAAGCTCTTTTTGTTTCGGGCACCCAGATCGGAATTGGGTAACAGTAACAGGTAACTGGTTCCAATTTTTTTGCTACCCGACTCTGGCCTAAAGAGTTGGAAACACATTATAGTCATTCCTATGTCTGTCTAACGGTGGAATGGCCCTGGCAGATTCCTAGGCAACCCTTCTGCCAGGGCCATTCTATGATCTGTCAAATCACAGACTGCGGAATGGCCCAGTAGAATATATCTACAGCACATATAAGCATTGGGCTCAGAAATGGTTTAGAACCTACTGTATCATAAAATGTAAAAAAAACACTTTTAGCTTTCACCACTGGTGTGTTATACTGAACACAAACCTCATCTGCCTCACATTTATTTATTTTCCAATTAAAATGCACAATTTTATAGACTATTATTAAAACCAAGATAGAACTAAAATATGTTATTTGGAGCACTAATGTTGCACTAATGAAGCACTAAAGTTGCACTAATGAAGCACTAATGTTGCACTAATGAAGCACTAATGTTGCACTAATGTTGCACTAATGAAGCACTAATGTTGCACTAATGAAGCACTAATGAAGCACTAATGAAGCACTAATGAAGCATTAAGCACTATTGTTGCCACTAATGTTGCACTAATAAAGCACTAATGTTGTAACAAATTGTTAGACTACTTGATGTTACATATGAAACACTTATTTCTTAGGCCTGAGCTTATTATAAAACTTAGCAGTCTGAGCATCAAATTACAATATGTTTTCATGGGCCCCAAGTACCAATTTCCCATGGGCCACACAACCCTAGTACACTTCATGCCATATCGAGGTAAAAGGTTTTGAAATTAAAGAGTTATCAATTCTTACTGACTGCTGAGGGTGTGGGAGTCAGAACAGACTGGCAAACTTGAACACTGACAGAACCTGTTACTTCACTTCCCCTGTATAGACTCTGAGGTATGAAGAACTCTGGAATAGCTGTAAAGTAAAACAAATGACAAATTATTTTGCACTGCTAATTTTTAATTAGTTGTTAAAAGAATTAAAGCAGAAAGGTGCAGCAATGTTGTGGAAATGATTCAATTCGGATATCTGAATGACTTTATTTGCAGGAAATTACAGTAAGTTCCCAGCCTCACGAAAATTTGCTTACTCTCTTCTGTAGGTATTCCGCTCACTCAGATTTATAAATATATAATGAGCTAAAACATGCTGTTTTTCTAAGGTGATTACAGTTTCGTTACTGCAAAAAACGTTATCAACACATAAAATTTAGGCAGATAAAGGGTTAAAAATACTATCCATTAACATTTTAGGAAGTAATTCAAGCATAAAATAATAAAAATTAGAGGGATTTATAACAAAAAAATTCAGAAAAAATGGGTGCGAAAAACTTGGTCAGCAAAAATCATCTCCAGTCTTCGGCCTTCACAATCCTTACATATGTGATAGAAAAATTCCTTTTCTATCTAAATCTATGAAAGTAGGTTTGATTTGTTTTTGATGTTTAACGGCACTGCGACAGTTTCAGTCAAATGTGCCAAGAGGGTGTTAAAAACTAAGGTGCTTGAGTTAGGACAGAGAGGAGGGATAAAGGGAAGGGAGGGGAGAAGATGAATGATGAAAGAAGTTAAGATAATAAAAGGAAGATGATGAAGGTAAGGCAGAGAAGGGAAGGAAAGGGAGGTTTAGATCAGGTAAAATAGATTGCTGGTGCAGAGAAAGGTGATGATGTTGGAAATAGGAATGTTCTTGAAAAGATCTGAAATGGAAATTGAGGGGGAGACGTGTGATCTGACGTTCAGGTATATGGGACAGGTTAAGAGGATATGCTTGATTGGTGTTGTATGTAGGGCAGAGAGGAGCATTAAAATAAGCATGAATATTAGAGAAGCCAGTCAGGACTTCGCAAGTTTTGCACATATTTCCAGAGGAACCATGTTGATTTCACTAATATCGTACAATCGATATCATGATTAGACAATGTGCAGTCACATGATGTTGTTTACATCCATATCGTATTCTCGCATGTACTATAGTATGAAATGGCGTTCGCACGAAATAGTTAGCCACAAAGGTATCCATCGTAATCCCCTAATAACTTAATAGTTTCTTTGAAACACTCTAAATTCCAGATTACATGTACTGTACATGGGAATCTTAATTGTATATTAAATTCAGAATAAATGAATGAGATTTAGTGACGACAGAGCTTCTTGAGGCAACTGAATACACGTACTCAGTGTATGCAGGGTTTTGATAATTAGAATAATCCTCGTGTATGTAATGTGGTGTCAATACTGATTTTCTCAAATTCAGCCTGTGCAGTAGTATTTTCACTATTCGTTTCCTATAATTCATAGGGTTATATACAGTTATGTTTGCTTATACTCCTAAAATAGCATTTCACCAGGGATTTGTTATTCCAAATAACAAATCCCTAATTTCATGTAATTCTTCCAACTTCTTGTGAAACACAGTGTTGCTTTGTAGGCCCATTAGTGGGAATTTTTATCAGCATGAACTATAAATTGGACTCTTGTTTCCTCTGATAAAATTTTAAGTTGAGATTATTTTGGTAATAGGCTTATACTATGAGAGCGATTTAATAAATTATGCCACATTAATGCGAGGCTGGGAACTGACTGGTTAAGATGAATACTAACTCTGAGCATTTCTTCTTTTTTTTTTTTTTTTTGTGGTGGTGGTGGTATTAGTTTGGGCTTTTTATAGGTGACTAACCTTCTTTAGCCTGTAATCTTGTTATATTATGTTATAAAACAAAACAATCAAGTGTTTGTTTGTTTTTTCTGTCTTATTCACTGTGTATGTCACATCAATATTCCTATCACAGTATTTAGAAGTAATTGCTAAGGTTCCATTAGATACACAATTCAGAGTGCCACAATAATTTTAAGTACACAGTAATTTGCTTTGCATGATAGAGTATACAGTTATCACAAAAACATTACATCCTTCCAGTAGTTATTCTTAATGCTGCCCTGTGATTTCAAGATTTGTATTGTAAAGACTCAATCCTTGTACTTACTAAGAAAGGTTCGTCAAACATAATGCATCCAATCAAGAATCAAAAATAGTCATAAACATACATGGTTCCCATCTTTGTGTGTATTCTCCTTCTGCATATATACCACATCATCAAATTAAAAACACTTCTTACATTTGCAGATAAATTTCTTCAAAAAATTATTAGTCATGTCATTTTTGATCATGCTAAATTTTATTCTGAAACCGATAGAAAGCATCAACTACTGTAACTGTAAAATGTACAGGTAGCCTGGGGTAGGTTTGGGTATTTCGTCTTCAACTAATGCGTACTCTGGCATTCAAGTAAAAAATTGTTACAAAGTTGAAGTTATTCCATAATTTCTCTGAAGGGGCAGCCAGGATCTTCGATTTTTCAGAGAAATCCTAATTAAGTTGTAAACTGTTACGTAGAGAATTGAGTTTTTTTTTTTTTTTTTCATTTATTAATATGAATTTCTTCAGTTTTTATCGTTATTTCATTATCAAATATGTGTAGAAATAAAAGGTATTTTAAAGAAACACAATTTAGACCCAAATTATGCAATTATTGTACAAACCAGAGCAAAATATTGTCAAAATTTTCCCTAATGTTGTACAGTATTTTTCTACTGTACTAGGAATTTCCGTAAAGCTTTTTATTTATTTTTTATATACAGCGATAAGTTGCACCTGAAGATCCTGGTAAGATTTTGTATATATAGCTTTAGGAATTTGTCATGCCTAGCCTAATTGTTTTCTCAGACTATTGCTACAGACGTGTTGCTATCTTGTGAACTCTGGTTTTGAAAGTTTAAGGTGTATTAATTTTTGCACAGAAGTAAATGTTAGGCTGCAAAGAAGTGGCCCAGTTTGTTACAAATAGAAATGTGTAGGCAACAATATAGTAGCGGTGTAACTTCACATGCTTAGTCAATCGAAAACCACATTTTTTGCAAAGGTTTGCCGAAATCCACTTTTAAACCTCCCCCAACTGAAAATCCTGAATATATTATTGAAAATATATTTGTTAGCAATATTAACGATGAATATCAACACAAAAAAAACATTAACTCTGTAAGAAATCCTTCTAAATAGAGCAGTTTTTAAATTCTAATGTGCTCTTAGCGATCCCAAGTTGACAATGAATATTCAGTAGAAGAACATCCAGGTTCACAGAATAATTTGTCGTTTCATCTACAGTTCAGATCAGGCAATTATATTTTGATGCAAATAAACAAAATAACTGATTAATCTTCATCTTATTTCATGAAAGATGGCCAACAACTCCTGCAGTCACTTGCTTGTTTTCCACTCAATTTCTATCTATCTGAATAAGGAGTCAGGTAGCTCAGCTGGTAGAGCACACAACTGAGATGCTGGAGGTACCCGGTTCAAACCTCGTACAGGTCTAACCAGTTTTTCCACAGCTATGCAGACAGATACGCCGATCATCAAAGCGGAAGTACGTCGTTTGCAGCTCCTGCTCCTCATTCAGCTGTTGAGAAAAGTGGCAATGGTTGAATGGTGCTCGCCATCCTTTGGAGGTGACGTTATGCTGTTGGTCCCAATGGTAGGACAGTCACACCCTACCTGGTTCTCTGAACAGTTTTCGAAAAGAGTAGGGTGAAAACCCGGTGTTTATCCACTTCCGTCCCGATCGCACGAGACTGGCATCTGCTATGCAGGCTATAGCTTGGCGTCTATGCTCCATATAGGATCTTGCCGAGTCCCCACAAGGGAGGATCATGTACAAACAAACAAACAATAAGATTTATTTCGGATGGGAATAAACAATTTTTCGAATAACAAAGAAATAAATTCGAAACTCTAATGTGTTTTCATAGTTTTTGAGATAGCCTAAATCTAAATAATATCCGTGTGCGATGGGATTTTCTATTGGAAACTAACGTTTAGTTTCGTGGGTTGCCCCTCCATGTATGCTACTGTATTGTCGTCTATATCAAGGCTTTTTCACTAGGCCTCCTAACGTTAGAGTCTGAATCCAATGCATCAACATAATTTCGTGGAACTGGTACTAACTCTACATTTGTACAAAGATGTAGACCAAGAGCAATGATTGTATACAAAGAACAAAATACTAATACCAGGAACACGTTGCTCTTCTCTGATTTATCAGAAAATCCTTTTCCAATCTGTAATTCCAATCTCACTGTAAAAGATAACATTTTCAGATCAGCAGAATCTTTTTGTTTTTAGACTCGTTCTCGGTCAACTTCGAAAACAAACTTAAACAGAGACGATGGCGCCCTTCAGAAATCATTGCAGGTAATTCACCACCCACCATTCGCTGGTAATCAGGGGCGTACTTAATTACTCAACTTAAGGAAGAGGGGGGTACATCCCATAGAAAAAAACGTAGGGTAATTCTAATTTTGACCATATTCGTCTGACAAAAAACAAATTGTAGGGGAAATGTTATGGTTATAGATATACTTTTATTTTTTGGATGTTTTGGATAATATCATAGTTGTTTGTTATCTTAGTCGGGAAGAGATGATGTCGGATGTGCTGAGTTTATCTCAATCAACTTAGGTGTTAATGGAATTACTATTCAAAATGTACTTTATAATACAGATAAGAACAAGGGGCCCTTTGCATACTGAATCCCCTCTCATGATCGAACCAGCCTGCAGCAATTCAAACTTCCCTTGATCCGGTTGAAAAGAATATTCGGACCAAACAAGGTGCCATATCTTATAGATCCAGTCGTGGTCATGATGAAAGAGTTCCAAGGGAATAAGACACATATTATGAGATCGTTCCTCATTTCTTGCCAGGGGTGTCATTAGGGCAATTAAGGATCTGAGTCCTTTAAACTAGTCACGGGTGGTGAGAGTTTGAACCTATCTGTCAGGCATGTTTTTGGGGATGGGGATTGTTCTCCTTGTGGTAAAGTTTGTAGCATTTTTAATAAGCGTGATGAGCTTCTGGCTGAAGTTTTAATAAGTAGACCTGAAATAATTAATATTACTGAGAGTTGGATTTATATTGAAATTAGTGATTCAGAGATACATATTCCAGGCTATTCATTTTTCAGGCAAGACAGATTAAATACTCCCAATGATAGAAGAGGTGGTGTTTTATTGTTTGTGAAAGACAGTTTTAATTCTATAGATAGGACTGATCAAATTGCCTATGGTGTGAGCTTATTGTTGATGGCAATGTTGGCAGTTCCGTGGTTGTTGGTGTTGTGTATAGATCACCAAATTCTAGTCCTGAAAACAAATCAGAAATTGCTTGACTGCTTCAGGAAAGTTGCTTCTAGGAGGTTTATTTTTTGGGGGACTTTAATTTTCCGGATATTGATTGGAATTTTTGTACTAGTGGTCCACATGGTATTTTCTGGAAGTTGTATCTGACTGCTTTTTCTCCCAGCATGTGTTGTTTCCCACGCATGGTAGTAATTGTCTTGATTTCATTTTCAGTAATGAAAAAAAAGTATGGTTATACATATTCTGAGTAGCGGTAAGGTAGGGTATAGCGATCATGACCTCATTAGTTTTGATCTGTATTGTTTCACCAACGTTTCTCCAGCTAATAAACTGGTTTTGGATATTTAAAATGCTGACTTTCCTGCACTTCAGGATCTGAATCTAAATCGGCTAAGTCGGCAAAAATCCTTCAAGAGGACATGAACGCCAACCGAGCGTAAAAAGTATGAGTAAGAAATATAAAAAAACTAGTTAGCAATACAAGTGTTAGTAAGTTTAGCTTTGAAACATTTGAGACTTGGTGCATTATTATTTGTCATTCGGTTGGACTTCATTTTACAATTTCTGATCTTTTGTTGAGGAGGTTTTCTTTGGTTGCGTTGACAATGGCTAGTTTTTCTTCGGTGCATAGATTGCATTGTCCGGATGAATTCATTAAGGTGTTTGATTGTTTGACGATCGACCAGGAGAACTTGAAGTTTTCGTTCTTTTCTTTTAAGGCCCAGATGAATTTAGAAAGCTCTGTTTCGCTGGAATGCATTCTGTGTTTGAAAGACTTGTTGTGCTTGTAAAACCGCTGTTTGAAGTCCCCACCTGTCATGCCAATGTATGTAAAGACAGCATCGTTTTTGTGTACTTGAGCTTTGTACACAATGGCTTTAGCCAAGCAATCTCCGTTCAGGGGGCAGTCACTTTTTATGCGGCAGTTGCATTGTTTTTGGGGGCTGGTTGAGCTTGTTTGTGATAGGGTTTTCGAGTTGTGGCTCTGGATGATTGATTTGATGTTTTTCATGTATTCTTGTTGAGGATTTGGTGGAATTTGTGGCTGACTACAAAAATGCCTTAATAGCAAGCGGCTATCAACCCAAATTTGAATACACCCCGCCACCAGACGCCGAATGCAAAAATCGCAAAAACCGGAGCAGAAAAATCATTTGGTTTAACCCACCCTTCAGCAGAACAGTAAAAACTAATGTAGGAAAAATCTTGTTGAAATTAATCACCAAACATTTCCCCCCCCCCCCCCCCTCTCCTCTTTTTTTTTTTGTCTTCCTCAGATTTACCTCTTATCAAGTTGTATACCGGTAAAAGGCCTGTTTACTGGCTTCCGGTTATACAACTTCCTTCACAGTGCCAAGACCATACTCATGACAAAGACGTAATCTACTCCGGTAAAAAGCCTGTTTACTGGCCTCCGGTAGTATAGCTCAAGACCATCGCTCAAGACTAGCTCAAGTCCATCACGCCAACTTAGCGTTCCTGACGCCGGGTTAGCCTCTCACCTTGCCCATCTTTCCTCCGCTGCCTGCACTTTGCCTGGTCGCCGCGTCCTGATGTCATTGATTGGTTCTTCTCTTGAGTTGTTTCTCTCATCTTTATGTTTGTTTGTCCGTATATATTTTTTCATCCTCGGTAGTGTTTAGCAGAACCCAGGAGTCACCTCTGGTGACTGATGGGAAAATGCAGGTGACTGATGGGAAAATGCAGGTAACTACCGTGTCTGTCCGTTAATGTTGTGTATTCAATTGTTGTTGTTGCTTCAAGTTCTCCTGGTCGATCGTCAAACAATCAAACACCTTAATGAATTCATCCGGACAATGTAATCTATGCATCGAAGAAAAACTAGCCATTGTCAACGCAACCAAAGAAAACCTCTTCAACAAAAGATCAGAAATAGTATCCTTTTGCCGCAATTGTAAAATGAGACCACCCAACCGTACTAAGAAGAAGCGCTGACCTGTTCTGAATAATTACCTAGCTTCAGTTGCCTGACGATCCGCTAAGGTGAAACCACTGGTTGCAGCTCAGATCCTGCTTGTTGATAAATATGTATAATTGCTCTGCTACTGCATCGAGCACTTTTTACCAATGTTGAGAAACATCATATTTCTATATATATATATATATATATATATATATATATATATATATATATATATATATATATATATATATATATATATATATATATATATATATATATATATATATATATATATATATATATATATATATATATATATATATATATATATATATATATATATATATATATATATATATATATATATATATATATATATATATATATATATATATATATATATATATATATATATATATATATATATATATATATATATATATATATATATATATATATATATATATATACATATACATATATATATATATATATATATATATATATATATTTATAAATATATATATATATATATATATATATATATATATATATATATATATATATATATATATATATATATATATATATATAATATATATATATATATATATATATATATATATATATATATATATATATATATATATATATATATATATATATATATATATATATATATATATATATATATATATATATATATATATATATATATATATATATATATATATATATATATATATATATATATAGAAATATATATAATCAGACAGAGATGTAAAATGTACTTTTAAATCAGTGATTTATCGGAATCATGCCTGATTCGACTTAATTTCCCGATACTTAAAGAAGATTGCCCCAAAAAATATCCTGAAATGGAAAAAAATGTTCTAAAAAGGGAAAAAAATTGCCTGAAAATGAAAAAAAATTGCTCCGGAAATGATTAAAAGTTCCTGAAAATTCAGGAAAATATTCCGAAAATTGGCCCAAATATTCGTGAAAATTTCCTAAAAATCGAAAAACCTGACCGAAAATTAAGAAAAGCTCACAAAGATTGTGGAATATTTCCCTAAAATTGAAAAACCTGCCCGAAAATCAAGAAAATTGTTCGGAATAAAGCTACATTCTGAAGGCTATCACCCCCCCCTTCTTCCGCCCCTGAAAGCAAAGAACTCTGTTGAAGCCAATACTAAAACAATATTGTTTATTCACAGATTCATTGCGATTTTTTGTTCGCAATAGATTTTTGAGTCGGGCATAAAGTCGCCGTCCTGAGTAAGATGGTCCCTTACGGCCGGCCATACACACAATGTGAATCATGTGACTCTCAAGTTCATCCTGGTAGGTCCATAAATTATGACGTAATCAACAAATACATTGTTAACAGATCGAGGCAGGTTTAACATTATAATGTCCTTTCCAACAACTTGTAAAGGTTATCATTACAAGGCCGGACATTGTTTGCTTAAGTCTAATATATTTCCTTCAACATTCTTACTTATTCACCTAAATTTTTTAAATAGAATTAATTGATTTGAAATACTAACTAATATTTAGAAAGATATCAAAACAAAGGTCAGTGGAAAAGCTAAGCATCGCAAAACTTGAGTATGGATAATCGAATAAATTGATGCCGGAAAATGAAGGAAATGGAAGAAAATTTCCCGAAAATATAAGAAATTGCCTGAACATTTTCCCGAAAATAAAATAAAATAATTTACTAGCGGCAAATTCATCACCAAATTGTGTGGGCGATATATTTTACTTATAAATTCATTTTTGTACAGTTTATTTCGTGAATATGTATGAATACTAATGTATTCCGGTACTCACATTTTATTCATGAACCCCCACCTAATCCCCCTTCTTCCTCCTCACTGAATACGCCACTGTTTAGAGAGCTTCCTCTTGATTTTATTTGTATAATCTCCACTGTCAACCATCAAAGTGGAAATGATTCATTGTTAAAACACTTTTAAATTACCTGGATCGTATAATAGTGTTATCGTGTTGTTCTGGAGTATCGTTGGAGTTGCAACGTTGATTGTAGCTATGGTCCATGACGTCATCATAAAAGCTGTTATATCTACTATGCTTACATCCATACAAGACTCATCGGGTGACAGTGCTACGTAATACTCGTTTCTATCTTGGTTCCAACTTTCTGCAGTAATAGTGTATTCCGATGAATCAGTTGTAGAAGATACGCTGAAATCTATAAGAGAATTGAATCAAAGTATTCACACGGGTAGGAAATTTTCCAAAAGTGTATGTGTGGGAGGGGGGGGGGCACAATCTCTTAGGGGGAACTTTTAAAGTCATATGTCTCCCATCCTAATCTGTAGATAAAATAAGTAAGCCCAAAACAACAAAGTAAAGTAAAAGGCGTACTTCATTTCTAGAACGGGGCACTTTTCCAATGGAGGACATATTCCTCCCATACATGAGACTGACAAAAGTCGCCAGTTTCCTACTATTAAGACAGTAATTGAGGGACACATTTTATTTTGAAAAGGGGCACTTTGGTTATTTTTAGGAAACGTGGGGCTCGGGCACGCGCCCCAGTGACCTCACCCTCACTCCGACACCTATGTGCATTCATTATCTGTAAATAGCTGACGTTATTCACTGCAAAGTACCAATAACCCTACAGTTGGTTGAGACTGTACGGGTCATTTACGATGGGATATACAAGATAAGATAAAATAAGATCAATGTATTTTGTCCACAACAAAATATGGAAATTTGTCGCCCTGTAGCAAAACGTCCAAAGATATTTAAAAAGAAATAAAAATATAAAAAATATAAATATAAAAGATACATTAAAGTTATATATAAAAAACCCCAGTAAATTAGGAAAAATAGAAATAAAAATTTCGGTAAATGGTAAAATACAATAACGTCCAAGATGTAAATATACATATATAGCCCCACATAAATACACATGTATACACATACCTACACACATACATACGTATACACACATACATACGTATACACACATACATACGTATACACACATACATACGTATACACACATACATATACACCCATATACATATACATATATAAATGAGTATAAAAATTTGACTAAAAATATAAAAACACGAAATATCGGACCGCTTTTAAGTTGAATAGGGGAATAGAGTTGGATACAAATGAAAACCTGAATCTGTTATGCTTGGACCGTGGCATACGAAGTCTTTTCCGTGAACGGCAGAAAATATATAGTGGGAAGAGCGGATGTGTGTTGTCATTCAATATTTTAGTTATTCACCAACAAGACGGCTTGCGGCCCTTACGATATCTTCCAATTTACTAGTTGAATCTTTTGTAAGCAACCCGAATATACAGATAATACTGAAAGTCAACACGCTTTGTATTACTGACTGGTAAAAGAGCTTAAAAATAATATTGTCAACTTTGAAGCATTTCAGTTTTCGTAAAAAATACAACATTTGGTACGCCTTGGTTCTAGTTGCATCAGCCTGGTCTTTAAAGGTAAGTTTGCAGTCAATGATAGTGCCTAGATATTTGTAATGGTCCACTTGTTCAACAACCTCATTATTAACCCCGATTGGAGCACGATCACATGACCGTTCTCTAAAATCAAACACCATCTCCTTGATTTTTTTACAATTCAATATCAGATAGTTTTGATTGCACCAAGTAAGAAAATCACCAATTTCATCCTCACACGGAGCAGTAGTGTTATTATGTTATTATTGAGCAAACATCATGTTTACTTCTGCAATCATTAGTGTACAAGCAAAAGAGGATAGGAGACAGACAACAACCCTAGGGCGCCCTGTACTAATGGACCAAACAACAGAGCATAAGCCATTCATCCTAACAAACTGTGGTCTGTCTCTTAAATAATTTAAGATCCATAATAATAACCTACAATTGACACCCATACCTGACAATTTGTTTATCAGCAAGTGCGGCTGGATGGAATTAAAAGCACTTGAGCTCGTTAACTACAATTTCTCTCATGATCAACGTCATACGATAATCACTTAATTGTTTTTATCGAAATTCTATATACATTCTAGGCGAATTAACTATTTACATTATGACGTCTGAAGCTGGATAACATCAAAAAAATCCTTTTGTACTTTTATGAAATTACACAGTTTAATAATTTAGGGGTGAAAGGGTTGGGATGAGGGACGGGGTCGAACAACCAACTACTCATGGTTGAATAAATGATAATCTAGTGAAATGTCGAAACTGAAAACATTTTACCTGTGCAAGAGTTAAAAATTGTTAAATTTGGTCAAATTGATGTAAAGCTGATCAAACAGCCAATTTGATATCAGAATTTTCCTAAGTGAGAAAGCAGCCCTTTACCAGTCCGGAAGAGGTCCTTTTTTAAGGAATCTGTAAAATACCTGAAATAATAGACGTCCTCAGCCGTTTTCTTCATATTTTTGCGATAAAAATGTACAAAAAGATTACGTCAGAGATCAATTTGTCATACAGAATGTAAGATTTTGAAATGTGTAATTTTATTCCTTAGAATCTACAATCTCAACAACAAAGTTAAACTATTACAAATATTTTGATTTTTAAAAAGGACTGTTTCCCGCCAAAAACTCTAGCTTTTTCTGTGACTTTTCCTCATGTTTCAAAAACAGAATGGTAAAATATAAAAAGGAAGTGGATGATATTTAGCCATGAGAGCAAATGAAAGTTTATCATTAGAATATTTTCGCAGAGGTATCTAAAACTTGAAATTTATAACACTGCATAAGCCTTTAAGTTAGTATAGCAAAGCATCATGGGAAATATCAAAAAGTGGTTACGTCCATTTCCGAAAAATTCCTAATTCAAGGAACCTTTTATTTCATAACTTCTCCCGGATTGATAACTCTTTAGAATTGATGGATTTTCTCCACGTCCTTCTGCACGACAGGTTAAGTTTATAACATAACATAACATAACGACTTACATATTACAGTATTAATGAGACTCGGGGAAATGTCATTCGTCGCTCTCTGATGGCAAACTTGGAAAGAAGGTTGTGTCATCATGCTGTTGACCTGGGATATATATCCATAAGAATATTCACCTGCATAGAAAATGTTCATTCTTTTAGTTTCGTGATGGTCAGATGATTTAATTAAATTTTGATCACATTGAATGACCATAACGTTTTACCGTGTGAAAGAAGACCGGATGAAGCGTCTCTTGTTTGCCAAACGACAAATCATGTGTGCCAGTACTTCACCTATCATATTCGCTCATGAAAGCTAATTTATGGTGCGTATTAATATCCAATTAGAAAAGTCATACAAAATGAAAGTCCTCAAAAAAAGTCAGGAGAGCTCTGACGATACTTTACTTCAGATTTTTTTTAAATATCGATGAAATCGTTGCTTGATAAATTCAAGTAGTGAGGCTCATAACGTACCTTAAATTTAAAGGAAAGGTATGTCCCATGAATACATTCAGAAGCGAATGCCGCATTGCTGGTAACGTCACTTCCGGTTTTCAATTTCCCCTATTGATCACGAGAAATCTGCGATGTTATCGATGACACATACTCAGCCAAACATAGGGGTTAGTATGTTATCAATAACATTTTGTATCGACAGCATCACAGATTTCTCGCAATCAATAAGGAAAATTGAGAACCGGAAGTGACGTTACTAGCACGGCGGCGTAAGCTCACTTTTGAATTTATTTATGGGACGTTATTTTTCCTTTAACGGTCTCTCCAGTACCTTCTCTACAATACCAACTTAGTTATGCAAATGTGGTTTACAAATATTATAACATACTAATCTAAAGTCATATATTTATGAATAATCATATTCAGTTTAAGTTGAACGAAGAGACTAACTCACGTTTTGAAACTTAAAAACTGCATAAAAAAATTATGGTACGCAAGAAATTATTTAAAATTAATGCTGGGATTCGATTTCCTCGCTGCTGAAACTATAATTTCATAGCTTCATCCCTAGTTTGTATTAAAATTTGTTTCATAAAAGTATATTTGTCCTGCCCTGTTCTTTTTGATGATGATATATTGCGATTCATGCAGGCCTCGAGAAGAAGGTATACGTGTAGGGGTAGGCATACGTGTAGGGGTAGGCCTACATTTTAACCTTTTGTTAAGATTGTCGTCTTCCAAAGACAACTTTGTCCAAGAACAGAAAAAGTTAAATGTTTGAATAAAAGTGTTCCTTTTTTGCAATCTTGCCGCAATATTTGCATTGAACCTTTTGCTCTAACCTCACCTTTTCAACATCATCTGCGCACAGTGTAATGATGTTGGGGTTTGTTAGAACTTGGTGCATGCAGGGAGATACTATTTTAAGATATTCTGCCTAAAAGTAATGCGTAAAAGCTTTATTATACTATTAATATATGTGGATATATGAAACATCCGCAATAACTTTACCAATTGCTTGAGGATCTATTATATAAAACAAAGCGTCGAGAACATCTTCCGTGTTAGTCTGTATCAAAAATGCTTCAGGAGGCTCTGATAAACTGTCTGCAAGCGCCGTAAGCGTGAAGCTAGTGCATGGCGAGGATGGAGTAAGGCTGAAACTGGTGAAAGGGATTCTGAGATCAGCATTAACATTAGATCCCGAGCTAAGGCCAGTTATGCGAATATCTTTGGGAAAAGGTAGAAGATGAGAAACGGTCGTGAACAGAGAAATCAGATATACATGGGCGGTGCTACAGTGGCGGCGCTACGGGGCGGAATGTGTGGAAATTTCCCCAACAAGATCGCTCCCCCCACTTGCCCCCGAGAAAATTTGGTAAAGTGACAGATTTTGTCCAATTTATAGGCTTTTCCCCTATGAGACTAAATTGCCCCTCTCTTGTCCCCCGTGACCAAATTCCTGGCGCCGCCACTGCAGACGTGTACTACATTTTAAGAGAATATACGATGATAAATTGTTTGTACATACCCTTGCTAGATTGTATTGCTTTATAAGAAATGAATTGTTTATCATCATAAAATCAGTAACACAACTTGTGAAATCTTTTTTCTTCCTTATTTACAGAAGTTGGACCACACGGTAGAACACGAGAACTGCTTCCTTGAGTAGGTCAATTGATTATCTGTGTACTTTATTAACTGGTTCCTTAAGTAGGTCAATTGATTATCTGTGTACTTTATTAACTGGTTCCTTGAGTTGGTCAATTGATTAGCTGTGTACTTTATTAACTGGTTCCTTGAGTTGGTCAATTGATTATCTGTTTACTTTATTAAATGGTTGTAAGTACTCATTTCCGATAGTAACATTATCAACTTTTTCACTCATGGTATCTTAAGGCATCCGAAAAGAATATCATATTGAAATCTTTTCTGGACAATCCGTCATCATACCTATTAATAGAAACATTTATAACACACGAGGATATTGAAGTTATGCAGTCATATTGTTTAGATGTTGTGATAAAATGTCATAGTTTCTGATTTATGAACTTGAAATATTAAAAATCATTGTGTTAAAAAATATTTGAATTTTGAAAATTCGCGCCGAAAAGCCTAGCTCTATTGTCTATTATTTCTAATATTTCGAAAACGGCGTGGTGAACATATCAAATGGGAGTGGAAAAGTTTTAACCATGACAGTAATAAAGGTATTTTCATGAGTTCTAAGTTTCCCCTCGCAAAAATATTTTTCCCAGACGTAT
This sequence comes from Chiridota heheva, assembly GCA_020152595.1. NCBI lineage: Eukaryota > Metazoa > Echinodermata > Holothuroidea > Apodida > Chiridotidae > Chiridota > Chiridota heheva. The sequence continues at coordinate 1,054,589 of JAIGNY010004119.1, forward strand.
TTCCAATTTGAAATTTGTAACATTGCATAAGGCTTTAACGTTAGGATAGCAAAGGATCATGGGAAATATGACAAATTGGCGGCTTCCATGTAGCAAAATGTTCCCATTTTTAAGATCATTTATGTTCCCATTAATAGGCATGCTGCCGGAGTGCTAGATAAATGAAATTTCTAGCCTTTCCAGGTTATTTCGGACAATTTCATTCCGTAATTTTCTGACAAGCACTATACACTACACAATATACATGTACCAAATCACACGCGGGCTTATAGGTTTAGGCGCCTTTATACATGTATGTGTTACACATTTAACTTATCTAAGATATTAGGAGCCTCGATTTTAATTTTCACTATACTCTACGTAATCGATAAGAGAAAAGCCTTATAGGTTTAAAAAAAAGAAGGAAAACTCTTCAATGGAGGGGACATAGGCCAGCAAACAATACAAATTTGGTTATGATGATATTTCTAGGCAAATGAGGATTTTGTTGATCAAATGGAAGCCGCTCACACCGAATGGAACAAACTGCCTTTGCATGTTAAACTTGCGTCTTCAATAATTGTCTTCAAATCCAAACTTAAGACTTTTCTTTTTACACAATGACCGTAGATCTATATTTTTGTATTCTGTATATACCATAATCATTTTTACTCTTTTACACCTATTTCTACATAAATGTTTTTTAAATCTGCATTTCCATTTTAAATTTGCATTCCATTTTAAATATGCATTTCAATTTTAATGTTCGGTACTTTGTAACTTATGAATTTTAAGTTTTTTGTTCATTCTCTTCCATTTTTATTGTATTGCACAGCGCTTTGAGATTCTTCTGAGTTAAAGGCGCTTTATAAGCACCAGCTATTATTATTATTATTATTATTATTAAATTACATGTGTAAATTTATTATGGCTAAACATGTGTTCGTTTTACAGTCTATGGAACAAAGTAACTATTACTGTGAAATAAATGAAGAAGCATGGACAGTCATACTTCCATTAATGTTTCGTTGGAGGATAGAGAATCCATCACAGATTTCGAAGGTGGTTGTCTCGCCCTCTTGGATACTGAAATAGTTGTTTGTGAAGGCAGCCTTTTCTGTTGGAAAAAACATATAAAGCAAATAGAGAATCTGGAATATGTATCATACCACGACAGTAACATTTTGTGCGGCACAAAATTTCAAAGGAAAAACACTTTCTAATTATATATATATATATATGAACGCAGGGCTTCATTTTCAACAGCTCAGCTGTGAGTGGACAAAAGTGAATAGCGGTATCTTAAACTAGAGGGACGTATTATAAAAAAATATATAAGAAAATAAAGAGGATGGTATCATACTATATCTTAATATGGTGTTGATTTCTATTAATTTCTCCAATTTTTAAAAGCAAATGCCACATGTGATAGCAATTCCTTTTATTTTTGAAATGTTTGTTTCAACTGCTGCAGAAAATATATTCAAGACAGTTCGAGACATGAGAGTATGATAATTAAAACAATTCGCAAGAAGCTTCAGTAAAGTCTCTAGCATATGACTGTACAAAATAAAACCTTTATTGTTGATAACACGAACAATATTGACCATGTTACAAGACTTAACGTCTGTGTATATTCTCATTCAAATCCAACAAAATGTCTTTCTATTGTCTATAATAATTTTTAAATGTCCAAAACACCACATAAGGAGCAATTATTTCGTCAATGAGGATTGAAAGCTTTCTGCGTCTTTACGACGATGATCAAGATAACTTACATTGAACAGCCAAGTGCCAATGATTTACATGTACTTACCTGCAGCCAGAACACCAAAACAACTCACTTCCGATGCTTTGCCATCCCTGCAAAATTCAAGTAAAAAGAACCAATAAATGTGTTTTGTAGTGCAAAATTATAGCAGTAATATTGAAACGTCATGATGTTAAGGATAACCATTTGGCCATGCTGTATATGAACGGTAGTGAAACTTAATTCACCAAGGAGTTTTCTAAAGTGTTGACCAGAAACTAAAGTGAGCACAGCCTCGATTATCCTATTCCATTTATCTTACGTCATTGTCTGAATATGATGTTTACAAATTTCATTTCACGTAAACATATCGTTCAGCTCAATAAACAAACATATGAAACATCTTCATTTCCCCAAGTGGTCAATACAAAATAAGAAATTTATTTGCAAATCAAAAATTACTTTGTGACAAAATTTGGTACTCAATGTACTAAATTATGTTTGGTAAGATTAATTAGGCTAATCTATATAACATTAGGCGTTGATAAGAGTGGCGTCGAGCTAATACGATGCGACATAGATAGGCTATGTGTGAAGGACATGACTCGGCTATTTTGAACGTTCAGTTTTAAGTTTGGTGATATTTTCAACTTTGCATCAGAATAAAAATAGAGATAGAGATCCAAGAACTGATATACAGAGCCATTGGGTGAACAACCACAATTACTACACAACCTTCATTCATTCAAAAAAATATTCATTCTCATCAGACAAAGGAAAATCATTTTTTACTTACGTGTGAACGTATTGGTAACAATTGGCATTAGGATATAAGCCAGTGGTAACTACTTGCAAAGTATAAGTGCCAGCCACCTCTTCCGAAAAGAACAGTGTGGGCGTGGCTGATATGACTAACGAGCCGCTAAAAATAAAACGGAACAACAAATGTACGTTGATTTCTTGTTCATCTTTACAACATTTATAGTGTAACATCACATATAGCAGTAAATTTATAATGGAAAATGTATTACGCATTATATTGTCAACGCTTTGGAGAAAAATGAAGTTTTAAAGACGGGCATAAGATACCAAAGTAACTGTTGTATAGAATAACGTCAAGAAAAATCAAAAACATTGTCAAATCTTTTGGTGAAGTTTGTCGATAATAATAAGGTAGATAGGTCTAGAATCTCAAGTGTTAATTTTTGCCACATGCTCTGTCTATTGCAATATTTTGATGGTCATGGTGTTGCAAGAACTTGTTCAAATCTATGAAAAAGCCTACTTTATCAAATAAAACGCAATAGAGTTGATGTATCGTCAAGAGGTGAGGTCTTACATAAGTACAAAGTATCCTTGCTTACTAAGATATTATCAGCGATCACTACTGTTTAGACAGTTTTTATAATATATTGATACAGGTGATATTACTAAGATTTGATAGTATATTGTAAGATATTCGATATATCGTAAATCTTGCGGTTAGCGAATATTCAAAACGTTATGTATTCCAGAAAATAAAAAAGATAACATCTTTTTATTAAGTATTTGAATTAAAGTCATATCTTGAGAAGATATTAAGTTTACCCTGATAAAGAAACCCCGTTATTATCCATGAATCTCACTGGCTGGGTTAATACAGCGTTCACACCAGAAGAAATCAAACGTGCACCGTTGAGGCTATTCCCATTAGCAATTGGTACAGTGTTACAGTTGTTTGGGCCTAATTCATATAACTGAATTGTAAATTGTAGAGGAACAACACTTTTTGGATTTCCAAAGACGTCTAGATCACTTATTTCAAGATCCACAAAGAAGTACTCAAGAGATGACGCAGAATTCGTTGCATTTATCGTCAAAACACAATTATTTTCCTGTAAAGGAGGCAAAAAAGAATATAAGAAAAATTAACAATATGTCCTGAATAAAATTTCTTAAGCTAAAATGTATATATAAGGGTGTTTCAGCAGACGTTACGAAGTCACGTGACTTTGTTTACATCGCCATTTTGTCGGTCAAAACCAGCCGTCTGCTGTACACTTAATTAGACTTACATACGTTTACATGTTGTTATATAAGATTATTTTGTAAGATAATTATGCTGGAATCTTGCTGTGCCGTTGGTTGCACTAATGTGCGGGGGAATAAAAGGACGTTTTCTCGATTTCCATCTGAACCTGGTCGACGTTCGAAGTAAATTTCTGCTGTACGACGATACGGCTTTTAACCTACGGTAGGCCCTACACACTAGGATTTGCAGCGAGCACTTTATATCGGATTGTAAGCTTTGTCTGAGTAAGGAACAATCAGATGGTATTAACGGTAAAGTTACTTTTCGTATGTTTGGTGAAAATATAACTTACTTAAGGAAAATATAAAGAAAAATCGGAAGCGACCAAAAAAAATGCAATCAGCAATATTAGCTGAACTGGTACTGGTAGGATAACATGTAGTATGTTTGTTGTACGTGTGATGTGACTGAGCTGTGTGAAGACGCGTGAAAGGCAACGAAGCCGCTGCCCTACAAAATGGAGTCCAGTTGACTTAATAGTCACGTGATGAAATTCCTCTATACAGCACATATGTTGTTGTCAAAATCTCAATGGTGTCAGAAAGACGACAAACTGCGTAAAATTAACTATTATTGTCATTCTTAGTCAAACGCATATACAACAATCATTCACCCTTTTTGAGATATTATACTAGAACAAAATTCATTCCTTTAAATTATGCTTACTGTAGCGTTGCATATATACCTTCATATGCAATCAATAACATACATATAAAGACATATTTCTTAGAATGATTAAATTTGTGTCTTTCAGTGGATAGTTTAGTAACTGCAGATGCATGACACGTATATACAAGAAATTACAGGGGCAAAGATGTATGCGCTAAATTTTCGACTTACATTTATTTGGAGTATATCTGGATCGTTACAACTGTTGGTAGGACACGTCCCGAATCTACATCTGGTCGGATCGTCGTTTAAGTCGTATGCTGATTAAAAACATATTGTTATACGATTAAGTTTCTTTTGTATTTATACTTTTTGCTGCCGTTGAAATCGTCCCTTGAACGAAGTGGCATCATCCATTGTCTTTAGAGTGTTTTCAATAGCATAGGATATGGATGTTTTATATCAAGAATATATGATATTAGGCAAGTGTTTTCCCAATCATATATAGAAATACGTTTCATACATAAAAACATTAAATTTAAATGAAGATGAACAAATGGTAATCAATTCTCAACCAGATATACAAAAACATTAAAAACGAGAGTGCAAGTTAAAGGATAAGTATCAAGCACCCTGCTTAAAATTATATATGTATTTTTGGTTTTTCCCCTGTCATGCTGTGATTTGGATATGTCATAGAATCTAGTAAAGTAATTATAACATACCATGCACCAGACAAGTATTAAAGAGGCGATAACGTCATATGTGCACAATATTTATAATTCCTTTCCAATTTGTTGATTGGTTGAAATTTTGCTGCGCGATTCGTTGTCTCGTATTGCAAGGTATAAAGTTATTTAAAACGCCGTGAAGGTCACATGAGATAGCCCAGATGGTTGCGGCGATCGCGAGTAACGTTTCTTTTTTTTCAAATCATGTCGTGAGTTCAAGCTCCGGTAAAATTGTTTATTTTGACTTTTTGCTTTCATCTTCTTCTTTTTTTTTCTCAGCAATTTTTCATTTGGTGACTATCATTGTTGTATTATGATACTAAAATTTCACTTTCGCTTTCTGACAAAAAAGCATTGAAAAAAACAAGTAAGCTTCTCGTCACAGTAACGTAATGCGCTGTGTATGTAATTCTGCACACACGACGTACATGCTAGTGTCTGGCTGTACTGTGTGGTACAATCAGAAAGAGGATCGGATCTTGCCTCCACAACCGGAAGTGACGTCAAATATAGTATACCCCATTTTTACCGTATTTTACTGAGACGAGCCTCCCTCTTTAAGATAATGGGGATGAGGTTCCTAATCTATGCAGCAGATTTTTCACCCCATTCATTTGACACTATTTTGTAGTTTCTTCTTATCTTCTCTTTCATCACTTCATATACGGTGAATTTGCTTGACCAATGAACTAACCCTTTCATATATCATAATTTTTATCAAACAACCATTAATTCATATAAAATAAGATATTGTCCTGCCGAAATTTTGAAATTACGAAACACATACAGCGGATTTTGACTTATTTTGCAGTCGGTTGATGTTCATTTCATAAAACAATCATAATATATTGTTAAGTCGCGGCAATTGAAAATACGAAACACATACAATGGCTTTGAGCTATCTTGCAGTCTGTTGATGTTCATTTCAGAAGTACCAAACAATAATAGTTTTTTAGTGTTAACTAGAATAATACCTATTGCTGGTAATATTTTTTGTAACTACGTTACAAAGAGAGAGATTTTTTGTCACCTAACCTCTTTTTTTGATAATGATTTGCTACTACAAGTACGGGACAGAATAGACTGACAGGTGCGTCTCCTCTGTAGTGTTTTGGGTTTACTCCAGAGCACCACGTATCGATCATGGAACCGTGAATACCCTCCAGTTAATGTAATAAAAACCAACAAAATGAACACACTTATGTAACAATGTCACAGACCTTTCTCCTTGTGTAAGCAAGATAATAATTGAATGAGAATTAGGTACCTAATTCAATGAACATAATTTTTTTCTTCTTCAAAAAGCGACACAATATATTTTGCAAAAATACTGAACCAATCAGTAACTTGAATAATCATTTACTTACCTGGTATAGTAACTTGAATTGTACAGCGTCTTCCCACTCGCAAAACTGGAATCATAGTTGTAACAGGTGGCACATTCAGAATGTTCCGAATTCTCTGATCAATTTTTGTGACGGTTTCAAAATTACCGCTCAAAACATTAGCCAAACAACACACCGACGTGCCACTAATAAAAAGAGATTTTATATGGTATAAGCATTCCATAAAGGACCTTGTTTTACCAATTTGATTTCTGCACCAAATTGTAGAATGTATTAATGATAGAAAATAGAAGCGCACAACGGGGATTCTGAACCATTAAAACCTTAAGAATTAACAATGGAATATTAACCTTAACAATGGAATATTAAGTATGACCAAAGCTGTGTAGAAGCTCTTTGGTATGACCAACATAAATCAGAAACTTAGTCTGGTGATAGAAGAGCTACGTTCCAGGGAATGCTGATGTGTTAACTCCTCAACCGTTCGCAGCCATCATTCATTTACCGATCAGGGAAACAACGAAAGTGGTATAAGGCTAATTTTGTCTAACACCCTTTGGATTTAGGGAAATCCGATTTAGTTGTGTATGAGCCACGACCACTATTATAAACTGTAATTATGAAAGGTAAAATCAACTTTACAGAAAGAAATACAAAACTGATATTAATTAGATCACTATAAAGTGCTGGTCGAACTATTTTTCGGAGGTCAGTAAGGGTCCTTGTAATTGAGTTCTTTAAAGCGTGTGCATATTGCCGCTTGTAAGAACGATTTTAGTAAGGACAGGAGTTTATCATAAGTGAATAATTATACTTGAAGCCAAATTAAGAAAAAATTAGTGTTCAAGCGATGGAGATAAATGTTCCATACGTCCTAATAGCTTCGCTGCCACATGTTTTGATTTCCATACCAAGACATTACATACCACAGACCTTAGATTTGGTCGTGACCAGACAAAAGCTCATTTATTAAAGTCAAAACCTATTGTCAATGCAGCTATGGTGTTAGCTATGCAAACATGCAATGCAATATAATTTTTAGTTTCTGCTACAAAAGTGTTTGCTTTCTAAACGTTTTCAAATACCATATTAACTCACAAGTATGAACAAATACATTCTGATTTTTCTTTTGAAGACGTGAAAAAGTGCTTTTCATCAAGTATGTACAAACAGTACCCAATTTTGTCACGCATCACGGAATTGAACAAATAAAACGAACAGTTAAGTTGTATTGCAATGAGTGACAATATGGCATGCATTTCAACAACATCCGTGTTATTGTATACCCATAGACCGTCCGTTATAGACTGTGGGCCAAAGGTATCTATTCTGCACTTTCGTAGTCCACCTCTTGGGGCAACACAAAAATTACATTAATCTATGGGGAATAACTTGTTTATTGCTACAATTTTAAAGGAGATACGTTTTTCGTATAAAAGATCAACAAACCTAGAAATTCCGGGTGCTTATTATATTTTTATATTTGCACTTTCTTAACAAAAGGCGGTTCGTTCGCTCAGACAACCCCTTCCCCTCCCCCACCCCTCCCCTCCCTCTACCCCCACCCCACCTACGGGCCTGTAATAAGCTAATACTTTTTTTTTACATAATAATATATGTCTTGCAGAGTTCATCCTGTCTTATCCAAAGACTTCAATATTTCCTTTTTTCAAGGTATTTATGTAGTCGTGCACTTCTCAAGTGGTTGTCATATACAGTACTGTATGTGGCATTGACATGTCCGCTTTTGGGATCCTGTAGTCTAACATATAAAATGGGTCTATGACTGAATTGACATACCTACACAATGATGTGACTACCTTATTTGAGGTAAAAACAAAATTCAAATTCAAATAACAGGTCCTAAATGGTTATGGAAGGTATGGAACGTATACATCAGTCGTTGGCCCCCAGTTTAGTGACTCATTATTCGAATTTACACACAATATATTCATTTCATAAAGATATTTTCCTAGGGTTAAAAAACTCACCACTGGGGGAGGGATTAATCACAACGGATGGGGACATCCCCCAGTTAGTATATTAAATAAGGCTATGATTCATTTAATGAAATGGGACATAGTCTTTTAAAACAAAAATCATGAAAAAACAATTAATTGCAAAAATAATGGCTTCCTACAACTTCAATATATACTGTTTAAAGTCTTCAAAAATCCTGAATTTGTCTCTTTTTTACCAGTGGTTGCTTATTCCGTCATCAAAATCTTATTCAAAATGTATTCTTTTACAACAATAACAGAGACTCGAGTTTTTATATTCAGCAGATTAAAAATGAGTAAGACAAAGAACGTAAAATAGTTCATCTTTCCATTTACCGTAATGATTTTCTTCCTTTCTATAATCAGAGACAATATTGTGTCATTTAAAAGAATAATTACTCAAAAACTACATTTTAATTAGTGCCATCACTTTGTACTGTGGCCAAAGTCACAAAATCAGTGAATTAACAGCAGTCTTGGGCATCTAAATTGCCAAAAAAAGACCGTTTTTCATAGTAGAGGGTGCTCTTCACATCCAATTAACATGTTTTTGTTAATACTCCTTAACGTCCAAGAAATTTTGGTGGAACTTATTAGTTTATCAATAAGCAAGTTATTCCCACAGATTGATGTAATTTTTGTTTTCCCCAAAAGGTGGACTACGAAACTCCAGATAGGAAGGGAATTTTGAGCATTGCCCACAGTCTATTTCCTTTTTTATATAGCGAACCTTGGGGTTGCTGTTGTTTTGATCTTGACAGATATAAACCACACTTACATTTGCACTTTCATTCCAATTAGAGTACATCTATAATGTTTGACTCAATTACACTTGGAAGTGACTGTTAAATTATCAGTCCTAGCTACGGTGAAATCATTCATTTAAAACAAGTCATCATCTTCAGACAATTCTCTTTGGATATCGCAATACATTTTCTGGAAATGCAAACATATTTTTACCCCTTCCCGTACAATTTAAATCTGCGACTGGACTTTTCCAAATTGAAAAAAAAAAGCATTTAAAAAGGAACTGTTTATGTTTTGATTTAATGCCATGTAATGTGTGATCATTTTTGGAATTGCACTGTTCCCATAGCAAGCGGGATGCGGAGGGCAAGCTCCTCCCCCCTCCCCCCCCCCCCTCTTACCCTTCCCAAACCCAACCCAATCCTATACACTTTTATGACGTTTTTTTCAGAACGAGTAGTACTGGTTGACTAGTAGTTTGGTTTTCAGACGCCAGCACCCTAGTTTTAATTCACCCATCAATATTCCTATAATAATCACACCCCACATTTAAACAACCTTATTTTTAGATTGTTAGATGTGAACAGATTCGCCGTAAATTGACTCAGAATAATCAATTACAAACATCATATGGTGTTAAATTTCAAATTTCTTCGCCAAAAAAACAAAAACAATTACAAGACGATTTGACTAATATCATCACGTTTAAACTAATTTAGGTATCTAATTACAGGGACAAATTTACACAGATAGTAATTATGTTGTTAGTTGCAAAGTATAGAATTGGGGATATAAAGCCGAATAATTTAATGCGACGGGATGTGTGGATGGAAGGTGGTCACGAGCTGGCCAAATTGTAGTTAATAGTAAAAATTGGGTAAAACTTCATTTAATGACTCATTTTCAGATATTGTTTAGGATGTTTTTCCTCTGTGAACTTGATTAATATATGACCAAACGTTAATTTACTGTATTCATCACTATGCAATGTAACGCTGATATTTACGACCTCCCATTATGATTACAAAATTGCATTATTTTAATTGTTTCTTATCTATTGGCAGATTGGGATGTTATTTGCTTACCGTTGTACGGTCAATAAAACAGTTTATATTTAATGAACCCCTGGACCGGAATGAGGTCGTACTTTTCTGGTTCTCGCAGAATATTTGAATAAACAGAGCGCTGATAGTTTCATGAATATGCAAATCAGTTTTATCAATTAGTTTGACTTATACTGTGTATTTACACTTCTCTGTTAGTATTTTCGAGTGCTTTATATTTGTCCGGGATTTCACACAGCCTTTTTATTTCTTTGAATTGAAAGGCATTTTTAAACTTAAAGGTGCGATATCGGCATAAGGATATTCAGATCTAATTTCTTGTTGGTTGAAATTTCAACCAATGGTTATACGCGCCTCATTTGATATTTATAATACAGCTACTATTTCATTTCAGCAATGTTGTGGCCGAATGGATAAGACGATGGGCTTCGAGCGATATGCTTTTGTACCAAACGTCTGAACGTAACGAGTTCGAACCTCGTCAAGGCAAAACTGAAAAGATGGAGCTGTTAACCGACTTAATTTCAGTAAATAGCTCCATTATTAAACTAACGACGAATTTGTTCAACTCGGCCGTGTCATGTTACGACACATACGTACAACGTGCGTGTATCTATACCTAATCTCCATACACTCACTGTATAATATACCTTCTATTGTTATACAATTGATGATGTGCGTAAGTACATGGCATGTACTTACTGACGTCATTGTGATTTGTTTTGAGACGACATCGCCTCTTTAAGTAGTGGAATTTTGTATCTGAGTAAACTACAACACTATAGGGAATATTACGAGCTTCTCTGAATATATTGCTAACTTCTTAGCATTAAAGCAATATTTACGAAAATTTAAATCAATATATAGTAAAAGTGACACTTGATACAACAATTGTCAATCTAATACCAATGATACAAGCTAAGGATCGGTGTGTAACCCGCAAAACATTCTGGGTTGACAGTTTAAATTTACTAATCTATCTGCTAATACAGAACGTGAAAATGACCTACCCGACATTTAAATATTATGTTTTGTGATACGTTTCGTGGTCCTTTTTTTATGTGTATTACTTTACTTATATACTATACTTTATCAGCCAATGTATATACGTGTTAAGTCGTGTTACTCAATCGCACAATTTCATTGAAGTCTATTTAATAGATATATATATATTTTTCAAGATGTATCTTATTTCATTCGATGTACAAGTGATTTGTACAGTTCTTGAAATGAAAGTTTTTTCCGTTGTTTTTCATAGTTCAGTGTTGATAACTAAGTTGATTTGGATGAATGTTCAAATGCAGTGTATTGTTATCGAAGAGTAACAAAATGTCGCGAAAACGAGACTCTTTGATGTTGAGAGATCATTTAATTAATTGTTCACACTTATAGAATCATTTGACTTTTTCAGTCGACATGGCTGATTTCAAAATGCGTAGGCCTACTAAACATCCCTATTATAAAACTATTCTAATCTTATCACGTAATTAATTACATTATTTTTCATATTTCTTTATTGTTCTATTTTCCATCATTTGTTCATGCACAGATTCACGATAGTTAAATGTTTCATCGTAAGTATTAAGTTTTTCATCGCAAGTGTATAGTGGAAAACAATATATTGGAGAGTATGATGCAAAACGTCTTGATATTGATTAATCAAGCCTCTGACTGTCAAAAATGTGTTAAAACATCCTTGTGATAGTATTGAAGATGTTGAAAACGTAGAAGTTCACACATTTCATGCCAATATTGTGCCCCGACGTGTACGACATAGCCACATCGTTACTCGCAGCGCCTTTACTCAATATTTCTTAAATAACGTACATGCTGTGTATGCCCAAACCATTCCCGAAAAAAAGTATGTACTAACAGTGTATGTATAATCGTACACTATATGTATGGCGTGTGAGGGATAGTGATGCTTACATTTTCGGTGGCCTGGAGATGTTCGATTTTCTAACATGTGAAAAACCTAATATCGCTGATGCTGATGTAAGGCGCAAAACTTCATGCGCCAACCAAACAATACTTTGCAACATGCATTATTAAAAACAATACAAAATGATTAATCCACGTTACCTGCCACTGGTCACAGCTATGTCAACAACGCTACCTAGGGGTAAATTGAGTGATCGAGTAAGATATCCTCCTGAATAAGTCAAATCAGCCGTACCCACCGTTATGGTACAAGTGTACCTGAGGCTAGGCATACCAAACCCAGTGGCTACATCGGTGAACACACTGAACAGTTTAGGGCTGGAAATGGGCTGGATCCAATCGTGATACCTGGTTGTATTATCCCTTGCTGGGGATTCCTTTGATTGACATCGCTTTGGCTGCATATATACTGACTGGGTGCTGAATCAACTGCCAGGTTGTACGTGATTTCCACCTAAAAATAAAAGATCATTATTATTATCATTATTAACAACTTATATAGCGCAATACAGACATTATAGATACAACGTAACGAATGCGCTTCACATGACATACAAATTACATTCTAAAAGACAAAATGATGATAAAAATGGCTATGGCTAGTAAAATATAAAAATACTTAAGATATCAAAAAGTTCAAAATGTTTAAAATGTTAAAATTCGTACGCTGGAAATTGATAAGAAGTATAGAAATATTCAAAATAAATATTCAGAAACAGTATATGTACAATTAATTTGAAACAAGATAACATTTTAAATGATTATAAAATAAATTCTCCAGTAAAAAGATGCGTCTTAAGACAATTCTTAAAAGATTCAAAAATACCGCTGCTCCTGACATTGAAAGGGAGATTATTCCATAATTTGGGGCCATACAAACTGAAAGACCTATCGGCAAACGTTTTTTTCGACGTAAAGGGAATTTCTAGGAAAATACCATTGTTACGGGATCGCAATCCAGGACGTTTTGATAAATTAGGTTTTATTAAGTCTATAAGATATTGTGGTGCGGTATTATTCAAACATTTAAAAATAAGTGAAGCAATTTTAAAATCAATGCGAGCCCGAATGGGTAACCAATGTAAATGTTTGAGGGTTTGTGTGGAACTATCTTTATAGTCCCTTCCGAGAATAAATTTTGCAGCAATGTTTTGTAATCGTTGAAGCTTATTTAATTCACAAATAGGTAAACCGATTAAAATAGCATTAGCATAATCTAAATGAGATATAACAAGACATTGCACAAGTGTTTTACATACATCAATGGTGAGAGAGTAGCGAATTTGTTTGAGTCTTTGAATGTTTAACATAGCAATTTGGCATTTTTTTGTAACATGAGATCTAAGAGACAATGTTTCATCAAGCAGGGCACCCAAATATCTAATGATATGTGATTTGTTCACATTAGTACCAACTACATTAATATCATTTGTGCTACATTTTCTTAATTGCTTATCATGACCAAATAAAATAAATTCTGTCTTTGCATCATTCATTTTCAGTCAATTAGAGTCCATCCAATGTTTAATGTTAATCATGCAGTCCTCAATATCAGTTTTACATTTAATTTCAGAGTTACGATTATTACTAAAAAATGATCCCCTAATTGCATGGTCATCGGCATAGCCATAGAGTGTTAAATCATGTGAAATCATTTCCTGCATGGTACTGGCATAAACTAGATATAAAAAGGGGCCTAGGCATGATCCTTGTGGCACAGAAAAATCCAAATATCGAGTAGTTGAGAACATATTTTCAATAGTGACTCTAAAGCATCGTGACTTCAAATAGGACTGAAACCAGAGAAGAGCGGTGCCTTCTATACCAAATTTAACATTTAAAACTTTGAGCAATATTTGATGGTCTACTGTGTCAAATGCGGCACTTAGGTCTATACAAGACAACGCAGAGACCTCTTGCCTTTCCATAGACCAAAGTAGATCGTTCATTAATTTGGTCAAAGCCGTTTCGCAAGTGTAATTGGTACGGTATGCGGACTGGTAATCTGGCATCAAGTGATGTTTTTCACAATAGAAATTAAGATGCATCAGGGCAGCCTTCTTCACCAAGTTTGAAATGAAACATAAATTGCTTACAGGTCTATAGTTTACAAGTTGGGTGTCTAAATTAGCCTTCTTAAATAGCGGACGAACAGTGGCAATTTTCCATTTTTCAGCAAATACGCCAGATTTCAAAGATGTGTTGACGAGCTGACTTAAAACTGGAAGAATTGTACCCAAGTCATGCTTTATAAATGTAGTTGGGATAATGTCTCTTTCACATGATTTTGTAGGCATAGAACTTATTATTTTCTTCAAGTCCTCATGTGATAATGCATCAAATTGAGTCAATGATGGAATGCTTTTAGTCGTGACCGGTGTATATTTAGGACTACTTGTGAGGTCATCTCTGATATTAGTTATTTTGTTAATAAAATAATCAGCAAACTCGTCGGATAATTCTTGACCATGATTATAATGTAGGGGCAAGGGATTCTGATCCTTTGTACCTGTTAGCTCTGCCACAAGCTTAAACAGTTTCCTTGAGTCATTTCCACACTCAGACACCTTACTAGTAATTGGATCTCTCTTAGATCGAGTTAGCAGTTTCTTATATTTATATCTTTCATATTTTAGTGTCCTCCAATTATCCCGAGTCTTGTGTGATTTCCATATACGTTCACATTTCCTAAACACCTTCTTTTGTTCCTTTATATCATCTGTATACCACGGTTTTGTTGCTCTTTGTGTAACGACTTTTTCTATCATTGGGGCATGTAAGTCCATTGCTATAATTGCTTCTTCCTCGAAGAGATCAACTAACTCATTTATGTTGGAATCAGAAGTTACAATTTTGTTTAAGTCCATCTTCTTCATTAACTCTCTCACATTAACACCTTTTAATTTTCTGTATTTGATTTTAGAACGCTTTACATTTCCTTTGTTTAAAGATATTGCACAATATATTGCACAATGGTCTGACAAGTAGGGTCCTGTACGCACTGCATTATATTCAATTTACTTAAAGTTTCAGTGAACAGCAAATCAATAGTGTTCCCCTTATTATGAGTCACAAAATGTACATGTTGTTCGAGTCCCAAAGAATCCATTGTATCTGTGAATTTCTTGACATCATTATCATTAAAGTCATAATTTCAAATGTTAAAGTCACCAGTGATAAGATAATTATGAAGGTGTAATATTTCATCCATCAAAAACTGCAACAGTTCATCGATGAACACTGAGTTGCTTGGGTTTTTATCTGATGGAGGTGGGTGATAAATACCAATTATGTTCAAGTTGTCTATATTGTTAAGTTTTGCATGCCAAATTCCAAATTCAAAAGATTTCAATGTGCCACTCTTCAATTGTTTAACATTGTAGTTATTTCTGTGAAGGCAAGCTAAACCTCCTCCAGGGCGAGCATTTCTATTTGAATTTAGGATAGTAAATCCATTGGAGTTTAATTCACACGCATCAATCCAGGCTTTGTCGTTGCTACTCAGCCAGGTCTCACTTATTACGCAAAAGTCTACGTCTTCATGTTGAAGGTATGCCTTGATTACAATATCTTTGTTCTTTATGGACTGGGAATTAAGAGAAATAACCTTGATTTTGTGTTGATGTTGCTTTGGCTCGCATTCCAACGGAACTCGAATTAGATTATGGCAGCTTATTTTCTTGTGTGTTTGGTTCTCACGTTCCTGTTTATGTCTCCGTGTAGCGCCTCCACGTTGCCTCTTCTTCTTCTTTTGTTGATTTTGAAATGTCTTATCCTATTGTATACTTCGGGATCTAGGGTATGCAGAGTATTGTTATGTAGATTTAAGTCCCTTATCTCAAAGAGCTTTTCTTTTGTGTAAGTGAACCATTTGTCTTCACTGGCCGGCTCAACCCTGCTTTCTGGTTGACTGAATCCATAGCAAGTATCAGTTTCGCGAGAATTATCCAGTTGAACGTTGGTAAGATTCACAAAACACATGTTTTTCACAAAAATGGATGATAACATAAAAATCCAAAGTATCAAAAGTAATCTCCAATAAGTCATAATAACGTATGCAAGTCTACAATAGTAAAGGCAAAGCTGGTTTCTCAAAAGAATGAACAAATTTCTTAGCGATTAATGAGCGTCGCCTTCAGTCAAGCGCCAGCCCCATTTTCTCCCATTAGGAAATTGAGAACCAAACACCTCCATCAGATAAAAACCCAAGCAACTCAGTTTTCATTGATGAATTTTCGCAGTTTTTGATGGATGAAATATTACACCTTCATAATTATCTTTTCACTGGTGACTTTAACATTCGAATTAATGACGTTAATAATAATGATGTCAAGAAATTCACAGATACAATGGATTCTTTGGGACTCGAACACCATGTACATTTTGTGACTCATAATAGGGGGAACACTATTGATTTGCTGTTTACTGAAACTTTAAGTAAATTGAATATAATGCAGTGCGTACAGGGACCCTACTTGTCAGACCATTGTGCAATATATTGTGCAATATCTTTAAACAAAGGAAATGTAAAGCGTTCTAAAATCAAATACAGAAAATTAAAAGGTGTTAATGTGAGAGAGTTAATGAAGAAGATGGACTTAAACAAAATTGTAACTTCTGATTCCAACATAAATGAGTTAAAAAAATGGGGAAAACTTTTTGATTAATAACATAATTATGAATAGTTTGAAAGTGTACGCAAAATGTGTTTTCCATTTTGTTAACACGAAAGTTGGATATTAATAATAACACTCTATTAAGCGTTATAAACGTTTTTTAAGATGACTTCTGAGTTACACCGGGCATTTAATTTATAACACAATCTTTATTCTGGTCTAGTGATAGGACAATTTCTTACTTATCATGTATTATCATGTAATAGACATGTTTTAGTCAAAAATTGACAAATTAAACCAGCACTGGTACCTTTTCCAGTATAGACCTTTTCAAACCGAGTTTAGCCGACCATGATTTCTTCAGTACTTTGACCAATCAAATGATGGGGTAACTTTTCTTTTGTTTGCCAACCAATGTTGAGGGAAAAAATGTAAGCAGCAATACGCGCGCCTATTTCCTTCATGTATAGCGCACGCATGATACGTGCGCTTGAAAGACATTTTTCCATACGCTTGGTACCATACCGTGCGTAAATTGTGCAGACGGCCAAGATTCCTCCAGTATTTTATTAGTCAATAAGATTCCTCCAGTATACGATTGGTACAATATGGATACGTGAATCTCGGCCATGTGACATTATTTAAATTAGTTATCCGGAAATTGCCGATTCAGATTTGAAAAGGTCTATAGCTGCTCGCGATCAGCGCCATAATAGAAATAATGTTATCAACTGGACACTGATTAGGACCATTCATGTGTAATATGCAACTACAAAATAATATACGGACTTATTAAACCGAATCTTGGTCATTGTTTTTGTGGCAACTGAAAGCTACCAATAACAGTTGTACACCCTTTGTGGTAAATACACCAAGAACATTTATATACACTTGGCAGCAAAGATACCAACACACTGAACGCCCTTCATGGCAAAGACACCAAACACAATAAATACCCTTGGTGGCAAAGCACACTGTATACCATTGGTGGCAAAGACACCAAGCACAATTGTATACCCTTTGTAGCAAAGACACCAAGCACATTTGTATACCATTGGTGGCAAAGACAACAAGCACAATGAATACCATGGGTGGCAAAGACCATGATAACATTATATATTATTGGTGGAGATACACCAAGCACAGTGTATACCCTTGGTGGCAAAGAGGCACCAAGTGTAATAAATATAATTGGTAGCAAAGACAACAAGCACAATGAATGCTCTTGGTGGCAAAGCACACTGTATACCATTGGTAGCAAAGATGTCAATCACAATTGTATACCCTTTGTGGCAAAGCACCAAGCACATTTGTATACTCTTGGTGGCAAAGACAACAAGCACAGTGAATACAATGGGTGGCAAAGACAATAAGAACATTATATATCATTGGTGGCAAAGACACCAAACACAGTGTATACCCTTGGTGGCAAAGACACCAAGCACAGTGTATACCCTTGGTGGCAAAGTTTCCAAGCACAATACCATTGGTGGCAAAACACACTGTATAACTTTGGTTACAAAGACACCAAGCAGATTTGTATACCCTTAGTGGCAGAAACACCAGGCACAATGCATACTCTCGGTGGCATAGAGAGCAAGAACATTACATACCATTGGTGGCAGAGACAATGAATACTCTTGGTGACACAGACAAAAAGAACATATATATACCATTGGTGTCAATGACACCAAGCAAAGACAACAAGAACATTATATACTATTGGTGGCAAAGCCACCAAGCCCAATGCATACCCTTGGTGGCAAAGACACCAAGCACAATGCAGACCCTTGGTGGCAAAGACACCAAAACGTCTGTATACCATTGGTGGCAATGACACCAAGCACAATGAATACTCTTGGTGGCAAAAAAACAAGAAGATTACATACCATTGGTGGCGGATACACCAAACACAAAGCATACTCTTAGTGGTATTGACAACAAGAACGTTACATACCGTTGGTGGTAGAGACCACAAACACAATGGATACCCTTGGTGGCAAAAACAACAAGGACATATACCACTGCTGGCAAACACACCAAGCACAGTTATATGCTCTTGGTGGCAAAAACCTCAATCACAATGTATATCCTTGGTGGCAAAAACAACAAGAACATTATATACCATTGGTGGC
This sequence comes from Chiridota heheva, assembly GCA_020152595.1. Lineage (NCBI taxonomy): Eukaryota > Metazoa > Echinodermata > Holothuroidea > Apodida > Chiridotidae > Chiridota > Chiridota heheva. The sequence continues at coordinate 1,073,578 of JAIGNY010004119.1, forward strand.
AGAGACACCAAACACAGTGTATACCATTGGTGGCAAAGGCACCGAGCACAATAAATATCATTGGTGTCAAAGACACCAAGCACAATGAATACTCTTGGTGGCAAAGCATACTGAAATACCATTGGTGGCAAAGACACCGAACACAATTGTATACCCTTTGTGGCAAAGCACCAAGTACAATGAATGCCCTTGGTGGCAATGGCACCAAGCACAACAAGAACATAAACACCAAACGTGTGTCATATAATAATATACGGACTGATTCTTGATCATATTTTGGGTGGCAATTTAAAGATACCAATCACAATTGTATACCATTGGTGGCAAATACACAGATTGCATTGTATACTCTCAGTGGCACAGACACCAATAACATTTGCACACCATTGGTGGCAATGATGCCAAGCACAATGAATACCCTTGGTGGCAAAGACACCAAGAACATTTGTATACCATTGGTGGCAATGACACCAAGCACAATGAATTCCCTTGGTGGCAAAGGCAACAAGAACATTAAAAAACCATTGGTGGTAAAGTGACCAACATGTGTCATATGCAACCACAAAATAATGTACGGACTTTTTTAACCGATTCATTGTCATATTTTTGGTAGCAATTGAAAGACACCAATCACAATTGTATACCATTAGTGGCAAATACACCAATCGCATTGTATACTCTTGGTGGCAAAGATACCAAGAAGAAAGGTCAGAATTGCTGAAGCCAATGTCCTCCCAGTTAAAACAGTTAAAGTTAAATCATCCGAGCCATTAGGTTCATAGGGCAGATGCTTATCACCGCGGTTTCCATGGCGCAAGTGTATGAGAGCACATGATTCGGGCACTGGACGGGTCATTGCAGGTGAACTCTTCTTTACATCTGAGAGGACAGGAGGAAGTAGAGTAAAATATTTTGCTCAAGGACACAATGCAGCACTCGCCACGGGAATCAAACCCGGTACCTATCGCATACGAGCAAGACCCCTTACCCACTAAGCCACTGCATCACTCCCAGCTGAAAAAGGTTTACTTGATTGAACGACTTAAGATCCGGGTTTCTTGTGTATAACACAAGTGTATAACCATATTTTTAAAGAATTGAATTTAAACTATCCAAATGTGTTAAGTAATGTTAGACATTTTAGCAAATCTGATTACTCTAAACTTTCCTAATGGAAAATGATTTTTAAATACTTTCAAAAGAGGATCTTTATTGCCGTCACTGTAAGGTTACATAACTCAAATTGCTCAAAGGTTACAGAGTGGCATCAACCGGATGCAAAATCTACACACACTTTCTTCAGAAAGGTAAAAATATGCTCGGCTTGCCGAAATTCCAGGTTGCTGGAAAATTTTCTTAATTCCACTGGAGTAGCATATTTAGAATTATCTACAACTTCGACGTAAACAATTCAAGAACATCTTCGAAATAAATGATTTTAGTTAATTTCAAGCAAAATAGCAAGTTGGTTAGGGGATCAATTATTACTATAATAACAGCCAAAGGGATGGAAGCGGATTTAGACTGGGAAGGCAATCATTATATCATAGCTACAGTTGTTTCTTTTAACAGTTTAAGTCCTTGACCCAACAGGAACATTGAAATCCCTGTCCCGAATCTATATCATTTGTTTAAGTTGAATCGAACAGGAGTTTCTCTACTTTTAATGGGTTCCAGGGAATGTAAGGGGTAAGTGCATAGTCATCATTAATATAAAGCACTAAATTGGTCCAAACAACCCGGATTTCTTCTACTTTCTTTCAAAGTATTTGCATGTTTGTTACAACGATACAGAAAAGAGAATGGCAGTGTGACTGACAGCACAGCTATCACTAGGTTACTTTTGGCAAGAATAAGAAAAATTACTATGTGATAAATATGGGGTTTCCTATAATACATTAAAATTTTGATGTAGGCCTGTATTACATTTCACAAAGTTCGACAGCAAACCTTACAAATTGCGTATTCAATAGGATGTCAAAACCAAAACGTCTCTTTTAAATTCCCAATTTCCTTTCGTAAAGATTAATCAATATGCTTATGTTTGGTTTACTTATATCATTACATCACAAATTATTGATATTACATTTTATCTGTATTTTAAACTTTGTCAGTGTACTGATTTAACCTGGCACAGTGCATATTGTTTTGTTGAGTTGTTGACTCTAATATTGCATTACAATGTTTCATTTACTTGTTTGATCACCGTATCCTGCATGGGACACTTGGGTCTCCTGGAAAAGGTGCGTGCCATGCCCTCTTGCATAAAGTTAAACGAAAAACATTACACAAGGGAATATTGATTTTACCCATTCAAGCACATGCCATGAAAAGCACGCGAAAATTACCTTTGACTTTCGCCAGTGCACCACAACTAATTATCAAAGGCCGTGGACATTGACTTGGTTGTCGATGTTATGTCTGTCCGTACGTCGTACCTGTGTTCTCGTCTGGGTCGTATTAAGCGTTTCGTGATAGCATTTGTACTATCATAACCAAATACGCAGGCGACGACCCCGTCATTGTAATTGTGTGTTCAACTCTCTCTCCTTTGACTTTTTTTCAGTGTGGGCCCCAAGAATTTGCCAGCACGGGAAGTGGATATATACCGGGTTAACACCCTGTTCTTTTTAATGGTGTTTAGAGAACCAGTTAAAAGTTAAAACCATCCAAGCCATTATAGGTCCATAAGATTGGTGTTTATCTCCGGTTCCTTGACGTAAGCAGAAGAGAGCATATGACTCCCTTTGACGGGACACCAGTACATCCTAGATTAACTTCCCAACAATGCTGGTACTCATTTCAACAGGAGCAAGTAGAGTCAAGTGTCTTGCTCAAGGACAAAATGCAGCGCTCGCCGCCGAAATCGAACCCGGCACCTTTCGCATGCGAGCAAAACTCCTTACCCACTGGCCTCTCAAAGAACCAGGCTGGTGTGAATCTCCTACCAACGGCTGTACGTCCCCTCCGAAGGACGGTGTGCGCCACCCAACCATTGGCCACTTTTCTTAAAGGTCGGGTGGGGGAGAATATGTAGATTCTGCCCAAATTCTTGCTCTTGAAGTGTATGTGCCCTCCTTTGAAAAAAATCCTCACCTAATTTCGACCGAAACAATTTCCCAGGGTACCTATACATTATGACTTAAAGAGTTACCGTGGTGTCAATTGGATGGAAAATGGCTTTTTTGAGTACCACACAACAAAAAAAGAAGTAAAAAGCCTACCGTCACAGATACTCCACTAACAACAGTTCGCTTCCACCACATATTTCCACCGAAGTACCCAAACTGAGCAGTGATGATTGGCATGGTTCCCAGTAGGCTTACTATAAAAATCCAGAATATGCCATGGAGACTAGGAGGCCATGGAATTATCGAGTCTCCCATTGTAACGAATATGGCCGGACTAGCTCTATTTCTGTTATTTGTCTTCGTTGACGACTCATGTGGATTATCTTTAAGACGCAATATTGTGTGAAAATGATAAATGAACTGATTTGAATGATCAACTCTCGTGCGGTGTTTTCCCAACACACAGTCAATGCAACTTCAAACAAATAATATTCAGTCTGTTGCGTTAGAATAATTGCTCAGTTAACCTAAGTCCTGTATCATAGCAAAGTTGCACAGAGCCTAGTACAAAAGATTATTTGCGACGTTTCATTTGTCTTTTTTCCAATTCATATGTATATGTATTCAAACACTCATAGTGAACGCTTTCGAGAATAAGACGGATTCACAATCGGACTGGTACTAAGTACTTAGATCCGTGATTCAATAACTGTAATAAACGTATATAAATCGTTGTGATAATTTGAAAATCCACATGTATAAGTAGAAAGGCTACACAGGAATTCAGGCGATTTCTCCTTTCACCGCTAAAGAAATCAATATTATTACTCAAGATTTTCGAATATCATGATTGTATATATTGATCTACTTATGATCTACTTAAGTCGCAATATTTTCATTCTTATTATTACACGGTAAAACAAAAGTTCCATTCAATTATCCAAATTATGTGGAGATTTATTACTTTTCTAAACTTCTGCTTAGCATGTAGCATGCTGCTTCTTCGATCATCTCCATTAAGATCAAATGAATGATTACAAAAGTAAACAAATGTTTGTTTTTGAAATGTGAACTCACGGATGACCTCCGCAAAAGGTATAGGCATCATTAGTCATTCATGTTAAGATCTGTCAAGTACCATTAAAACAGCTTTTTGAATATATTGGAATCTGTTTTAAACAAGTTACTCGCCGGAGATTTGTGTTTTCTCAGGACGCAAATTCTGTGATACATTATTGTGCAAATCTTTTTCTGTGTGACAAATATCCATCGATTCTGTCACACACCTTTAAAATACATGATCATTTAGGAAATTGGGAATTAGGAAATTCAGAATTCAGGAAAGAAATTTTAGAATTTAGGAAAAAATCTTTAGAAATACACAGCCATTTTAAGCTGTATCATGCATCACAAATCATACATATAGCTTTGATGAGCAAGTTGTCACACCATTGAGAACATGTATCACTTTCCAATATAATATTGGAGTGTGTGTGTGTGTGTGTGTTAGATAACACTGCATATCTATTGAACAGTCAAAAAACATCTTGAAAAACAGCATCAAAAATCATACATGTTTTCTTTCAAGATAAAAGAAAGCACTGAAACCATTTTTTGATATTTACGAAAAAACCTATTTGCTCTTCAAATAATGTCTAACTAGAATTTCAATTTCTTCATGACAAATTTAAACGTTTTCTTTAAAAAAAAAACTTCTTCGACTTAAAGCGCACAGCGCAACTATATAGGAAGAAAGACAAATTATGAAGAAATGATATAGATAGTAAATTCAAAATCGGAATAACTGATTTTAATTTGATGAAGTGAAATGTTGGGTAAAATAAGACGACCTCGCAAAGCGTTATTCTTATGAAAATAAGACTATTACCTATGACAGATTATTGTTCAATATATCATGAGGGTGTGTTATAAAAGTTTTTGTTTGAATTTTTGAAGTTAAGGTATTTGTTAGTGCATAAATAACAATTTTCTTATGAGCATAGCGTCAACAAGTCTTATAAACGTTTCAGAAACTTTTATTTTCTACATTTGAAGGTACTACTTTGTGGTGAATAAGATGTATGCATGCAATGGAATATCGCCGCCATTCTGGACCCAGATAGCAACGGGGAATTCATCTTTATATTGTTTGACGTCACATCAAAATGATTATAAATGACATTTATGCTAATTAGTAGGGGCATAATTCCATAATGAAAACTGAATGACTGATTAAAACTTTAAGAGAAATTTTGAGAAAAATAGGACAGGACCTCGCAAAGCATTATTTCTATTAAAACAGGATTATTACATATCAGGATGATTGCTCAATGAATTATGAGAGTGCGTTTTGAATGTTTCATCTTCATATTGTTTGATGTTGACATCAAAATGATTTCAAATGACATTTATGCTAACTAGTAGGGTCATCATTTTATAATTTCGTCATCAATAAATCAGCCAGAGTTAAGAACTCAACATATTTTCCGCTTCGAAAACTAACAAGTTTTGAAAATGTAGATTATGGAGCAAATCACTTTTTGATGAGAGAATCCTTGATTTTTGTAGTTAAACGTTTACTTCTACAATGAATTTCTTTCTTCAAATATGTGCAGGTTTCTTGACCATCTTAATAATGAATATAACGTGCCGGTCCTTTTCTTTTAGGTTTTCTGCCAATTTTAAATAGTCGTGCATTAACTTTTGTGTTATTAGTATATTTGATAAATAGCTGGCTCAATCAGTTGAACGTACGACTGAGATGCTATATATGTTAAAATGTTAAAGTTTAACAAAGAGTATAAACCCATGACTTTCTCCACAAATATGCAGAGCGAGCCTGGTTGGTCATTTGTATCCCATCATCTCCTTTTTAAAAAGTGGCCAATGGCAGGATGACGCTCACCGTCCATCGTATGAGGACGTCAAATGGCGGTACGGAAGGTAGGCTTGTCACCCCCATCTGGTCCTCTTATTACTTCTCGAAAAGAGCAAGGTTTAAACCCAGGTGGTACATGATCGGCGGAAGAATGCATGTGGACACAGTCGATTCTTTGCCCCTAATAATTTGATACTTAATGATATGCAAAATGAATAATTCGCCATAGCTTATAAGTGACAAAATAGCTTATGTTCCCGCCGTACCAAATGCCTTTCGCCGCCGCTTCATCTAGTAGGCTACTCCCTGGTCATAATGCAGTAATGAGGCTAACTTTGATTGTGGTTGCTGCCGTTTAGTACTATTGACTTGCTGTGCGGCAGTATTAATGTCAAATCGTACGGAGGGGTGTGTATAGTAACTAGTGATCATCCACTTCCTATCCCGATTCAGAAACTGTTATTCAATAATCTCAACAACTACGTATGAACGATATGATATATAAACAGCTCATTTCAAGGGAATAGATTTTGAATTTAGTTCTAGTTCGTGTGTCACACTTTTATCTGACCTATAGGTAAACACAAATACTCGTGCATTGTTCAGTTATTTGCACATTTTCCAGTTTTCATTGTCGTTACTTTGCGAAGGATTTACACGTAACTAAACGTCTAGGTGTTAAATTCACCAACTGTGCCGAATACATTGGTACCGACATAACTAAAGTGGAGAAGATTGGTAACTTACATGCATCAATTGGTCAATAGTTCACAGTTGCTTATCAAAAGATGCCACTGCGCAATTCACCAGTTGCCATGCAACACATTTAAACGAATTCAAAGACAATATAATATTCCAATTATTTTTCATTTTTTATTAATAGAGGATTATTAAAAGAAATATAAAATAAAAAATTATGTTGATCCCAAGTTCCGTTTTGGAGTTATTGCATATCAAGATTTTATCGGTATGTTGAGAGAGAAAAGTGACTTAGCGGCGTGGTCATAATTGCGGATCCCAGATAATTCTTTATATATAGGATGCTACATATGCACGCTATTTACAATAATGTCGTATTAAATAAGTTAAAATATATTTGTATCGACGAATGTTAAATTGACGATTCATGAGACTAATGATGCTGAACTCCCCAACCCCTCCTCTTTGTAGTTCATAAAGATTGTAATAATAAGATTCGTTATCATTCAAATAAGTTGACTTATTTTCTAATAAACAAATTACATCTTAAACAGGACAGATTTGAAGAAGAAAATGTACTATCTTCTATGATATCTAAGCCCTTATCAAAGCTTTATAACGTTTATTCCATGAAAATTCATGTAAGATTGGCGTTCAAAAATTGAAACGGTGCGTTAAGTCTTTCAGCTTAATAAACACTTTGTTAGTCATAGCAATGAATGTGCAAGCTAGGAGAAAGCATTTGGTTATATGAGAGAGTTTATTTTAGACAGATATTTTTTTCTTTAAATTTTACAAAAGTAAGCTATTCATTAAATGAAATTGTATTTTATTTGATGTTTTGCCATCTAAACAATCAAATCATTCAGTCCCGACATTAATTTTTACTACTTCTGAATGTCAGACGCTCTGGCACCAAGTCCACCTCTTGTTTAGCAAACAAAAAGTGATTTAGTATTGGTGGATAAGAGTTAGCTCACAAAAAGTTTAAAGGAAATTTTCGTTGTTACTTCCACGAAAAGAGTATAACACCCAGTTGAGTTGTATAAAAAAAAAAAACAGGTGATCAGGTATTGACCTTTGGGAGTTACTACACCACATACACCTTTTAAGGTTAATTGTGCTGACGGTGGAAAGGACTTAGGCTTCGGTACAGCGTTCTGATTACTACGTCACCAAAACACGATACCACCATGCCGTGTAACACTGGGTATTTCAATTTATGCAGTCAAATTGGTTCATGTATGCACATGGTTTCATGAAACTACAATTTTTGAAACTGTCCTGCATGCAATTGACGCTTGACACAAACCCACAACGTAGTAATTACAAGTTTCAAATGTCGTTTGGTACAACTTAGCTGCTTAATCCACTAGATTGCAGCTGTCAAGCAACATAACGTATCGAAACAATCAACCATAAAGCATTTGGGTTATACGTGTTTAGTTTGATATCCACAGTAGTCCTAGTTATATAATGATTTCCAAGGCATATTCCGTTATATGTTTTGGGTGGGGTAGACGTATGTTTCTTATCGTCGAACATATAAATCTAAGTCCCATTCTCCATTCTAGATAACCTAGCTTTGGATGCCACCTTAGTTGATCGTAAAGCATTAGGCCTAATCCCAAACTTTTGTTACTGTAAAAAAAAATCCCGTATTTTCTCAAGATAATTTATTACCCATAGTTTTAAATATCTCCATTGAAAACCCAAATACACAAAACACAACCCAAACATCACTTAAGAGTCATTATCCTTCTCTTCAATATTGAATCTTTTCCTGATGAAAAATCCTTGAACTAATTATTTTGAAATTGTATATGGTCACTCTAGCATTAAACGTGCTGGTCATCGATTGTAAGCCACACAGGACAGCAGGAAAGATGAAGGGTTTCGAAGTTTCACTTGAGAGAGATTTATCTCATCGTTGGTCGCATGTAGTTTACGTGGATATCTGTGCCATCAATGATCTCGATAATTTATGCACAATATGGTAGGAAACATAAACCGCGCCCACACGAAAAAATCAAAGTACAGAGTTAAACTTGAAATGCATCTTTATGTGATCGAATGATGCAAATATATATTGCTGCATATATTTCTAATCTCAACTAAAACATATATGACTTGCACGTGTAAAATCATTGAAACTATAATATACGTTGGAAATATGCTTCCTGACTTGAACTATTACAATTACATACCATTTATAGTAAATAATAGCTTCACCATGACAGGCAAGCTGTAAACGTATATATCGCACTAGAGAAATATTCGTGTCTTCTGCAATTTCATTGGGAGACATTCTATTGAACCTACAATCATGGACAAAAGCTTTGAACCTTTTCTCCTTTTTACACCGTTTCAATGTTGTGACATAAATTAGACCTGAAATTTTTAACATTTCACTTCCACCATTTAAATGAGGTTGAACGGGTGAAGAGAAGGGGTCAAATACTTTTAAGGATTGTAGTTGGTTCATAAGATGCAACAACAAAACGCCATCTTGCGATTTTGTTAAGGATCATTTCAACAATTATGTGTGCCGACTTGTTATCATTTCCGATGGTTACCTCCAAGATATAATTCTGATCAACAAATTCACGTTTGCAAGGCATATTGATGCGCATATATTGATGGAATAATGCCAGTTCAAGAAATTTAGAAATTAATGTATAGAGACAAAACTAAAAAATATTGCTCAGTGGATAGAAATATTACAGACGAGTAGCAATCTGTAAATAGATCACATTCCCTATAATATCACAAAATATATTTTCCAATTCCTAGATACAAAAAAAAAGAAGTATATTACATTACCTTGAATGTTGGTACTATGGAAATTTGTCAGTTGAAATGATGAAGTATAATAGAAAACTATTAACTTTCATTTTCTGTTCAGCGTCTTCAGCGGTAGAAAACGCATAAGGCGGGGCTTTGATTCTCTATATGTTTGATGTGATCATATCTTGAGGTGATTATTTTATGACCCCTTGAAGGGTGGGGCAGTCCTGGCGACGGAGACTAATGCGTTTACAAGCACTGATTAAACACTCAATTTTCATTACTCACTGTTACTTTGATAGGGGAAATAAATCTTCTTGCACTGGCGTTTTTAAGCGTGTGGTGAATTATGAGGATGTATTACACACTTATATGGAAGGGCTGATATTTCAAGTTCAATAGTAAGCTTTTAAGTGAGTGGATAATCTAATTAAATACGAACATGATCTAAAATAAATAGATCTTTGGTTACTTTTTGTAAAAGTTGAAAGTATTAGCTCAAACAAAAACTAGGTTACTGCAAAAAGTCATTTTACTCTCACAAATTCCGCAAATATGATTTAGGTGAACGAATAATTTTGGATTTTACACTTAAAGTTTTAAAGAATGCTTTGTCTTGACTTCTGATATACTTGTAGTAGTAACGCTGGCTGGAACGGTTGATTTCAATTTTTTGTGTTTGACTGAATGGATTCTATTTTCTTCAAGTTTAGTTCAACACATCATCTTTTCGTCGGTGAGCTTCTTGTGGAGTGAAGTAGGCTGACCTTTTCAGTGTTGTGTTATGCATGTAGTTCTCTATGTAGTTTAATTTTTCTTTATCTTGTATGTTCATATGCTAAACTCAAAACAAAAACAACACTCCTTTGATCGTCATTCTGAAGTGATATTCACTCAATTGTTAAAACAAAAACTCGAAGGTTGGTGTTTTTCTAACTTAAACACTCGTTGGTGGAAAATTCTTAAACAATATTGGTAATGTTTTAAATGTTTGCCATTTCAAATTGTGTAATAGTTGTTCAAATTTACAATGGATAATTGGGCTACATCACCAGAGAAGGATAATTCTGATACCGGCGAGATGGTTATAACAACAAATACTACATATAACACCCAAAAACAGAAAGAAATAGAAGCTAACAATGCATTGCATAAGAGGAAAACCAAGTACAAGATCTACTCAACATCGAAACAGGATGACAAGAAGGAAAAGAAGGAGAGGATTAAGAAAAAGGATTATTGGGATGCACCGATAAATTAGACTTGGGAGAACGTTGGGAGAAGTTTGGAAATCGTACAACGCTTCATGGTATGCGTTACTTTACGAACCAGTCTTATCACCCAGCACGAAGGTAAGCGGAACAATACAATCAGTCAATCAGTAGCTCCAATAATTTTACCCAGGCTATAAACATTCTGAAAAATTTTGATAATCAATTTTGTGGTAAATTTAAAGCAAATGTCAATCCCCAAATTGCTGATAACTTTTTATCTTTCCTGCTTGAAATTTGAATTGGCAGCGACGAATATCTGAATATTTTAGATCCATTGTGAAAAAAAAATACTTTAAAACATCGCAATGCAGAATATTGATTGAAAATGTGCAAATTTATTACCTCGATTCGGAAAATTCCTACTATTTGAAATCATAGGCCTAATTAAAATATTATTTTCCTCGGAATTTTGGTTGGTTTTGGATTCAAATGCTATAGCTATAATGCAAAAAAATACTGCTGTTACTATTGATCAGATTGTAGATACATTTTCAATTGTATTTCAAGTGTAAAAGTTCTTGAACTTTTCTGTCTTTAAAAATTGATTTTATCTAATTTGTCTATTCCTTCATATGATAGATATTTAAGGAAACGGTTTGGGATTTAAATGCTATGCATTGTCTCGGACATTGATGTTCTTAATTTAACAGTATCATATGATGGTATCATCAGATGGTATCATCATGCGTTAGTACTCACATCAAGTTGTGTGATATACCCATCATAAGTTGCACCCAGCTATTTCATTGCTTCAGATAATTTTGAATCTTGGGTTAGCAAAACATTTCATTGAAATGTCAAAACCAGTACAATTTGCATGAAGATTAATTTTTCAAAGGAAATGTTTTTGAAAGTAAATGAAAAATATTGTAATGAATTGTGTTTGAAATTTGAAAAGAATTAGTGTCTGAACCATGGTTTTCCTGAGTCATGTAAATTATATATTTCTCTTACATTGATTTTGGCCCACTTTAAATTCTACTTTTGCTCAATATTTTAATGTTCGGGTTGATTTATGCTGTTTCTTTCTAACAATCGCACGTGGTGAGGTTCTTTAAAGATTCATACAATGCGATTTATAATATGATGGTACAATGATATTATTTGTTATCACGTAAAACCTACAACAATAGTAATAATTATTTTATATAGGCTATACAGTTCGATACAAATTCATTTTCTAAAGTTTGTCACCTAAGGGTTCTACAAGAAATTACAGATGAAAGAAAACAAACCATTCTGCACTTTTATTTTATTGCAGAATTTTCTGGTTGATAATTCTTCTACTGGCATCAACCTTCGTTCTTCGTGGTATCATTGGAAATTTAAAAAAGTTTCTAGAATACCAAGTTTCAAGTTTGGTAACATTGCAGTATGTTGAGGATCTTCAGTTTCCAGCTGTAACAGTTTGCAACTACAACCAGTGGAGGAAATCTAATTTGACCCAGGAACAGGCCGCTTTTCTTTCACTCATGTATCCATCAGTCCGTGTAAGTATTTACATCAAAGCTTCTTTCTCAAAATGATTAGTACCAGCAAATTAAGAAACATATATATTACAAACCCAATACTTTTGGAACGACTGATTCTTATGTTCAAGAAACGTAAATAAACTGTTCTTTTCATTTCTTCATCTGATAATCACATACATTGTGTTTACATTGTGAAGCCTGTTCCATTGTAATGGCTTCAGTTAACTGTTACAAAATTAGCTGTTAAAAGTAGCTTGAGTCATAAAATACTTGACCTTAATCAAACATATAATTGCATTAAAACTGACGTATTATTTTCCCAGTATTATTTTGATTTCAATTAATTTTATTAAAATGCTGCTAAAGTCCTCCTATCTCCGCATTTCCTCTTCCAGACTCAGGGCTTGTCTTCTCATGGGTGATATCCTACCGACGACCATTGTTTAATGTACTATTTATTTAGAAGTGAAACAGTCTTTAACCTTTTCCCAGTTATAACTTATAGAAGTTAGATGACTTTTTTTAATACGTTTTTAATATGTTTTTGTTTTTCAATGTGAGTAATACAATGAAAGACAGCTTTCCATTAGATTCTTGTAATTTCTTCCCACAAATTTTGGTCATTGGAAATAATGCGTATGTTGCAAGTGATCAAGAAATAATGTATATATGCATAAGAAAATACATGCATAGCATGTCTAGACACTAATTCCTGGCTAATTTGCATCATAATTTGCATATTAAGGTCTATGTTGATGTTCTATTCTGGTAGTACTGTTGGTCAAGTGCATGTAAAATGTGTATTTCAATTGCAATGGAGAGAAAAATATACTGAAAAAATTACTTGGCGATTATAATTCTTACAGACTGATTGCTACAACACACCTTATGAGATAAGACTTCTTTCTATTAATTACTTTCTCTCATTTAAATATTTAACAATCGACTAATAAGCGGTGCGTTTGAAGGGAGTGGAAGATTTCCCTTTCACTACATGGAACGGAAATGAATTTCCTCCACTGAATATGTTCGATCTAGGTGTTCGATGATTGGCTGTTTGGTGAAATCCACTTTCTTTGCAAAACTGATAGAATATCATATTGGTGGCTTAAATGCTTTAAACTATAGTGGCTCAAATACAAATTTAACTTCTTGAGCTTATGCAAAACAAAGCAGCTTGGCTTATTTCAAAGCGCACTTATGTTGATCCCATTTCGCCAGTTCTTGCTGAATTACATTGCCTACCTTGTCATCATAGAGTACATTTGTGTCTTCTGACCTATATCTTCAAACGTTTCCACATGCTTACACCATCTTATCTTCAGAACATATTCACAATTTTTCCCATCCGACCCTTGAGATCCTCAACTGACAAACTTGCACTAGTTACTTTCCCGCCTAAAAAAAGTAGGGAACCAAGCTTTATATCATGCCAGCCCATCACCTGACCACTGTGGAATGAATTACCCTTTAAAATCAGAAACAGCTCCTCCATTGATGTGTTAAAAAAACACCAGAAGACTTTTCTCTTTGAAAACTTCTGCATGTATAGTACCAGTTTCTATTTCATTTTCATGTTTTTACCTTATTGTTGGATTATTTGTGTATGGACATTCGTTTTGTTCTGTAAAGTGCAGAGAACCTTTGGGTTCTGCACTACATAAGCACCGAGAAAGTAAGTAAGTATATACTAGTGCTGATTAACACAAGAAAATGGCGCATGTTTCAATACTAAATCCTTTGTAATCTAGCAACTTCCGCCTAAATGAAGCTTCCTTTTTGTTACTAATTCTTATACCAATTATAAAATATTCCAGTTCGGTGAACATATATGAATGAATGTATTTCTCTTCAAATCACATTTTCCAATACTACATAATACATTTAGGATATATTCTTTTCAAACTCAAGGTTCCTAACGAGTCTATTGAATGGGATGACTATAATTTTACAAGCCGCAACCTTACACACGACATACTGACTGCAGCTCATCGAAAGGAAGACATGATATTGGCATGCAAGTAAGTTGTTATATCCTCATAAATTCACCTCAAAATCTCTCAAATCATTAATAAAGTTTTCTGAAAACATACCGACAATGACAAATTACATAGTTTAAAAATTATTTCAAAACATACGATTATGTCTATATCGGATGATTTCCAATTATCACTTTAAGTGCTGTTCTTAAAAATATGAAATTTGGTCAAAATCAGGTACGTAAGTAAGAGCATTATCATCGTGGTTGAAAGCTCTTTCGCCATAACTGACAGTATTACACCAAACACTAAAATCAAATAAACCTAGAACTTTCCTGAACTGCTGAAGATGAAAGTTTTAAAAATGTTACTCTCTTAATTCTTTATTTTCTATATGAACTGTCAACTCAATTATATTGAGGGCCAACAAACCAGGCGATCTTCAGTGATCTGATATAAAAATATGAAAATTGCGACTAATCGTTGTGCTTTTGGAGAGCGTTTCACTATTACCTTTCCAAAAAATCGTCCATCAGATCAACCAACGTCTATTTGTTTCTATAATGGTCTCAAGATAATTGCTCGAAACCTCTTTAAGTTTTACATCCCATCATTTAGGTGAATAACAAAATAGGCGTACTTTGATTTAATCAAATCTTATTTTTTAACGTCTACGTTAGTTAGGAAAACAATTTTTCATCATTGTAAGTAAATATTTGTCCACTCATTAAGAATACCCTCATTATTATACGGACAGGCGTCCACAAGATGGGAAACTTCAGAGTTGAATGATAGTAAATCGACCACGGATGAATTCGTCTTGATAGAGGAAGTTGACAAGCAATCTGTCTTTAAGATTGATTGCCAAGCAATCTGTCTTGAAGATAGATTGCTGCTAAGCTGGACGAACAATGATAAGGACTTCAAATTAGTGCGTTTATGTATGTATAAGTATCAATGAGAGAATGGCATGTCCTTGTTGAATAGGGTTTAATCAAAAGGGTTTCAAGATAGACAGTAACCACACAAGATGCTGAATCTTTGTGCTATGTAAATAACTTAAGTTTGTATATAATTAATACAAATGATTATTGCAGTCATCTTTTGAAATATGACGTGACAAAACAATCAAAATAACCAGATCGTATAGAAATGAAAAAAAGTTTGTTTATAGTTACCCCTATAATTAAATTAATCCTCATCATACAACATCTTAGGAAAATTTGTACAAGTGGCGATATTAATCATAAATAATATGTAAAATTTAAATGATAAAAGATGTTTGTCATTTCATAGCCATTTGTAGAAGAGTCTATATAACCTGGATACTGTGTGGTGATGATTAATTCAAAATACGTTTCGACTGATTAAAAAAACAACGACATAATCAAAGTAAGCTTTAAATGATTCACAAAGATTCAATAATGAATTTAGGTTTGTGGTTGGTATATAATGTGATTACATTGTTTACCAAAGTATAAATGCCCTACAAATGCATGTAATTAATTTTTTCCTGACGCATTCATATATGTAGGCAATCAAGATTAGGGCAAAGGGTGCTGAAAGGAAAGTAAAATAATACCACATTATTGCTTTATTGCACACAAATGTTTCGAAATCAATCAAATACATTCATTATCAGTTAATCAAACATACATGAAATATAAAATGAAGAGGGTGATCAGTTTACGATCATTTCTTACGTACACCCATATGACGTGAAGAAGTTAATGGAGGGAGAAATCAACAGATTAACACCAATTAATACAACTATTTGATATAGCTTGAAGACGCAATGAAATTAAGAGTTGAGACACGAAAACCAATTCATTAATTGAATAATTAAGTTCTTGACATAGCAATAAAATATTGACAGATATTCTAAATGCTATTTACTGTGGATATTTTATTAATAAATTTACAATGTTTTCGACTTTTTAAGAAGTGACTGTCAATTACAAAGAGGGCAAGTTACCACGTGCCCGTATCATAGCAAAATTCCTCATATTCTATTTACAATAGATTTTATTTTGCATTGAATTTTACAACAACAAAAAATTTCAGTATCCTAGTTTCATCTCATTTGTATATACTGTATTTAAGAGTCAACGTATTTCTGTTTCATTTTTAAACCAATCATAAACAAACAAATTGAAGTGAAAGAGTATCTTTTTAGTTATTTATTGTACGTTGCAGATAATTCATATCAAATACTGTACATAGTAGTTTGCATGTCAATCTGATTTTTTAAATGCTAAATCCCCCACCCTCACTACCACCCGCGGTACGTTTTTGTACCAGTATGTATTTGCCGTCAATTGCAAGGAGTACCGCATGAAATTGCAAGAGCCTTAATACTTCACATGAAAATAAATAAAATCATAACATTAGACATGAAATATTTACGTTTTCACAAACGTATCATCGCTTATAATAATATGTATTACATCTATCTTCGAAATCGATCTTTAAAAAATAACAATTCAGGGTTCCACATAGTCGTCCATACAAACCATTTCTAAAGACTGTCACTATTAATTCTTTGTAGAATATTCATATGCGTTAAACGCGAGGCTTTATGGTGATGATGTCACGACTCGATACATTGATCCGCTTTTTATTGATCTGTATGATGCAGATATTGCAATGCAAAGCAAAACCTTTTTCATTTTTTTCAGTATAAGTTCACGCTATTTACCTGTACAAAAGGACCTTCCCGCGACCGGCACAGTCCCACGGCCGGGACATCAAATAGGATGTACTTGTATGTTGCATGCATGAAGGAACAACACACAATCCTCTTTGTAACTTTCAACTACTAACATTTCTTGATTCACACCCTTACATTGTGTGCCTTTGGTAACACAAATTAGCTATTAGTTGTAACAGGGATACTGTTATAATTACTAGTTATGTTGATAAAAACCGTTACCTATATAGTATATAAGCTAAACATCAAACTATAGACGTTGTACACGTGTAAGAAAACCTTGGGATTCACATTGACCAATTCCAGCTAACGTGTTATAAAGAAAATGTGATTTATAAAACATTGTAGACACCATAGGAAATACAAAGTATAGGTTGTATGTTTAAAATGGTGAAGAATATATATCGGAACAAAACAAAATACATAGGAACATTTCACTTTATATAAATTTGTGATGTATTGCCAAGAAGTTTGAGATAACAGTGATTTTTGAAAGCGTGTATTGATGGTGTGGTAGTTTTGCAAATGTATGGATAATGTGGCTTTCGGAATGTTAATGATTTCCTGAAATTTTAGAGCAAAAGTCTTTAGTTCTGTTTCCCGTACATAAATATTACCTTCAAATTTACCTATATTCCCGTAATCCTAGTATACAAATTTATTAAATGAATTTTATATCAAACAGTGATTCGAAATTAGCATTTTTGTAATTGGTTTGAACATTTTTTAAATTTTTTGTATCAAAACATTAAGGAGCTATTTTCGAGAAAGAAAAAAATATAGATATTTTAAAAGCTTCGACTGGATTTCAACTTGGAAAGAAATAGTATATTTATATACATGTTTTGTTACATGCTCATTTGCACCTTTGTTAGATCATGTAAATACCGCAAATAATCAATTATAAATAAACTATATGTTCTGATACTCAAGAATGATTTAAGGGCTTTTGTAATACATTTGTGTTTACGATCCTCGTAAGAATTACCGTTTGTATATATATGTATGCTTATAATTATTGAGTCAATGATTTCATACGGTCATTGATGATATTAACATGTCGCTGTGTTTGCAAGAAAATAACAAATAATTATGCTATAATGTAAACAGTCATACGATTTATAACAGCAACACAGTCGCAAACTACCCGACACGGAGATTTGATGTGTATCAACATTCCATCACGTTTTATACATTTTGATGCACATCTAAAAATGATGTAATAATTGAATGGATAACCACAAATATGCATCGGTGCATTTAACTGAAAAATTGGGTCAATAACATATTGGCTAATATTTCATACGTGTTAACTGAAGAGCTATGTGTGTAAGATACTTTTAGCTTTGGTACTTTAAGATGCGTTTAAAATAATCTCCAAACATGTATTTTTTAACTGTACAAAAACAAGTCTGGTTACTTTAAACCAGATTTGTCTAAATCCCTTAGAGTCCTCTTTGAATATCAATAATTTAACTTTTACATAATGTATTGATTGCAGTTGTGTTCTAATGACTGCATGAGCCTAATAGCTCGATAGGAATTCATTCATATTTCAAAACCCAGAAAATATATGTATTTAAATTAACGGAGAAAGAAAGGCAAGGTTACAGAGAATACGAATTATGAGATACAGCAGCTCTCAACTCAAGTTTGAAGCAAATCCGAAGATTCTACCTTGAATGATAGCACTTGGGAATCCTGTGGTAAGAATAAGTTTATATAAATAAACCTAGTGGTGAACTTATTACAATGATCTATATGACATATAGTTGCGTGACTAGGGACTTAAAACATTATTGATATGTTTTCAAATATTTATTTTGTTGTTGGAATATATATAGGTTGAAATCAATTCAAAGATGTCTCCTGCACTCTTGTACAAACAAAAAATGTTAGGATTCGATCTTTTTGATGTCTTGGGGAAAAAATTACACAATGCGGTCACGTGTCGTAAAGTGGACTAGATGGAAATCAAAAAGAGAAAAGTAAACTCTAAATTCTAAGCTCAACGGTATTGAGTCAATATATGCCATGGAAGTGCAATTCTGTCATAGCAAAGGTGATACGTATGAAATTATATACATTGGATGTACTCAATTAAAGGTACAATATTTTGAGTTGGTTCCTTGGAGAGACTATATTAATAAATATTTTGTATACAATTTCAATTAGTTTTACTGTAAAATTTTTCAAAAACAAATGTAGATACCTAATTTTGAATTAAAACTTCCTTTATTTTAAAAATTTTGAACAACAAACCCACCGATAAAATGAACTAATAGTGACTAATTTATACTAAATGAACATTCCATTTACAAATATGGGTGAGCGAAAATTGAACATCAATTAAACATTAAACCAATATATCATTGACAACATATAAATCATTGTAAATATTTCGTCAAGAAAACTTAACGGTCAAGATGGTGGGTGGTATAACCTAACGTATAACCTAGGTGATATTTACATGTATAAGTTTAAGTTAAATCCATCATTCAGAATATATTTAGGTCTTATAATTCCATTCAACTTTCAGTTGACGAATTGTCCAAGCTGTTCAATATGTATTGTTAATTTGGTTTCGTATTTCCAGGATTTCATCCAGATTTTTCTTAGTCAGTCTGGCATATCTTTTTTCAGGCAAACTTAAGCTTAGGCCTTTGTTTCATTTGCTTCCATATAAGTATCAATTGTCTTATCATTCTCCTCGAATTTCTTTAAAAAAAAACCGCCAAAATAAATTTGTAATCAAAATTAAGTTCTAGGTCTATTTCGTTTGACATTACGGACGATTTCGGTGCAAGTTCATTTTGTGCAGTCACGTATCGTAAAGTGGGCCTGATGGAATTATAAAAGGAAAAGTAAACTCTAAACTCAACGGTATTGATTCAATTTATATTCCATGAAAGTGCAATCTTGTCATAAGCAAAGGTGATACATATAAAAGTAAATATATTGGATGTACTCGAATAAAGATGCAATGTCAGTGAATTGGTTCCGTGAAAAGACTATATCTTAACTATCTAGGCAAGATATTTGTCAACATTTACACACAATTGGTAGCTTATTATATGTCCATTACAGTCATGAATTAAGCATGTAAGTGAACCGACTTTTCTATGTTGTTTACCTATATAAACTGTTCCGTGCATTTTGTTTGCGAGAGAGAGAGTTGAACACACAATTACAATGACGGGGTCGTCGCCTGCGTATTCGGTCTTGTTTGTCTCTATCACGAAACGCTTAATACGTTTCGGACGAGAACACAGGTACGACGTACGGACAGACATAGCATCGACAACCTTATTACTAGTTGTCTATACCCCAGGATTGAACCCGGGGCCTCGTGGTCTTAGACAGGTATGATCTACACCACAATAGGTAGAAAATCTTGTTTGTTTCTGTTTCCTCCTACTTAAAGTCTATTTTTGTTTCTCTACTAAAGATGAGTTTAGATTTAATGAACATACAATGAGTCACTTCTTTCATTATTTTTCCTCATTGGTTGTGATTAAACATTTTAATTACCATTTCTTGCACTTATCGCTGTTTTCGCTTGCTCCTATTCTTTATTTCCTTTTACTTTCTTCACCGTTCATCCAGAGTGGAACACCAATGTTTACCAATAATTGAGTTAGATTTTATCAGTTTATCCACTTCACAGATTAACTGATTACACGCAATCTTACAATTTTTGTCTTTATTCCATTTTGAAAAACTTAACTTTATGTGCATATGGTCAGATGGTTGTATCACGTTTTTCAACGTTTTCAGCAATATATGTTCAATTATATTACGTGCTCGAAATAAAAAAAAAGCTTGATATGATAAAACATTGTCTTTACAGACAGAAAGCGGCCTCTTCACACCTTTATACCAAGCATTATTTGGTCTGTAGTAATAACTCACATCAATCCCCCAAACATTGGACCAATCATTGTAGACAAGAATGCTAACCAATATTACTCTACATAAATCCTATAACTTTATTTTGAATATGGTTATTTTCGTAGGCAAGAAGGTCTTAGGTCTTAGGGGAATAGCTCGACATTTAAATTTTACTCCTAATTTAGATGAGTTAAAATATAATGCCGCCACACCCAAAGGATCATCCCTGTACATACAAATTAAAATCCACATATCGTTACATGTGACATATTGATTGTTTTTACGTTTATTTTTCATACAATCATCAGTAATTTACTGTGGTTGCCATTGTGAAAATACACCTTCTTCGTTAATTTCTTCTTTCTCTAAGGTGGCAAATGTTAGAGCCATGTGGACCAGAGAACTTTACCAAAGCATTGACAGATTTTGGTGTTTGTTACACTTTCAACAATCCGGAAAATGAGCAAGATGCTCTCATTGTTCGACAGACTGGTTTCGATTACGGTCTGTATCTACGACTTAATGTGGAACAAGAAGAGTATTACAACAGCCTAAACACTGGGGCTGGATTTAAGGTAGGCTTAATCAGTTACTGCAGATAAGTTGTGTAAATATCAAACAAACGAAGAAAGTATTTCATGAGGTATGGATGAATGATAAACACTACCAGGAAATGGAATGGCCTAGACTTCATATATTCATATGGCTTTAATTTCTCAGGCTAAGAAATATTTTTGATTTTATCATGTAAATAATTCTAAATATGGGACATTTTTCCTGATCGTT
This sequence comes from Chiridota heheva, assembly GCA_020152595.1. NCBI lineage: Eukaryota > Metazoa > Echinodermata > Holothuroidea > Apodida > Chiridotidae > Chiridota > Chiridota heheva. The sequence goes on from JAIGNY010004119.1 coordinate 1,095,125, forward strand.
TGATGTTCAGGAATAAGAAAGGGGTGTATTAAAGTATTAGCAAAGGCTTCTGTGCCATCTGTTACTGCGTTTTGAGCCTAGATATTTTCATTAACAGATTAATAGCGCTTTGAATATGCTTTCATAGAAAAACACCGTATAAGAAAATATTATGGCTGTATCTCCCTTTGTTTTTCTTACTTGTGGTAACCTTAATATTATCGACAATTGAGAAGCATCTTACAAAAATAATCACAATCGATAATCAACCGCTTTTACCTTTATGTTCCCTGTGTTTTTGAAGTATATTTGATTGTAATTTAGTTTAAGCTGATAATTACCTGGAATCGATTAGTCACAAATACGGAAACTGTTCTTTCTCTATAGATTATGGTTCATGGACAAAAAGAATACCCATTTGTAAAGCGACTTGGTTTCGCAGTTTCACCCGGGGCACAGTCCCTTGTTGGCCTGAAAACAACCAAGGTAAGCTCCATTCTCTACCTAAACTAAAGCTGTATATTCAAGTATTCGGAACATCCGGGACTCTTTGTTGGTGAAAACGTGCTGCGATTTGTGCACAAGTAAACACCACGCTTTATTCTACGTACGCACGATACATAATATTTCAAACTTCAAAATAATATTTTGTACGATATTTCCTCCACATTTGCAACAATTTTTTGCAAAATTACCTAACAAACGTAGACATTTAGGCCTCTAAAGGTGACCGATTTTACACTGGCTGTAACGGTAAAATGATTTTCTTTTCAATGACAAACTGGTTGTTTAGATTTACGCACGTTATTGTGACGTCATCTCGAATACTCGAAAACTCCTCATCCACGAAGTGGGTTGGGAGAAATGGGCAAATAACCTTAATGGGGCTCGGGAGTTCCTGAAGATCAAAGTTTTAAGTATAAATAATCCAACAATTTCAGGGCAAAGACATGATTTTTTCTTCAAATACATTATGTTTACATTATGTTTAACTGCCTATCGGAAAAAGCCCTTACTCTGAGTATTTGATGATATTTCGAAATGTTTGGAAAGAACATGAAGACAACAATAAAACAAGGAGATAAAGAGGAAATGTGTTGATTAAAAACAAGTTCTAACCTGCTAACAGCAGATATGGATAAGATTAATAATGTTAAAGTTCGTGAGAGAGTGAATGAGAGGAGACCCATAGCGTCTGAAATTCAAAATAAGGATCACACGATAAGAGGAAATTCATTTGAAATTGTTAAATGGAAGTGCAGATGGGAGCACAGAGGGAGGAAATCCAAGACGAACGTGCTATGGCTGCATGGAGAGATAAACCTGAATGGCGTGGAGAGCGTAATAATACGGGCAGCTGAAGACAGAGCTAGTTGGAGGACCATGACAGACAAGAGTTTCGTCAGAACAAGACACCGAATACTCGCTTAGGGAGATAGGGAGGTATTTAGGTGGAAAGGGGGAATGTCTAACATATATTACAAGTTGGAGAGATAAACCTGAATAGCGTGGAGAGCGTATTAATACGGGCAGTTGAAGACAGAGCTAGTTGGGGGCCATGACAGACAGTTTCGTCAGAACAAGTCACCGAATACTCGCTTAGGGAGATAGGGAGGTATTTAGGTAGAAAGGGGGAATGTCTAACATATATTACAAGTCTTATTCTCCAAATTGGAGGGCATTACTACATGATCAAGAAGATTATTGTTATATAAAAGGTAACATCTTTTTCAAATCCACAAATCTCTCAATTGGAAATTTCGCTTAACGAGTCTAGCTATGTAATCCGTATTATCACGATATGGATATGGAAAACCTTTATTGAAACACTAGCTTCTGTAGTTTTTGTATTATATAAAGATAACATTCACTTTGTTTAATTTCAAATGTATAAACATTTTCTGCAACCATTCAAGGTCCTAAAAACAGTAACAGTAAATAAGAAATATGCGTTATGGATCATGTTGTTTTTGGCCGTTTTCATGCATGAGAAATCCATGACTGGTAACCCTTTCAGGTTGTGAGTTTTAAGCAATAAGTAAAATATTGATAAAATAATGATATTTTTCAAAGAAAAAAAGTAAAGGTGCCCAGAAGTGGATTAGTTGCATTGCTTAGAAGGAAAATAGTATATATCGTTTTATCATTTTATGTACAACTTGTTTCAGTATATTTAACCAGTGTTGTAATGATCATAGTAAATGCAAAACACATTCTCATATCTTTCCACAGATAGTGAATCTACCAACTCCATACAAAGATGATTGTGTGGAAAATGCCCATTATGATGATTACGACTACACTGTGGAACTATGTGAAACTATGTGTGAGGAAGAGTTTTTGCAATCAAAATGTGGATGTCGAAGATACAACATGCCAGGTATGATCAAGCCTTTTCAGTCGCCTCTTTGATTTAACGTACTACATTTAGAATATGCTCCTTGCACATAAATCAATTGCCTATTTGTCCACAATTTCTGCACCGAAACTTCAAATTAAAACCAGGTAAGAAGGTATAAATAATCAAAATAAGAACGCTATGATATTCAAATTTATGTTATCCTTTAATGCGGGCTTGGCTCAACTTCCTGGAAAGCCAGCTGATTACATAAGGTTTTGGTTAAATGTCCTTTGATGATGCTTAAAAAAATCTGTGTCAAATTGAGCACGCGTCCGTGTTCGAGGGGTGGAGTTTTTAAATGAATGTGTTTGCACCGTCACTTTTAAATTGACCGTTAAGATACCAGGTGAGATTAATCTCAATTCAGGAATGATCATACACACTGCCACTATTTAAATGTACACCTTGATCTAAAAACAGTTAGGTTTAGGATACAAATCTGAAAAATACATTTACGAAGCATCAGTGTGTCAATGATAATGTTTCAAATAAACTAAAAGGTAAACAACTTTTTGACAGGACTATAGCTAGCTCAAATTTAGTTTCGGGTTTGGAGTGGGGCAACAAAATATGAGGAAACCCATGTGCAACAAAATGGCGGGCCTTGATAAATCGGAAAAAGATCGATTTCAAAATGTCTAGCATAGCATAGCATAGCAAGGTTTAACGTCCTGAAAGCATCGAGTCTCCAGTGCTGGACATAATATCAAGACGGCCACGGCCTTTGATAACCACTTGTAAACTCACTGGTTGCAGACCCACCTGGATGGTGAACATCTCAGTGTATTCTGTAATTAGAGGCGAGTGTAAAATGAATTCTGTATACGTATGAAATCTTTATAATGATATGAAGTTTTTAATAATTTGCAGGTTCAAAGACACTTTGTGAAGCTCAACAAATTTACGAATGTATTAATCCTGCAATAGGTGAGTACATCATACGATCGCCCTTGTGAATATAAAAACATCTAAAACGAATACTTTACTTATTTGAAAGTATGTAACATAGAAAGGAACATTTTTAAGGGAATTGTTTTCTGTGTTCCCTTAAAGGAATATTGCCGTGAATTTGTATTTTTATTTATCTGATGGAGGTGCTGTGACCCAGTAGTTAAGGAGTCATGCTCGTATTCGAGAGGTACCGAGTTCGATTCCAGTCGTGAAAGCGCTGCATTATGTCCTTGAGCAAGACACTTTACTCTACATGTTTCAGTCCACTCAGTTGTCCACTCAGCACTCCCCTGCTGGGGAGTTAATCTGCGATGGACTGGCGTCACGCTCAAGGGGAGTAATGTGCTCTCTTCCGCTTGCGCCATGGAAAACGGGGATACGCACCGGCTCAATGAGCCTAATGGCTTGGATGGATTTAGCTTTTTATATCTTATGGTGGTTCTAAAAGAAATAAATTGGTATTAAAAAAACACATTGATATCTTATTCCGTTAATGAGTTATTACATTTTAAAGATTTCGTCAGTGTGGCCTCGCAATGTACACTAAGACGTCAAACAGACAGATCCAAGACAATTTGTTGTATTACTATAAAACGAGAAAAAAAAAGCGTTGTTTTTACGTAGAGTGTATGAGCAGATGGGAAAATGGGCAGATAGGCAAAGCACGTTCCTGTAATTTAGAAAGAGGCAATTAATTGTCAAAGAAATACACATCAGCTGTCTTGGATTTGCCTTTTTGTAGTGTTTTGACACTATCGATCACAAAGTACTATTACAGCGATTAGAAGATATCTTGGGTATACATGGTATCCCACTCTCCTGGTTTAGATCCTATCTCTCGGGAAGATCTCGCGGGTTTTATTATTGATGGGAAATTATCATCTCCACAACCATTGCATTTTGGAGTACAACAAGGATCAGTGCTCAAACCACTGCAATTTGCTATACATTCTACCACTTGGACAACTGACCCGTCAGTAGATCTTGATCTACATATGTACGTTGATGACACACTGATGTATGTTTATGTTTTTCCAACAACTATGGAAGATATCAACATAGCAATAACCAACTTAGAGGATTGTGTAAATTAATTCAAGATTGGATGTCACAAAACTTTCTAAAATTCAATGCCGATAAAACTGAAGTGATGGTGATAGGGTTCAGAACGCAATTTACGAAATTAATTTTGGTTTCTGTGACTAGTGCTAGCACTGATGTGCCCATTAAATCTAACCCTGTTCGTAATCTTGGTGTGATGTTTGACACTGGCATGTCAATGTCTGCTCATGTGACCAACATTATCAAATCTGCCAAGTACCATATAATAAATATAAATAGAGTGAGAAAGATGCTTACTTGGGATCCAACTAAATTAGCCATTCACACTCTTGTGACCTCCAGATTAGACTATTGTTATTCACTTGTGATACAGTAGGAGAAGACAAGTCCCTTATTGCAAGTCTTCAAATTATTCAGCTGTCGGTTGCTCGAATCATCACAAAACGTTGATAATTTGACCTTATTTCATCTGCCCCCACTAGCTCCCTTTAAAACAACACATCCCAGACACCTCAGATCCTCGGCATCTTCTACTTTACGTCATGTCCCCAGAACTCATCATCATGTTATATTCGCAGACAGATCTTTTTCCTGCTATGGCCCAAAACGTGCAATAAACTACCACCCTTTACCAAGAATTCTGCATCACTCATTGTTAGAAAACACCTTAAGACCAACCTATTCAAAGAAGCTTACCAGAGGTGACTGCCTATATTTCAAAGCGATAAATTTCAATGATTGATTGATTGATTCACTGTACACTGTGAAGTTATTTTTCAAGCCACTGCAGTGCAATCTTTCAAATATAATAACTCCTAAACGGAATGTGATATCATGATTCTTATAAGAATTTGTTTCTTTAATATTCTTCTATCATATAAATAAAAATGTAAATTCGCGGGAATTTTCCTTTAAACTTAAATAAGAGGGCCGATCTGTGTTTATTTTGGAGGAACGGAGAAGGGATTTAGCGATCTATGTACCATCAGTATTCAGATGAGAATTGGATATAATCATTTGCAATATTAATCTTTGTTTGTTCTTATCTTAAAAGAGGAATATCGGTTTGAAAGGACAAGCGAGCGCGAAGCGTGCCTTTGTAAAGTACCTTGCAGTCGCACCGTTTACCAAGTTCGGGTTTCTGAAGTCTACTGGCCCGCCATCCACGTGATAAAAGAAATTGAAAATACTACCAAATATACGGAAGAAATGATCAGGTATATTCTACATATAAAATCTTTTTAGCTTAAAGGTCTGGATATGATTTCTTCACAAAAGTTTACCTTGCAAGTCACCATTTAGACTATGTAGTTATGATGATAGTTTATGTTGATCAAGACGCTCAGGGACGTAACTTTATTGGGTGCAAATTTCCAATTTTGACTATATCGTCGGGCAAAAATGGCCCAGTAATGAAAAAGTTCAGAAATTTTCAGGAGGCTTCTCCCTTATGGACCCAACCAGGCTGCGTTAATAAATTCAACAATTTTGCCCAACTTTTCTTAGTTTTCAGGAAAATTTCTCCTCTGCCCATTTAGAAATGGTAAGCCTATAATGCTTACCTGAGTAGATTTTAGCATGAAAATTTAATATTGTTTTCTTATCATCACTTCAATTTTCCAAACTTTGTCAGTTTGTATTGATTTTCAGTCTTTTGGGGGCATCAAAGACAAGAAATCTAAGCGCTTCCGGGGTTTGCTCCTAGATCCCTTACAAGCTGAGGGATCCATACTCTTGCTTCGCCCCAAAGGCCAGGATCCCACGATTTTTCATACACATTTTGGGAACTTTGTGTTAATTTTAAACCATATTGGGGTATCAAAAACAATAAATCTTTAGACCAAGGCTTCACCCTTGAACGTTTGTATGATTTTACCCATTTTTTTTATATTTTTATTTAGAAATGGTAAGCCTATAATGCTTATTAGAGTAGATATTAGCACGAGATTTTAAGATTATCTTCTTATCATCCATTTATCACTTCAATTTTCCGAACTTTGTCAGTTTGTATTGATTTTCTGCCATTTGGGGGCATCAAAGACACGAAATCTTTAGAGCTTCCGGATGCTTCGCTCCCTGGACAGCTTCCAACGGCCCTTCTAGATCCCTACCCTTGCTTCGTCCCATGCAGGTTCCCATCATTTTTCATTTACATTTCGGAACTTTGTGTTGATTTTAAGCCATTTTGGAGAATCAAAAACAAAAAATCTTCAGACCAGGGCAATTCCATCCCTATTTTCAGGGGAAATTAATTTCCTGCCTGTTTAAAAATGATAAACTAGACTTTAACATCATGATAATTCAAAATTGTCATCTTTTCAAACTTTGCGTGATTTTCAGCTATTTTAGGCACTAAAAGCAAGAAATATTCAGAGCCAGGAGACCTTAAGCGGGTACAAGCTGTTTGGTACTTGAGTATTGTGCAAAACTTATCTGGCCACGCCACTGGTTGGGGGAAGGGTCTATTCCCAATTGTTCTATATTGTGTAATTGTGCACATGTGTATCCTTTATAGATTCGTCGGGAAAAATTGTCTTATTCCCCCCTCCTTCTCTTCCGTGATCGAAGTCTAGTTACATCCCTAAGACGCTGTGAACATATGCGCATTCATACAAATTTCAACTGTGTTGCCTGAATAGATGAAAATGTACGACCTTTCATTTATATTACATATATTATATATATATGTACATATATATATATATATATATATATATATATATATATATATATATATATATATATATATATATATATATATATATATATATATATATATATATATATATATATATATAAATGTATATATATATATATATATATATATATATATATATATACATATATATATATATATATATATATATATATATATATATATATATATATATATATATATATATATATATATATATATATATATATATATATATATATATATATATATATGTATATATACATGTATATATATATATAAATATATATATATATATATATATATATATATATATATATAAATATATATATATATATATATATATATATATATATATATATATGATATATATATATATATATATATATATATATATATATATATATATATATATATATATATATATATATATATATATATATATATATATATTACATATGGAAGTGTCCCCCTCCTCCCCCCCCGTGCTAAAGCTGTGTTTCCATGTGCACGTATCCGTATGCGTTAGCGTATGCGTGTACGTAGTGTCTGTTTCCATGTGTCCGTGATAACTGCGCGGAAGTAATGCGTAAACCACCCAAAATTTTGTTACGTTTCTTTCCATCTTTGAAATGGGGCCCAGGGCAAACTTACGATGTATACCTTGTAATAAACAATTTTTTCTAACTGAAATTCAGAATTATTGATTTTTATGGAAAAACCTCCTAAACCACTCTATTAAGACCCCTTATTTGCTTTTCACATTGTTTGGGACATTAAATTTTCCGAATCATGATCAATACAAGGTTGACTAATCGTGATGTAAATATTTTGCGATTTTCTAGACCTATGATCTATAAATTTCTCATTTCATTAAGATCTTGGTATAGAATTTTCGTGGCTGCAATTTTAAAGAAGGAACAAAGTTCACCAGTAATTATCTGATATACAAAAGTTTAGAAATGTTCATCTAAAATTGAGAAAGGGGGTGGGGTATTATACTTCCTAAGTTACAATGTTGTCATACATGCTTTCAAAATATGTTAGTCGAAAAAAGTGTTCTTAAATCCTGCTGTGCCCCTCAGATTCAATTTCGCCACCACTGACATATGGTACTAAAGACTTCTTTCCTAGTTCATATATTCATTATAACACTTAAATAAAGAAAGCGCCCTCACTTAATGTTCTGCCCCCTCGCCCGAATTCCTACCGACGACACCCCTGCGTATGCGTTCACGCACCGAATCGCTACATGTCGCGATTTTTTATTTTATTTATTTCATCTAATGTATACGTATAAGCATACGTTTACGCACTCGTTTACGGACACATTGAAACAATCCTACTGATTACACATACGCTAACGCTAACGCAAACGTGTACGTGCACATGGAAACACAGCTTAACACTTTCCACCACGCATAAGGTTCTGAAGGTAATCCTGTTATTTAACGACACACGCGGCACGAATACACCGGCGATTGTCGTGAGTTGATATTAATTTATCCGACTTGGTTTCTTTGGCAGAAAAACTTGCTAGAAGTTGTCCTTTACTTTGAAGAACTCAACTTTGAGGAAATTCGTCAGGTTCCTGGGTACGACGAATCTACGCTTTTGGGTAATTACTTGTTTATTTATACACTTATTTCTTCACTTCAATTTATGTTCATCAATATTCCACTTGGTTCATTTTCGCAGATTCCATGTCAGGGTGATGCACTATGTGTGTAAAAAAGCACTTTGTTCGTCTGAGAGAGAGAGAGAGAGTTGAACACACAATTACAATGGCGGGGTCGTCGCCTGCGTATTCGGTTATGATAGTACAAATGCTATCACGAAACGCTTAATACGACCCGGACGAGAAGACAGGTACGACGTACGGACAGACATAACATCGACAACCAAGTCAATGTCCACGGCCTTTGATAACCAGTTGTGGTGCACTGGCGTGTCTACCCACCCCAGGATTGGACCCGGGGCCTCGTGGTCTGTAGACAGGTATGATAACCGCTACACCACAGTAGGTAGATACTTTGTTCGTCTTGCATTTCCATTCTATTTCATGGAAATTCATCGTATTGGGAAGTTAACTGCAGAAAAAAATAACGTCCCTTTCAAAGAGATAAATTCCCTGTGCACCACATAATTTAGAATAACAATGATATATCGCTACAATTTGAAACAAAATGCGCACTACTTTTGAGCAATATCATTTCTACTCATCTTGGCGTATAACCGCGCATTTTACAGACTGCAGAAGAAGCCCTGTCCATACAGATCGTAGAATCCATGTTCATCCAAATCGCAGAACTTTTTTATGTTTCACCTAACATTCATACTTGTATCACACTCCTCAAACCGTGACAATGAAAGGTCATTGAAGATGAAAATTTTGATTATATTCAGGTATAAAAAGCTGAATACCACGTTCCAAAAGAAGAATGGTCAGTTTTGACCATGACATGGTCAACTATGTACCAACCTAACAAGGGTAAAAATTGAACAACAAATTTAACCATTATATGGTCAATGCTAAAGGAGACAGAAAGTCAAATACTCTAGCTCTTTGGTTAATATATAATAGATAATTGAAAAATTTGGATGCTGCCATTTTTTTGTCTAAATTGGCAGCATTATTTCATTGTATTGAAATATTGCCTATGATTACATAACTTGCTGACTATTCAAAATCCACCCTACATGAGGTTTTCCTGATAATTTAAAATTATCTAGAATATTAAAAGTTACATAACGTATTTAACGAAAAAAATCAAATTGACAGTTTAATTGTTTATTTGGTGGTGGTGGGGAAGGGGATGGGGAGGGGAGGGGAGATATATTACAAACATCAAAGGAAATTTCCGAAAGAAAAAAATAATTATTAAGTAGGCCTATTACCGAAATTTTACGAGAATTAAAGAAATTACCCAAAATTAAAAGACAGTTGAAGGAAATTCACCGAAAATTGAACAAAAGTCAGAGAAAAAATGCTCCAAAATGAAGGAAATTTACTAAAAACTTAAGAAAATTTACCGAAAATCGAAGAAAATAACATGGGAATGAAAGAAATTTCACAAAGATGAAAAGAAAATTTCCATAAATCGTGACTAAGAATAATCTCATGGTAAAAAAGTTTAATCGGAAAATCTCGGGGGAGGGGGGGGGGGGGTTCATGGCTCCCGGCTCTCCCTCTATTTCCGCCCCTGTTCGACAGTACGTAGCTGCGATTCCAAAAGTGAAGTCCTTATAAGCGAGAACCTGTTGTCGACACGTTGACACAACATTACTAATCCTAAGAAATTGATAGGTGTTGCAAACAATAAGATCCAACCTTATTTTCGACAACATCTTCGCCAAATTCGGCAACACATTTAATTTTTTAATTAATAATTGTCCTTTCTTCCAGGTGATGTCGGGGGATACATGGGCTTGCTGATCGGCGCTAGTCTGATGACGCTGCTTGAGTTTGTTGATTTTGTTTTGTCTTCAGTGGTAAAATGGTACCGGAGGCGGACGAAACAACTCGTAACATTAAATCCAGGAATTGAAACATGATTTACATAAACTGAAATAATTCGGCACATTCGATTTCTTTCATTTTTCTTGCTTTGTAGGGTTACATTTATCTTGATCATATTGTTTCTCGTTGAGTTATATATTTCATTTGCTACATAAATATGAGCGGGTCCTAAAGTCATAAATATACTACAAACCAAATACTTCACGAATTGATAGAGGTCTACACTGCCACAAATCCTCCACTATGAATAAACTTACTTAAATAGTTGGGAAGAATACTGGACTTTTGGTGTAATAATAAATACACCAAAATTTGGAGCTTCGTATTCATCAATGGGGATTTTTTTTAATGAGAACGCGGGGGGGGGGGGACAGGGGATTTTTAAAGTAAATACCGATTATTAATATTTATTTGAAATGACCGCGGACTTTTCAATTTCATCGTGGACTTGCGATAAAATAACAAAAGACTTCCGTGGACCTTTTGAACAGCCCGCTCGACACATGATTCTGTGTTGGCTTAGTCATCGCTGATACCGTTTTCATTGAACAAATACTACCGTTCTCTTAGTAAAAATTCCATTGATATAACGTTATCACGAGTTAAAATGGCGGCCTCCATGGATCTAAATAAATACGAAGCTCCCAAGTTTTGGTGTATTTTCTTATTATACCAAAAGTCCAGGATTCTCCCTGACTGTTAAAGGTGAAGATGTAGTTCTATTGTACAAAATGCATGTACGTCCACAGAGAAACTCCCTAAATTCTCCTCGTAAGGGCTTAACTTCTCCGGCAATGTTACTCTTACGTGTATTTTCTTAATGAAATAAATTGCTTCGTAAGGATGTACTGGGCACTATATTAAACCTTAATTTACAAATTATAACTGCTTCGTAATTCTTCCGCTTGCAAGATTTTTATATTTTTTTTAAATTTATTTATAATTTTGAAGGGAAGGGAACGGAAGAGAAAAACTTATCAGTATGTTAAAATTCTTCATTGTATTCCACAAAATGCCGCATATCACATTAATCATCATCTAGCTTATGAAGGTAGTGTACGACCAGTTACTTTTATATATGTGTTTATTCATTAGTATTTGTATATATATATATATATATATATATATATATATATATATATATATATATATATATATATATATATATATATATATATATATATATATATATATATATATATATATATATATATATATATATATATATATATATATATATATATATATATATATATATATATATATATATATATATATATATATATATATATATATAAATGTATTTCTATGTCTTTGACATGTTAAAAGAACTTTATAGGGTATTAAATGTTAAGTTATTTGTATGTATATATTGCATATATATCGTATCATATATTCATTTATTTAGCGTAAAATTATGTAAGACATTTTGCGTGCAGGAAAAAAAACATGATACGAATGATGAGATACACAATTTATCAAGTAGGCATAACTATTCCCACTAGCTTTCATAATACATATTTTACGGCGTATGTGATACATTCTATATTTCCAATTAAGATGATTAGTTATCAACATGATATGATGCTATTAATTTATTTGAAATTCACGTGTCATACAGTCATATAGGCTGATCACACTGATAGGAGGTTGATATTGTATCAGGCAATGACTTATTTAATAGATTACATTGCGGTCATTGTGCTGTATGATAAGTTATAAAATGAGTCTCACTCACAGAGTGTATTGTTTGGCTTAAGGATGTTTCCTTTAAATATACACATCAAAGATGGAGGCCTCTTTGATATCTTTCCAGGATTCACGAGAATGATTACTGGCTTATTTGAGTCAAAACCTTTAAAGGATTAGTTCAGTGGTAGAGCAAGTTTATCGTATGTGATAGAAACAATATGGTGAAGAAAGTACTTGAATATCTTATTCCGTTAAGGAGATATTTTAGTTGAAAGTTCTGTCTTATTTATGTAGAAATGACTGGTGTAGTAAGTCTAAGATTAAAGTTAGTGCCCTCATCATAAATTTCTTAACAATTGTTAATTCATTTGAAAGAAAATAAATGTAAAGTTTTATTATTTCAGTATTTTTCCTCAGTTTCTTCAGGTGGTAAATTATAATTACCTTTACCAGATTTTGTTGCGCTATACTTTCCTGACATAAATCCATGCTGTTTAATCGACAAAATAGCAGGAAAAACTACGATAGAATACTTAAAGACTTTGAGGAATCTGAGGATGTGACTCACAATTAGTCTGATTTCAGTCGTTACTACACAAATGATGCAGAACTTAAAACTTAATATCTCCTTAACTGCTTAATGGAACAAGATTTTTGAACGATTTTTTCATCATTTTCGTTTGTTATTTTTGCATAGTAATGGAGTCAGGAAATGGGGACATTCATTGTCAGATAACATCTGACTACTGGACTATATTGTACGCTATAGTCACTACATGGCTACTATACACATACAAAAAACGCGATATTCCTTATAACGTTAAAACTGCTGCATTGACTTATCATAGAAGCGTAGATAAATTTCGACTACGCGCTAGAAAACTAGGCCTTTCTGCGACGATCGCAGGTCAACTTTTGACAATGTCTTATCGTCATTGAACACTTTTACGTAATACAAAATAAATATGTATATTTAATAATGCTATATTGAGCCGTTCACCTACGTTTTGGGCGTGGATTTAATAAAGACAATTTGCGTTTTGTGCAAGAACCTTTGCTCCCGACTTATTTTTCGTACAGCGACTTAGGTGGATGTATATCTAATTAGTTAAAAAAATGTCAAACAATAGAGTGTCGGTCAATCTGTGAAGTCAACGTGCGTATAGCATTCAATCGAACACTGCGCGCATTTACTGACAAACATTTTCAAAATAGCCAGTTACCAGCGCACTCAGGTGATTCGCACACTAATTGTGTGCGTGTTTCCAAAAGTGAGGGAAGTACAAAGTGGTCTGAATGTCATTTCTTCCGTAATTTAGATGGGGTTTTTTTACGTACAAATGTTCATCATTTCATTTGTAATTTAGTTTGAAAGATACTTTAAAGTTTCAAGACGCTAATGAAATCAGAATCATAGCTTGTAAGTACTTTTGTCAGTTTTAAAAGGGTTTTCATTTTATGATTTTGTTATTTGTTGTTGTCTGAGTGGTTTTCAACGTTACGAGTGTATTGTGCGTTGTCTCACTCAATATGCAAGTATTGCCTTGCAAGTAGTGCTGACTGAGTGAGGTGTTTATCTCAGTAGTCATTCACAGGCCACACATTACGAAGAGGGAATGATAAAACTGTATGACAAGCAGTGACATGGGAACCAGAAGGAAGGAGAAAAAGAGGGCAACAAAAACAGCGTGGAGAAGAACAATTATCAAAGAAAGACATCTCGAGGTCGGACATCCGGGAATGTTGTGGTGCACGGCGACGTAACAATGCTTTTTTGACGATCTCAAACATCAGTCAAATGGGAAAACAAACAGTCAGTTACCATTGCAGTCAATGGCAGACAAACCTATTTTTCAACAAATACTGGACATAATTTATTTTTCTTCAAATATGTTGTGTATTAGATAATAGTTTCCAACATATATAAGTACCATTAATTTTTGCTGACTGGCTGAGGCGACACAAGTATTCATAACAAAATATCCTATTGACTGTAATGATAAAGTTTCCCCTTCAACTTAGCAAAATCGTGACAGACTGAGCTCGTACACGGTTACGTCGACTCCGACCTCGAAAATGGACATCCTGAAAGGCTGTAAGAATACAAGCCAGAGACAGAAAAGATGTGGTGAGAGTGGCATGTGCCTCATATGGCAGGAAGTGGACAGGTAGCCTCTTTCATATGATGAACTTGCTAAATAACTAACTAATCCTACTAGTCAACAACAACTTGTCTGGTTTATCGACTTTTTGCGATAATTAATCATAACTATGTATCCAACTCACTGTTGGTTAAAGGCCATCTATCGTGATTAAAATGTGGCGGCGTACAATTTATTCCAAAACGATACTGATTGGCCTATCAATGTAAGTGCACACTATACCATTGTGTTTCAATCAATCAAAACACAGGATTTGAATTTCATTTACCTCTTAACGTTAAAGAGGACAAATGGCCTTTAAAAGTGTTTCAATATGTATTTAATGTTGAGATTTCTTTGAATAACTTTTATTGGTTTATGACGTCATGCATGATTCTTTGCAATGATTGGTTAACTCTTAAGTAGGCGGGTTATCGGAGTTGAGTTGAGAATGGGTGAAGGAAAGATTAATGTGCTAGCAAGGGAGTTTGCTTCAGGAGGCAAAGCAGAGCTGAACAGAAGTAAAAAATGACTACAAAAGAAATCTTATATTTTGGAAGGAACTTATTTCGTATAAATCTCATACATTTATAATGAACTTTTTATTAATTGAAATCGAGGTACTATATGGTAATTTTGTGATAGTAGAAGACCAAGAATATAAAAAAACTAAAAAAAGGTACATGTTGAGTGTTTATTATTAGAGTATACCGCCTATCATTAACCCGTGAGTGCGCGAAAGACCCGGAACTTCTACCAGAATGCAGGGGAAAGTGTCACCCCCCAGGCGCCCCCATCCGAGAAGATTTAACCTTCTATTTGGGAGGTAAAATTGATAAATTATTAAAATAAAATTGAAAAGATGATAAAATTGAAGAGAAAGTTTTTATAATTATTGAGAATTTTGGTAAAATTTGTCACTATGTCCCAAAAGTTGAAGAAAACTTCCCGAAAATTGACACAATTTCCCGATAATAAAAAAACTGACCGAAAATGATGGAAATTTCCCGAAATAGAAAAAATTTCCGAAAATATAAAAAAATGACCAAAATGAAGGAAGTTTCCCGAAACCTCCGGAAGCTTTAAAGATTTTGATGCCCCACAATTTTTTTTAATCCACACAAAGTTCCAAAATTTTAGTGATGAACAGTTGAAAAGAAGACAATTTAAAATCCCAATGTTTAAATCTACTTAGATAAGTATTTGGGTTACCATTTCTAAACAGGCAGAGGAGATTTTTCCTGCAAAATGAGCAAATTCGAATTCAAATTTGATGCCTCACAATGGTTTAAAATCAGTTCAACACAAATTTCCAAAATGTAAGTAATCAAAAGAAGACAATTTCAGATTCTAACGTTAATATCTTTCGGATAGAAATTCAACCATTTCAAAACAGGCAGAGGGGACATTTCACCTGAAAATAGAGACAATTTGTGGGAGTCATGGACGATGCCCTGGGAGGGGTCCAGGGGCGAAACCCCGGAAGCTGAAGATTTCCTGTGTTTGATGCTCGAAAAAGGATTGAAAATCAACACAAAATTCCACAATGTAAGTGATTAAAAGAGGACAATTTCAAATTCGAATGTTAAAATCTACTTAGATAACTAGATAAGCATTTGAGTTACAATTTCGAAACAGTCATAGGACAGTAGGAGAAATTTCCCATGAAACTGAACAAATTTGGGCAAGATTGTGGGGTTCATGGACGAAACCTTGGTTTGAAGATTTCTTATTTTTGATGCCTTAAAATCGCTGAAAATCAACGCAAAGTTCCAAAATGTAAATCGTGGGGTCCGGAGACGAAGCAAGAGTAGGGATCCATGAGAAGCAGTCCCGCTTAAGGGCCCCTTGGAAGGGGGCGAAATTCCCGGAGGCTCTTAAGATTTATTGTCTTTGATGCCCCGATATGTCTGAAAATAATACAAACTGATCAATTTCGGAAAATTTAAGTAATGATAAGAACACAATTTGAAATAGAAATCTACTCAAATAAGCATTATATAGAGTTATCATTTCTAAACAGGCAGAGGAGAAATTTCCCTTGAAAATTCAGAAAATTCAGGCAAAATTGTTGGACTCAATGGTGAAGTCTTTGCCTAAAGATATTTTATTTTTTTTTGCCCCACAGTGGCTTAAAATCAAGACAAAAATTTGAAATGTAATTGATGAAACGAAGAAAAATTTCGGATTCTAATGGTAAAATCTACTGAGATAAACATTTGGGTTACCATTTCTAAACATTGTCAGGCAGAAAAGAAATTTCCCTAAAAATTCGGCCATAATTGTTGGGTTTATGGATTCAGCTCTGATAAGGTCCAAGATTTATAGTTTTTGATGCCTAAAAATGGCCCATGATCATCAGTTCTCTTGACTTTAAACGTGGGTGGGCTGGCATCTTTCATACACGCGTCCCTGCAGCTGCCTAACCCGAACCCAATCAGCATCATGCCGAGTCGAGTTGGAGATGATTCTGATATACTCACGATTTAGGCATGATTGAGATGCATCTCTAATCTAAACAGAACATACAGACATCCAACATTTTACATCTCTGCCCAAGTATGATCTGATGATTTTGTCAGCATCATGTGCCGAGTCGGCGGTCAGGAGGATATGATTCGGATATCTAGCCAGTCCGGTAGCATGCCTATTAATGGGAATATAAATGTTCCTAAAAAGGGAACATTTTGCTACATGGAAGCCGCCATTTTGTAATGTTTCCCATGATCCTTTGCTATCCTAACGTTAAAGCCTTATGCAATGTTACATATTTCAAATTTGAATACGTCTGTGATAAATATCTTTGCAACGGGAAACTTAAAACTAATGAAAATACTTTCAATACTGTCATGGTTATAACTTTTCCACTCCCATTTGATATGTTCACCACGCCATTTTCGAAATATATTTAAAAAATAGACAATAGAGCTAGGCTTTTAGGCGCGAAACGGCCATTTTAAAAACTCAAATGTCTTTCAACACAATGATTTTTAATATTTTAGTACATCAATTAGAAAATATGACATTTTATCTCAACATCTGAACAATATAGCTGCATGACTTCGATATGCTTGTGTGTTATAAATGTTCCTATTAATAGGTATGTTTCCGAACTGCTAGCTGCAGTTGGGCGTGACTGAGATATACTCTGCTACCAGGATACAAGTGCAGCTGACATTCTACATTTCTGCCCGACTATGATCGGTATCCGACCAACGGAGGGGAGGAGGAAGGGGTGCCTGCATGGTCATGAAGGTAACAACAAAACTATGATGTTATCCAAAACATTTTAACAGTATTTTATCTTTTGTGAAGAAACAAAAATATAAAGGTATAACCATATCAATTTTCTAATTTTGTTTCAAAACTGGATTATATTTTGCCCGACAAAATAGTCAAACTTGAAAGTGCCCTCGATTTTTGTTTTCTAGGGGGGCGTAACACCTCCCACACCCAACCTTAAGCTACGCCCCTGGATACATGCATAATTTTGACTTCATATTTCTGTAAAACTTTATTAAACCACAAACTGAATTCATTTTCAAAGAACGAATATGACAGGATGTTATTTTCTTGTCGTGAGCCTGATTGAAGCACAGAGCCACAAGCAACTGCAAGGATTCAGGTGTTCAACTGCTGGGCTCGGACCCCCTTTATGAGAAAAATCTCTTAGTTGGTCCCCGTTTTTGGGGAGTGTTTGACGATTATCTATGTATGCCAAAACACCCTTTTCTTTTCAGTTTTGCATGTTTCAGATGACACTAGTTTTATATTCTTTAGATAACTTACTTATGCCCAGTCACACCTTCTGGTGCTTAGGCCAACAACAAAAGTCCGCCACTATCCTCTATCTCTGGCCATCTGTTCGAGTTCTCTCCATGTGTGGCCTGTTTTCTGAGTGTCTGCAAACAGGTCGCGTCGCCAGGATGAAAACATTAAAAGAAAATACATATGGACGAAATGGCATATTCATTTGAAGACCTCTCAAGATTCACGTGTTTGAGAAAAGAATTTTAAACAATGGGGGGGGTGACCTTTTGCTCATTTGTTCACGTATAGTAATATTAGGCCCCCCTATAAGTCATTGGGCAAAATGGCTTTCATTTAATCGATGCGCATCAGACTTCAACCTTAGTTTTGACCAGTTCTGCTCCCATTTTCAGTTTCCTGGCTACGCCCCTAGATACCTAACTTTGAGAGTTACGGAAGTGGCAAAATCTATGCAACATGGGAATCGAATCCACGACTGATGCTATCGCAACCGACTGATAAATCACCAGATTACGAGACGGGTCTGCCAAAAAAAATATGTTAAAGCTAAGGAGACTATTCTGTTCGTAAGAGATTCCCTGATTTGCTTTAAAGCAGACGTTTTTCCTATTAATGGTGAGGCCTGACTAACTGCTTATACAAATTAAGAACAACCTCTCTACCAAGAAAACAAAAAATTCTTCTAATCAAACCAAGCATCCTATTTGCCCTTGCAGCTGCTAAAGCACACTGTTGAGAAGGCTTCAGATTGCTAGTAATGACAACATCTAGATCCCTTTCTTGATCAACACAACCAAGATTTGAACCATTCATGCAGTAATCAAAAGCCAAATTGTTCTGACCAAAATAAATAACTTTGCATTTATCAACATCGAATGATATCTGCCATGTTTAAGACAAGAAACTAACTTATCCAGATCAGTTTGCAAAAGTGAAGAATCCCTAGCATCATCAACAATCCTGTACAGCTTAGTGTCATCAGCAAATTTACAAATCCTAAAGCCAAGGGAAACATTAATATCATCAATCATTAATGAAGATTAAGAAAAGAAGTGGACCCAATACAGAACCCTGAGGAACACCACTTGTAACCTTCTTCCGTGGAGATACTTCACCATTAACAACTCTTTGAGACTTGTCAATTAACCAATAATTTATCCAACTGGCACACTTTCCCTCCACACCAAAGGCTCTTGTTTTCACGAGCCTTCATAAGGGAACCTTATCAAATGCTTTTTGGAAATCTAAATAGATAACATCCACATTATAAACAGAATTTAACTAGTTTAACATCATCTAGAAACTCCAATAAATTAGAAACACAAGACCTCATGTAAGAACCCACGTTGGGACAAATTCAACAAACCATTGACCAATAAATGATCTAGTACAACATCCTTAACAATGGACTCCATGACCTTGCACACAACACTAGTAAGACTCACTGCCCTATAGTTACAGGGAAAACTGTGGTCACCCTTTTTACAAATAGGAGTGACATTAGCAATTCTTCAATCACTAGGAAAAACACCAATATCAGATTACTTTGAAAAGATAATACTCAGGGGAACAGAAAGAACATCAGAAACACTTACGTAAGACAGCAAAATGTACACTATCTGGACGGGTGTTTTATTTGAATTAAAAAAATCAACATCCTTAATGGATACTGGAGAGTGCACACTAAGATAATCCACAACATAATCAGCAAGGTTCATATTTTACCAACCGCATGTCTGTTTTGTTTCATATTTGGGATAATTAAGTTAGCTGATGTGTACATGTTCATGATGTAAAAACGTTGAATTTGACTGGTATGCATAGTGGGCAGGGCTAAATATGATTTTCCTGAAAAGAGCTTGCAAACACGGTATCTTAAGAACTGTATTCATGTCATATTTGGTACGCAGATAGTCCATGGTCTGTAGATGTGCCCTATTGTTTTTTTTTTTTACGGTGGTATCAAGCATACTAATAAGTGGGACTCTGTGGGAGGGGCTTAAAGTGAATATTTTGAAGAAAAAAAAGTAATGAATGAGCAACTGTATGTCCGTTTTGCGTCATGTTGGGCATGAAAATTTTGTTGGTTATTGTGTACATGCTTATGATGTCAGTAATATGCATGGTGGGCATGGCTTAATGTGAAAAAGCTAAATAATGTACTCCGTGAACAATACATCAGATTTATGCTATATCAGGTACACAGGTGGTCATGGTCTGTACATTTGTTCTAATGTTGTGGTAATGAATAAAAATGAGTAGGTAAGGCTTACTGATAAATTCTTGCAATAGGATAAATGAGCAATCATTTTGCATCATACTGGCTATGATAATGTGGTTCATTATTGTGCAAATTGTTAATGTTGTCAACATTTTTATTGATCTGCATGGTGGGTGCGGTTTATTAATAACTATCCTGGAACAAATATTTCATGATATGCAATAACATGACAGTAAGTACACATTTTGCAAATCAATCAGCTTATGAAAAAGAAGCATCGGAACCACAAATCCTTTTGGTTCTGGTTTATATACGGGAAATTTCTTTAATAGGAAAATCTATCAGTCAGGCATGATTCCGATAAATCACTGTTTTAAAAGGTACAATTTACATCTCTGCACACTGCCTGACTATAAGATTGGTGCCGAAGTATCATATTGTCAACATCATACTCATTCGGGAGGGCATGACCCAGCCTATCTAGCCAAATTGGGCAAGATTTTCTGCCCGACTAAGATGGGTATCCGACCGACAGGAGGAGACTGCCCTCGTACGGCTATGTCTATGACTTGCGAAGTGCCCCCTAAGAGGTCATGCCCCCACACTTTTTGAAAGCTTCCTACACCCCTGATCACTACCCGATGGTGGACTCTACTTACAAAACCGTTCTTTACATGTTTGGTTTGTTGATGATTAATGACACTGCAACAGTCATGAGTCCCAGGAGTCAAATGTGTTAAAAACTTAAGGTGCTCAAGTTAGGACAGAGAAGAGAGGTGGGATATAAGGAGGGAGGGAGAGAAGGTGGATAAGGGAAAGAAGTTAAGGTAATAAAAGGAAGGTGAGGATGGTAAAGCAGAGAAGGGAAGGAAAGGGAGGTTTAGATCAGGTGGAATAAATTGCTGATGCGGAGAAAGGTGATAAAGTTGGAGGTACGATTGTTCTAAATTGAGATTGAGGGGGAGAGGTGTGATCTGGAGTTCAGGTATAAGGGACAGGTTAAGAGGATATGCTTGATCGAGAGATCTGTGTTGCATGTAGGGCAGAGAGGAGCACGGAAGCCATTCTTTAATCATATTCGATGATCATACTCAACACATTTCCTAGCAATCAAAAGAAACAAAAAAACCAACATTATATTTCTGCAGATCTTGTATTTCTGCTGAAAGTGAAGGTGGTACATAGTTTAAGCCTAAACTCACATGTTAAATACCTACAAATAGTTACAGTTAAATTGCATTACATAGATGTATTCAGTGGTAGGATTCAAACAATTTAGCTTGCAAAGCACGTGGCAGACAATTTATCAATGATAAGGTAAATTTAACGAAACGATTCTTTATGATCAAACTTATGAACAGTATACACCTTTATGGAATGCATCAAAAATAGACAATGCACTGATTGTATACAGGGTCAGAGTGGCACTTCTTAAAGCAAGCAAAATCTGAAATGAGTTAACTGAGATCCTTTGGTATAATCCCCTCTCTAATCAAGGGAGGCACAATTTTTACTTGAAAACTGTGATGTAGAATTATGACAAACTTACCACAAAACCACAGCCAATGTTTCTTGTTTCGTTAACTAATTATCTTGTTTCATTTCAATATGGTTGTTAATGAAGCCCCTGAGAATTGAGTGCCTTCAACTGAAGAAAAAGAAGGATTTTGACAAAAATTTGACCAAATCAGTTTTCAAAAACAATGCATCCATAAGTATCTTCTGCCATATTGAAAATCTAAATTGCAAAAGGAACCATACATGTTAAATATTTTACACATAAATCATGTTATTTAAAAAAAAAAATCCTGTATAATATATCCCGTTTGATAATTAACCATAGCACTTCTAAATATCCAACTTAAAAAATACTAATCCGTGTCCACTCTTTCTTTACAATATTTTTTCGATATATTCAATGATTATTTATCAAATATTTCACACATTAAGAACATTCAAATATCAGTTTAAAAAAGGGCAACCTACACTTTGTTTGCCACAAAAGAAAATAACACAATGCAATATCAAATATACAATCAAAATTTGTAAAAAAAATTAAGAATTTATATTCAAAATAACTTTAGAACAAACCCATTTACCTCTGTATTCCTATATAAACAAAACATGGACCATGACATGATGATAACATACGTGCAGCTAAAACAGAAAGTAATTATTTACCCACTAATTTGTATATGTTGTTCAGTTCGAGTCCTGAAGACCTGGCTAGAATCACATTCTCATTTACATTAACTTTCTGTTCATTCACAGAAAATGAAAACCTTCACATAAGTAGAAAACTTTGCCTATGTCATTGTCACAGTAAACTTTTTACTTGTCTGCCCAACCATTCAAAATTTAAACTTGCAGATGATCAAAGTTCCATAAATTGAATGCCAACAGATCACACTTTTTACTCTTAAATGTTCATTTTATCTCCCCCCAGCCCCCCCTCCCCCTAGCCAAAAGGTACAACTCTTGATCTAACCCAGATCTCCTCACTTTATCAATAAGTGTTCCGCTCATAACAAACGTTTACCTTCCATCCATACCACTTTTCCTCAAACTGTTTGTTTATTACGATGTATAATTTTAAATAAATCATTGAAAAATCCATGACAATGCACATGAACAAAATAAGCAAAATTATCACTCGAACAACTGCATACTTTTGCTTTTGTCTAAAATGAATAAACTATTGCTTAAAAGAATGAGTATATATGTGGCCTACTAATAACCTCTTAACAGAGAGAGGCCAAAACAATTTGATACATTTTAACCTTTTTTTCCTGGGATATTCTTTCAAGACAAGTTTTCCCACCACCAGCACTGTAACACTAAAACGTAAACCCAAAGAAGCTCTGCAAAAACTTCTAAAACCCCCAATAATAGCATTGTGCAATTCTAAAACTGTGCTTAAATGGCACTTTCACGCAATGAAAATTAAACAATGGGACCATTGCAGCAATTGAATTTCTGTTTATTACCCCTAATTAAACTTCAGTGCGTTTGGGATTCAAAGAGGTGAAAATATTAAAAAGCGAGTGATCAGTTCCTCAATTATCAAGTTAAATGTGTGTAGGTGTACCTTTATTGGCAAAGGCTAATATTATCCCCCCCATATAGTTAACCCCTTCCCAAATAGATTTCCCACTACTAGGGTTTATCTGAGGAAAGTTAAATGAGTTGACAAATAAAATGGATATGCCTTTCTGCTTGCCTTGCACTTTACACACACTTAGTCTGTTCCATCACTGTGTCCACATAAAACGGGCACAATATAAAGAAGACAAACAAACAGGACTCCTTAACCACTGCACCTCTAACACAATAGTAATTGAGTGTTAATGTCACCATCATTACAGAAGTGATCCATTCTGCTATGGATACTGTGTGGAAGAAAATTGCACAATTCTGGCTACCACAATGACTATGTCTATCAATATGAATATTTGTCCTAGATGAGATATGTGCGGTGAGTAAATTTACATCAATTTGAAAAGCTATGTGCATAGAAACAAGAACATTCTTATGATAAGATACCCTTAAGTTATCATTTGTAGTACACAACCCAAAAAAAAAATGGCAGGGATTTGAAACTTATGATGAGAACTTTGCTAAGGGACTTCAATTATCTTTAAGGAATATTCCCATGGATTTTCATTTTGCCATATATGAGAGAGAATTTTTTTAGAAACAATGTGGTGAAAAACTATGTTAATATTTTATTCTGTTTAGAAGTTATGAAGTTTTAAAGTATTTTTGAATTTGGACAAAAGTGACTGATTGGCAACATCTGTAATGTCATAGAGATAATTTTAACAAAGCATCTTTGTATTTCTTTTTAAAATGATTTGGATTTTTTTCTCATTAAAAATGTAATTGACACCAAAAAAAAAAAAGAAAAAAATGATTTCTTCTAAATTATATATTTCACCCTATTTCTATAATGAACCAAAAAAGCTGTTCGATGATGTAAAGTGTGATTAAATTGATAAGAAATTCATGACTGTGCTGGATTTGTTTTGATGACATCACCAAGCCGAAGGACATACATATGCTGTACGAGGTGTTTTTAAGAACATTTTTCTACTCTTTAAATTGTTATAACTTCTAAATGGAATAAGATATTAATATAGTTTTTCACCACTTTGTATCTACAAATTTTATCTATGATATATGAACAAAATTAAAAAAGAATGCCCTTTAGTTTTGTACTGAGGTGTCTGGGCCTCAAATAAATTTTTATTTTCTTTGTTCATACAACCTTCATTTGACCCCATGGTCAAACCCTCAATTTATAACAAGCACCACACAGATTTATTCTACCATCATATACCATCTTTCCTGCCATAATATACCATCTTTCCTGCCATAATATACCACCTTTCTGCCATCATATACCATCTTTTCTGCCATCATATACCATTTATTCTACCATCCTATACCATCTTTTCTGCCATAATATACCATCTTTCCTGCCATAATATACCACCTTTCTGCCATTATATACCATCTTTTCTGCCATCAGGTACCATCTTTTCTGCCATCATATACCATCTTTTCTGCCATGATATACCATCTTTTCTGCCATGATATACCATCTTTTCTGCCATCATATACCATTTATTCTGCCATCATGTACCATCTTTTCTGCCATCATGTACCATCTTTTCTGCCATCATGTACCATCTTTTCTGCCACCATATACCATCTTTTCTGCCATGATATACCATCTTTTCTGCTATGATATACCATCTTTTCTGCCATCATATAATTTCATACATGACCCTTCTTACATTTTGCAGAGAATGGAGTGATGAATGGCTTGTCACAAAATGTCACGTCACAAAATGTCAAATTTGTCACATAATTTTTGGCACCTTTTGCACAGAATGTCACATCAGTTTTGCCTTGTCACATTTGATTGGCATAGATTCACAAATCATGACCAGTTGACCGGTGATACTCATAGAAAGGATCATTTGGTTATGTCTGTTTCATGAAAAATGGAATCCACCACTAAAATGCAACATCAAATTACCAATGAGTGTGAGTTAAGGGGTAAAACATGTCACGAAATATCAGACAAATTTTAATACATCTGTTTATGTTCATTATGTCAAAAAAAATTCAAAATGTCAGGGAATGTCACTGATTTATGGACAATGAAATTTTGTCACAAAATGTTACCATGTCACGGATATTCCATTCTCTGCATCTGTTGAAAAGAGCGAAAGATATACATTACAATATTCAAGTCACTGACATTCACCAAAATATTAAAAGGAAAACTAAAAATTTCATTAGTATGGGATATAATCATGTACATTCGACTCAATTGTATCGTTAAAAAGACTACATGAAATTTACAACCCCTGAAGTGAGAAAAAGAGCATTAGTAAATAAATGAAGTAACTTCTATGATCATCACTAAAGGTTACCTACCATGTGCACTTGATCCCACAACATGTGGAACAATATTCTTAATCGGATGTTTCTAAGGCTTCCCACAGAGCCTGTTGAAACTGAATACACATTGAGCACAACACGAATTACTTGGAAATAACTATAAAAAAAAAACTTTCTAATGTGAATTCCCAGGATTCAGACCCCTAGCTTTGCTGTTTTACAGGGGCAGCCTGCCATGCCCCTCCATGGGCCTGCCTCTGCCCCTGGGGGCCTGCCCTGCCCCTGGGGGGTCTGCCATTCTCCTGAGTGTCTGCCCCACCCCCTGGGATCTGCCCTGCCCCTGGGGTCCACCTTGCCCCATGGGGTCACTCTGCCCCTGGGATCCACCCTGCTCCCTGGGGTCACTCTGCCCCTTATGAGAAAAAATGTATTTAAAAAAAACTTAATCACCTAATAAATGAAATACCTTACATGAATACAGAACATAAAATGATAGCATAGTAAGCAATTGTCCTGTTTGGCTCATGAATGGTCCTTATCAATCAGAATAGTTTCATTCTGAGGTATGATTATAGGTAAAATCCCAGAGCTTCTTCACTATTGGGATTGAGCCTTAAGGAGGCTCCAGGACTACACGCCGAAAAAACGCAGCGCTTTGTGCGCGCATTAATGTGCCCCTTAACAAATCTAGCACCCTGCCCCTTTTTAAGTCAAGTTAGGGGTCTGATGGATCTTTAAGAAGACTTCTACTACAGGATTAGCCAGTCCTTATCACACCTCAATACTACAATAGGAAAATCAACTAAAGAAAAACTTATGACAAAACCCAGTGATAAATTAAGAAAATCCCACAAATATCAAAGGATTAGTTCAGGGGTCACACAAGTTCATCACGAAAAAGGACTTTATAAGCGACAAAATGACACAGAAAGCATTTAAAATCATATTTCGTTAATGAGATATTACAAATTTAAAGCTTCTTTCTTATCTGTGTAGAAATGACTGGTGTAGTAAGTCTACTATGGAAGGTTGGCGCCCTCATATTCTCATTCTGAACAAATGTTAATGTATTTTAATTTATTTAACTTTTTTATTATTTTAACTATTTTTCATTGAACTTTTTGCAGGTGGTAAATTTTAATTAAAGTTATTAGATTTTGTTTGACTAATTTCTTTATATATCCAATGGTTTTTATGCCACAAAACTGCAGGACAAAATATGATAGAACACAAAGATTTTCAGTAATCTGAGGCTGTGATGTCACAACTAGTCTTGATTTAAGTCCTTTCTATGTAAATGATACCAAACTTTAAAGGATTAGTTCAGCGGTCAAGCATGTCCATCTTATATGGAAAGGACTTTAATAGAAACACAATGGTGAAGAAAGCATTGCAAAATCTTATTCCGTTAAGGAGATATTCAAGTTTAAAGCTTGCTATTAGTTCTGTAGAAACGACTGAAATCAGACTAGTTGTGATGTCATAGCCACAGAATCTTCAAAGTCTATGTATATTAAAGAAAGTTTATTTAATTTGTTCACTATTAAAATTATTTTCCTCAAACTTTCTTCAGGTGGTATATTATAAATACCCTTCCTAGATTCAGTTTTATTACTTTTTTGACATATCCCATGGTTTATAAGCCACAAAATTGCAGGATAAAATATGATAGAATACATAAAGACTGAGGAATCTGAGGCTATGACATCACAACTAGTCTGATTTCAGTCATTTCTATACAAATGATACCAAACTTTAAACTTAATTTCCTTAATGGAATAAGATTATTGAATGTTTTCTACAGTATTTTTTTTCTTTTAAAGTCCTCTTTCATATAAGATAGACTTGCACGACCCCTGATCTAATCCTTTAAACTGGAATATCTTAATAGTTTGACTCCTGAACTAATCCTTCAAGATAGAATCACTAAAATCAATAATCATGGTAGAATCACTTAATCTGACAAGTGAAGTAGACATTTAATTATTACCTGTACAAGTAACCCTGTATAATTCTTTGATTGACTTTTAATCATTTCTATCATTTAGGGAGGTGACCTCCACAAAGACACACAATCAAAATGAAAACAATTCTGAACTGCTATTTACAGTACAAAACCAATGACGTCATTAATAAGCAGTTACAAAATGGAAAAGTATATATTGCCCCACAAACAGGGAGGTGTTGGAGCAGAACTATTCTCACCCTAACAGGTTAGGGTTAAGCTTAGGCTTCATGACCTCCCTGTATGTTGGGCACTATTTCACTTTCCTTACAAAACATAGTGTGCCAAACAACCTGTGAAAAGTAAGGATTTCACTATTCAAATCATCCCCATAACATAAAATATTATAATACAGACAGACAGGCTATTAACCCTAACTTACATTTCCCCTCAACTCTTAACATTGAAATGAAAATTCCACATGGAGGAAACTGCTGGAAATTCTCCCAACAATTGGCTGTTTCCTTGCAATAAAATACTGCTGAACTTGAGCCCAATCTAATAGACAACATGACCGCATATTTCTTGGAAAAGTGCCCAGCACAAGTCAATCGAGTTTAGTAGCTCTATTAGTTACCGAAGACTTGCAGTGTATCTACAGTGCATCTGTTTACTTTCCATTTTCTGCCTGTGGTGTATTAATGTAGGCACTGCACATATCTCAGCACTGCATGCCATGCAAGAGAGAGCCTGGACATCCACAATTAATCTCACCGTGATACAGCCGTCAGCACACCAAACCTTGCCATGAACCCTTTCAGGGAATTCAATCTTGCCATGAACCCTGTCAGGATTTTCAATCTTGCCATGAACCCTGTCAGGATTTTCAATCTTGCCATGAACCTTGTCAGGGGATTCAATCTTGCCATGAACCCTTTCAGGGAATTCAATCTTGCCATGAACCCTGTCAGGATTTTCAATCTTGCCATAAACCTTGTCAGGGGATTCAATCTTGCCATGATCCTTGTCAGGGCATTCAATCTTGCCATGAACCCTTTCAGGGAATTTAATCTTGCCATAAACCCTGTCAGGATTTTCAATCTTGCCATGAACCTTGTCAGGGGATTCAATCTTGCCATGAACCTTGTCAGGGGATTCAATCTTGCCATGAACCCTTTCAGGGAATTCAATCTTGCCATGAACCCTGTCAGGATTTTCAATCTTGCCATAAACCTTGTCAGGGGATTCAATCTTGCCATGATCCTTGTCAGGGCACTCAATCTTGCCATGAACCCTTTCAGGGAATTTAATCTTGCCATAAACCCTGTCAGGATTTTCAATCTTGCCATGAACCTTGTCAGGGGATTCAATCTTGCCATGAACCCTGCCAGGGGATTCAATCTTGCCATGAACCCTGTCAGGGGATTCAATCTTGCCATGAACCCTGTAAGGGAACCCAAAGTTCTTATGAACCGTTTAAGGAACATCCAGTTTAGTTTCACTTTTCAGGAATTTGATACAACGCTTATAAGGTGAAATCAAATGTGACTATACACTTGCTTTTTATTTCTAGGTGGTATCATACTTCTGAATTATCATTTACTGAAAATCAAGCATCCCTGCGTGCAAAATAGCAATAATGGTTGAAGAAATTACCCTGATTTATCTTCTCCACTTTGCCTTTAAAAGGATCATTTTAAAGGGATCATTTTAAAGGGATCATTATAAATTATATCATTTCCAAATCCTTTAATTTTCATCCATGCAAACAGCTACAGTTCCAAAAACTTGCAATTCATGATCGTTGATAAATAACAAGTATAGTTCAACATCTATTTCGCAGGGGTTTTAATTCAGGCTAGGAATAAACAATGTAAAAATGGGGTCTTGCTTTGTATTATGATGTTCCTCTAGTTTATTATACCAACAAGCTTAATATCAATGAAATACAAAGATTTGTATTCTTGTCTAATATTCCAACTCCTCCCTGTTCCTTAAAGTCAGTAATCTCTATACAATTGACATACCATAATCTCAAAAAAATATATCAATAAATAAAATAACAGAACTGAAAAAATGGTACATTTACTGTGCGAAGATTTTTAATGACATGTACAATAAACATGGTCACAGAGAACATAGAATATATTGAATTGTCAACGTCTCCTGACCTGAAAAGTAAGTCAAAACAATGAACAACTATTTCTGTATTTTAATCTCAAAAAGATGAGTAATATAGTATATCAACTTTTTGTGTGCTACTCACATTTCAAAATCAAGTCCAGTAGTAGATCCTAAAAAAAAATTTCTTGAAATGAAAATCGCTATTTTGTGATATTTTAACTAACGTTAAAGCCTTATGCGAGTTATAAATTTCAAATTTTAAATACAGTACGTCTGCAAAAAAAATCCTTGCCTGGCAAAACTTAAATCCTCAGTGATAAACCTTCATTACTTTCATGAAGTTCATGGTTAAATATTATCCACTCCCTTTATATATGTTTACCACGCCATTTTTAAAATAGGAGGAAAAAAGCCAGGGTTTTTGACGTGAAGCAGTCATTAAAAAAATTATTTGTAACAGTGTAACTTTGTTGTTGAGATTGCAGATTCTACAAAATAAAATCACACGTTGCAAAATCTTATTTCTACATGACAATATTAATCTTTCTGTACATTTTTTATCGTAAAATATTAACAAAACGGCTGCAGGACTACATCATCTCAGGTATTTTACAGGTTCCTAAAATAGGATCTCTCCTGGACTGGTCAATCAATGATGTTGCAGAAAATAAAGAAGAAAAAACAGGATTTTTTGGTTTACGATTTGTTGCCAAATGAATTAGCATCAATTGTCATCCATAATAACATATGTGCACTGCTCTTGTATACAAACACAAACAAAATGACAGATTCCAAGATCAAAATGATGCCAACTGATATCCAGCTAAAAGATTCACATTATATATAACCCCTGTGAGATGTTCCTGTCTCAACATGGTTCTGCTTACCACCCGCAATGAATAATTAAAAACTATCTCAGTAAAAATAACATCAACAAGAATAAATCTACTTAACATTTGAGCAAAGGTTTCTATATTTCGTTGATACACTCAAATAAATATCAATCCTCATAATTAATTAATATATATTTGTTTAAAATCTCTAGGACAAAACAATAGAAATGAATATTAATTAATACGTGAAGGTCTCTGCATATGGCCAGTTAGATCGTTCAAACTAAATACGGCAGTAAACAGCAGCGAAAAAATGTAATACAGTAAAACTTGTCAGAGCTGAAACTTCCGCAGGAGAAAGACTTTCTCCTTGATTTCGCAAACACCACACCTAACAATTTCTTGGTTCAAGTTGATTGAATGCTTTTAGTTCCACGGACTCAAATGTTGTAACAATTTTTCTAGATTAATTGAATGGATAAGGGAACATCACACTCCAATTTCTAGATTACTTTTTCTTGCTTTATTCATTAATTTTCACAAGGCTTTTTTGACTCATACAAAAACTTTTATTGAAAAATCTTTAAAAATCAATACCTTGTTATTTTTGCCAAATATTCAGATATATTTGAAATTTGGAATATTGCTTTAAAATGATCAAAAACAATTTGTATAAGTTTAAGGTCAAATTTGCATATTTAAATATATGAGTTGCATACGACCTACTCTTAAAAAAACCTTCCAGCCAGACTTAACTTACATAAACCTATGTCACATGTAACTCGCGTCCATGCATTCAAATCCTCCGTCGTGTTATCATGGGTTAGGTACAGCAACTCTGAAGAGTTTTTTTCTCTCTAAATCTTGACCCCACCCAATAAAAATGGAAAATTGTTAACGCAATCAAATAAGTAATGATAGCTGTGTATGTAAGAATATATTGTAACAGAATTCCTCAATTATCTTTCATAAAATCAACATAAACAGCGAAAGGACTGTTGAATTGTAAAAAGTACTTTGTTTCTTAAGCCAGAATATATTTTGTTAGATGCAACAAGACCTTAAAACTGTACACACACAATATGTGGGTTGGAAGCTAAAGGCAGTTATGAGCCGTACACAACAGCTTCATCAGGCAGCTCTATGTAGGTCATGATTGTGAACCACACAGCAGACACAGCCTTGCGTGTGTTCCCACTTAAGCATGCACTGCAGGCAATCAGATCTGCCCATTTCTTACTGTAAGAACGCTCACCCGATCCGATCACAGTCACTTGATCTTGATCCTAGTCAAGGGGATTGGATCATGATCCGGAGCAGGTGATCAGATCCACCAATGAAATTTTCAACGAAACGTGACTGAACACAGATCAATGACCTACGATCAAGTTAGTTATGCAACATCCTGCTACAACTTGTATATTTCGCATGAACATTTAGCCAACTCTTGTTTCTTTTTTATTTAATGATCCACTTTTCAACTTCAGGTTTACTCAATGTCCCACGATCTGATCGCCTGCAGTGGATCTAATCGCGGGCTTGCAGAACTCATGACATTGTTTTAATACAATCATTGAGCAATGTTATTGTCAGAGGATCATGTTCCAGAGACCGGAGATACGTGTGAACACATTCCTTGTCTCAAAACAGGAGATGCAAAAGATAGATACGCCCACTCACATGCTTATTAATCCACCACACCCAGTAAGAATCACAAAGACGAGAAAATCTTTTCCTTTGAATAAGAAAAAGCACATGCATCATCAAAGGGGTCCCAGGGGTCACAAAATGTCACATCACAAAATTTCAATTTGTCACATAAATGTTTCAAATGTCACATCATGTTTGGCACCTTTTGCACAGAATGTCACATCAGTTTTGCTTTTGTCACATGTGATTTGCATAGATTCACAAATCATGACCAGTTGACTGGTGATACTCATAGAAAGGATTATTTGGTTATGTCTGTTTCATGAAAAATGGAATCCACCACTAAAATGCAACATCAAATTACCAATGAGTGTGAGTGAAGAAACATGTCACAAAATGTCAGACAAATTTCAATACATCTGTTTATGTTCATTTTCTCATAAATGTTTCAAAATGTCACAGATTTTTGGACAATGAAATTTTGTCACAAAATGTCACCATGTCACAGACATTCCATTCTCTGCAATTGTTATCAATCATTTTGAATATAATGTAGAATTTAGAACTACTCTGATATTTAATTAAAGTCAACCGTTGCAACTAATACATCAGTAGTGAGGTATTTTTTTTTCTGTATGCTGCGTAGTCGTGCTGCAGCTGTTGGGGGATTTCTCACATTTTGATTCAAGGGATTAAAATCTGTCATAGAATGACTTTGCAATGAATTGTCAATTGAAGGGATCATGAGCAAAACGCCCCACACCTGTCAGTTCAGTTGCAAAAAAGCTCTAAGTATGCTCTAGTGGGAAATCCTGTACATTGATAAATGAGGCACAGATAGGATTTATCCCTATTTTCACAGTATTTTCTTACTTTGTTTCCCTGTAGATCCTCTTTAATACCCAAATTCAGCAGGAATACAAAACCTGAGGCACCAGAACATCTGGGACACCAAGCGTTCATTCCTCTGGCAAGGGATAACAAAAATTCAACAAATATTGAGTTTCATGTCAGAGATCAGTTTAGACCTAAATATGCAAAACCATATTTTTGGGGAGGAAAAAGTTTTCACTAATGTGATTCTACCCTCAGTCAACATTTACCCAAAATAAGGACATAAACATAATCAGAAATGTGTGTCATGTGTATCAAAAAATCTTGATGCTGTTGTCAGCCATAATTAAGAAATGAGTCAAGCTTCCTAGATAATCTAAAGACCAAATATTAGCCCTTTAGATGTCACTAGTCCTTGCGTGCCAACTTTCAGTTGCAATTGTTTTCACCAACACAATTTGCCTAAATTTTCTTCACTCACCTCACTATAAGGGTAATTCCAACATGTGGTATCCAGGGATGTAAATACCCAGGGGTGTGAGAGGGGTGTAACACCCCCAAAATTTTGAGACTCATCGGTAGTACTTGAGATTAGTCGGTAAATCTGGTATCAGGTCTGCAAAAATACTGATTTTGATTATTAACTTTTTTACAGGGAGGCAATTTTTTCCTTCTCAAATGGGATGCTAATTTGAGGTCATCGGTAAATCTTATATTTTACACCCCCTCCTCCCTCACGTTAAAATGGTCTACTAACGCGCCTGGTGGTATGTGTTAACAGTTTAAAGATATTGAGATCAAGAATTGAATAACAACCTTGTTTCTATGTTAGAACACTCTGCTTTCATGTGTGGTAACACTTGGCAGAACATTGTTGAGCTGCCACAACTCAAAAGTTGCATGTTTAATGTACCCTTGCTTCCTAATAAATTTGTCTTCAATTTCTCGGATTAATCTACGCAACCTAGGACAGTAATGTCAAAACCAGTGTAAAGGCCAAACAACATAAATTCAGCCCTTTCATGAGATATAATTACATTACTATATGAATACAAATCGCTGACAGATATTTTCTTCAAATTACCTGTCCATTTCCTTAAGTTCCACATAAATTAAAACCTATCCTGTTTATAAACGCACAGTGCCAACATCTGGTTCCTGCACTTGGCAAAAAGTCATACAACGTCATTTTTCTCAATTAAATATTTAATTAAGGTATGCAAAATTAAAAATTTGAAATTCGCAAAGGTCTTTTCTACATTAAAAACTGAGCTTGAGTTTGTTAGTCGAAACCTGAGAGTATAGCTCACCCCGAATCATGTTGTGTACTTATTAAGTAACTTATTATTTAACTTACATGCCCACTACAGACATATGCAGAGACCTAGAAAATAATATAACAGTTAATGGACAGACTGTAGGACATTTCACGTTGCGCTTCAATTTCTCTCCACGAGTTTCTTCACAAATAAAATTGAAAAAGAACGGTAACAATAGAGGCACTAGTACGCATTTCATCTCCTCCCCTGTAGGTCGCCAAACCGATGTAATTTTAAGAAAGCTATCACCTGACCGACTGGACCAGCTAAGATGATTGGTTGATCCAATCAAGTTTGTAAACTTTGGCAAACTGCAAGGTCATGAC